>CM076572.1:141373920-141688760 GCA_034641835.2 Pinus albicaulis | reverse complement strand
AATTTAACACATAATTTAACAAATTAAATAGGGTTGCTTTGTTAGGTCCCTATATCACTAGTATAGTCCCTTATTATTGTTAGTGTAACCCCCTTATTGTTATTATTGAACCCTTGTAACCCCCATTTTTTTATTATTGTGCCCTTAAATTATTATTGTTAGGTCAGCTAGGATTACATTGTCGCCCACTAGGATTACATTATGGCCCCATGGACTCCTATATATAGAAAGGAGGTTTTGTAAATTGTATCATCCAATAATTGTTCATTTTATGTAATGTATTGGAGGTTTCCCCCTCGAAGTGGCTCATTTCTAAGGCGTTTATATCTCTTTTCTTCTCTTTTTGGAGATGGTTACACAACATTTGGTATTAGAGCTTTGGATTCTAGGGTTTCGTTGCTCCAAACAGGTCATTGTGGCATTTGCGCTATAAATTTTTTTCTACGAAGTTTCAGAAGCTGAAATTTTTAGGGTGCAAAGCTGAAATCCTGAGGAATATTTTCTAAACATTTCAGAGCCTGGTTCACAATATTTTCGAAGATATGATCTGTGGAAGTAAGGTCTTTTTTCAGGCTCCTAAACAGGTCATCGTGGCATTTGCGCTATAAAAAAATTTCTACGAAGGTTCAGAATCTGAAATTTGTATGGTGTGAAGCTGCAATCCTGAGGAAATTCATCAAAAAATTTCAGATCTTGGTTCAAAATAGTTTTGGAGGTATGATCTGTGGAAGGTAGTGCTTTTTCAGGCTCCTGAATTTCATCTCAAAGAGGTGATCGTGGGAAAATTTCAATAACTCTCTCTCTAGGCATCGGATTGGAGTTTCATAAAAAGTGGTCGCAATTACACAGACTTTAGTTTCTTGGCTATCAATTTCAGAGACAAAGGATGAAATAGTGACACGTGGCAACTCGTACAAGTTCGCTCTACTAAACCAGTCCATAATTAGGTGATTGTGGGAGATTGGACACAACTTTGTCTTGGAGAATCAAAATCAGGTCAGACCTGTGGCATTCAAAAGAGAATTTAGAGGGATACTTCAGTGCTGAATTTCAAATATTGAAGATCTGCAATCACAGAGATAATACAATTTCAATATCGAGCTCCTAAAACCAAGTAAAAGGTGTGTATTTTTTTTCCGAATTGCATAAGTCTTGTTTGAAGAATCAAGTTGAATTGATTGCAAGGGCCTATTGTAGAATAGATATCAATATTGGATTCTAAAATGGCCCCTAAAAATATTTCAACACTCACTAAGCCTTTATAAGGCTCTACTATGACTCATGAAGACGAAGAATGGCAACATGACATATCAAAATTACAAGAGCAAGTGCAACAAATTTCGCTCTCGCAAAGAACAACAAAAAATGAAATGGAAGTTTTGAAGAAGGGCATGGAAACTAAGATGGATGGTTTGAAGAAAGGCGTGGAAGCTAAGATGAGTGGTTTGGAAGCTAAGATGGATGGCATGGAAGTGGGCATGGAAGCTAAGATGGATGACATGGAGGCTAAGATCGATGAAAAAATGAAAGACAACATGGAAAACATGAAGAAAGATCTAAAAGTAGACATCGAAGGTTTGGGAAAGTTGATACAAGAAATGTTTCCTAATGGTGAAAAGATATTAGAGGAAACTCATGATGAGAAAAAAATAAATGTTAATCGTGATTTCATAAACTCTACTGTTGGAGGGAAGAACCACCATATTCCAAAAATGGATATGAGGAAGTTTGATGGAAAGGATCGTGTAACATGGATACTACAGATGGATCAATATTTTGATCTCCATAATGTGCAAAACACACAAAAGGTACGCATTGCAACTTTACATTTAGAACAAAATACATTTGTATGGTATCGATGGCTTTGCTCCCGTAAAAAAATTGTCACTTGATCAATTTTTACGGAGGAAATGATAGCACATTATGAGGATACAAAGAGCGACACCTTCTTTAGCCAATTGATAAATCTCAAACAAAAGGGTTTAGTGGGGCAGCACATTGAGGACTTCCAAAAATTGAATATAAGGGTAACTGATATTCCAGAGGAACACAGGATTGATCTCTTCGTAGGCACTTTAAAGGATAACATCCAACATGAAGTTCGCGTTCTGGAACCTGATTCATTGGAGAAGGCATTCAGGTTGGCAAGAAAAGTTGAATGTAAAATTATGGCGACAAGGAAGCCTACCACTCAATTCTATAAAGAGGAAGTGTTGCTACGTCTAGATTTCCACAACCTACAAGGTTGACACCACAACAATTGGAAGAAAAAAGAGCAAAAGGGCTTTGCTACAGTTGTGATAGCAAATACACTAAAGGTCATAAGTGTGCTGAGAAGAAATTATTTTACATAGATTGTGAAGAGGAAGAAGAAAATGAACAAGAAGAGGATATACACCGGGAACCAACCCTAGAAGAGGAAGAAATGAATCCGACCATATCGTGTAATGCACTGGCAGGAATTACCACTCCTCAAACTCTCAAGATACAAGGAAAAATCAAGAATAAAAAGGTAATAGTGTTGATTGATTCAGGTAGCACCCATAATTTTATTCATTGTAAGGTAGCCAAGGAATTAAATTGTTTCCTATACCCAGCACCAGAATGTCAAGTGATGGTTGCAAATGGAGGAACTATAAATTTCTCTGGAAAATTCCATAATATCAAGCTAACCATGGCGGAATATGTATTAACTAGTCCAATGCTTTCCATTCCTATGGGAAGTGTTGATGTTGTACTAGGAGTACAATGGTTGCAATCTTTGGGGACGGTAGCTTTTAATTTTCAAGAACTTTTCTTGAAATTTTTTTCAGAAGGAAAGGAAGTCGAATTACGGGGTATTGAAGGGAAGCCGGGAAGGATAATAAGCTCTAATGTCATGACAAAGCTTCTAAAGAAAGAACAACGAGGCGTAATTGCACAATTATGCTCACTAGAAGTTACGACATCAAAATCATCTATTTCTGCAGATCTCCAACAAGTCTTGGACAATCATTCCAAGGTGTTTGAAACTCCCAAAGGACTCCCACCTATTCGTGATCATGATCATGCTATTCATTTGATTCAGGAAGTGTTCCTCCAAACATCAGGCCTTATAGATATCCTTACTTCCAAAAGAGCGAAATTGAACGTATGATTGCAGAAATGTTAGAGGCGGGTATAATTCAACCTAGTCAAAGTTCTTTCTCTGCTCCTGTAGTATTGGTACACAAGAAGGATGGATCATGGCGAATGTGTCAGGATTATAGGGAGCTCAATAAGCTCACCATTAAAGATAAATTTCCCATTCCTGTGATTGATGAATTATTGGATGAATTACATGGAGCAATTTATTTTACCAAGTTGGATCTTCGTTCAGGATATCATCGAATTAGAATGAAGACTGAAGATATTCCAAAAACAGCATTTCGAACTCATGAGGGTCATTATGAATTTTTGGTCATGCCTTTTGGCCTTACCAATGCACCTTCTACATTTCAAGGGTTGATGAATTCCATTTTCAAACCCTTCCTTAGAAAATGCGTGCTAGTATTTTTTGATGATATACTAATCTACAGCAGGTCTTGGAAGGATCATGTTGAACATGTTGACAGGGTGCTCAAACTATTGCAGGAGAAACAATTATATGCAAAAAAATCCAAATGTTTCTTTGGAGTACAAGAGGTGGAATATCTGGGTCATATTGTATCTCACGAGGTTGTTAAAGTAGACCCTAACAAAATTAAAGCCATTAAGGAATGGAAAGTCCCCACAACCATAAAGCAGTTGCGAGGATTTCTCGGGTTAACAGGGTATTATCGCAAGTTTGTTAAGAATTATGGGAGAATAGCAGCACCTCTAACAACATTATTGAAGAAAGATGCATTTTCATGGACTCTTGAAGCAACTAAGGCCTTTGAACATCTTAAAGAGGCAATGTGCCTATCACCGGTCTTAGCTACGCCAGACTTCACAAAAACCTTTATTGTGGAATGTGATGCCTCAGGAAATGGAATTGGTGCAGTTTTAATGCAGGAAGGAAGACCCATCGCTTTTGAAAGTCGTCCGATCAAAGGAAAGTATTTACAAAAACCTATTTATGAGAAGGAAATGTTAGCAATACTGCATGCACTAAAGAAATGGCGAACTTACCTAATGGGAAGACACTTCAAGGTAAAAACTGATCATGATAGTCTTAAACACTTTTTGGAACAAAGGCTATCATCAGAAGAGCAGCAAAAATGGGTCACAAAGATGTTGGGTTATGACTTTGAAATAATCTACAAAAAAGGAAAGCTTAATGTTGTTGCAGATGCACTCTCAAGAAAGAATGAAGAGGTGAAAGCATTGCTTTGTGCCATTTCTATTATCCAACCAGATTGGATAACTGAAGAAAGAGATGAATGGAAGAAGGACAAAGATGTATGGACACTCATTCAAAATTTGCAGCAAGATCCCAGTACATCTGATACATTTAGTTGGAAAAATGATTTCTTATGGTACAAAGATCGCTTATATCTTTGCAATAATTCCCAACTAAAACAAAAGATTCTTCTAGAATTGAACACTTCTCCTTTATGAGGACACTTAGGATTTTTTAAAAATTACCACAGGGTGAAGAAAGAATTTTTTTTGGGATGGCCTTAAATCTGATATTCAAAAGTTTGTGGCGGAATGTTTGGTTTGCCAGCAGAATAAAGTGGAAACAATTAAGACCCCGGGACTTCTACAACCTTTATCCATTCCAAGTCAACGTTGGGAGGAGATTTCAATGGATTTTATCACGGGTTTACCTAAGTCCGAAGGAAAGAGTGTCATCATGGTGGTAGTTGATAGACTTACCAAGTATGCACACTTTTGTGCTTTATCTCATCCATTTAAAGCAAGTACAGTTGCTACTACATTTATGGACAGAATTCAAAAGCTACATGGAAGCCCAAGGGTTATTGTAAGCGACAGAGATCCCATTTTTACTGGAATTTTTTGGACGGAGTTATTTTCTTGTTTGGGTACTCAATTAGCTCATAGCTCATCTTATCATCCTCAATCTGATGGTCAAACTGAGATCGTAAATAAATGTTTGGAAGGATATCTTCGTTGTTTTGTATCTGATAAACAAACACGATGGGTCAAGTGGTTACCTCTTGCTGAATGGTGGTATAACACTTCCTTCCATACTGCAGCAAAAATGACCCCATTTATGGCACTTTATGGATATCATCCACCATCCATCACATCGTCTTTAAGGGAAAATTCGAAGGTTCAAGCAGTGGAAGATCACATCGAGCATCAGCAAGAAGTTCTCCAACTCTTAAAGGATAACCTGAATTTGGCACAAAATCGAATGAAACAACAGGAAGATCAACATCGTAGCGAGAGAAGTTTTGATGTAGGAGATTGGGTATTTTTACGGCTACGACCATACAAACAAATGTCCCTCAAGCAAGCAAAGAAGGATAATAAATTATCGCCAAAGTACTATGGTCCTTACAAGGTGTTGCAAAAGATTGGTACTATGGCATACAAATTGGAGCTTCCTGTTTCTTCACGAGTACATCCAGTTTTCCATGTTTCATGCTTAAAGAAGGTTATAGGTGAAAATCTTCCAGTTCAAACAATATTGCCAGAACTTGATGAGGAAGGAAAAATAATATTGGAACCTAAAGTGGTCATGGAAACAAGAACTCGACAGCTACGAAATCGATCAATTTCAGAGTATCTCATCAAGTGGAAGAACTTACCCACTGAAGATTCTACATGGGAGGATGAGAATTTTATACAGAAGCACCCGGAGCTACTCAAGTGTTGAGGACAACACTTTTTTAAGGAGAGGGGCATGTTAGGTCCCTATATCACTAGTATAGCCCCTTATTATTGTTAGTGTAAACCCCTTATTGTTATTATTGTACCCTTGTAACCCCCATTTTGTTATTATTGTGCCTTTAAATTATTATTGTTAGGTCGGCTAGGATTACATTGTGGCCCACTAGGATTACATTATGGCCCCATGGACTCCTATATATAGAAAGGAGGTTTTGTAAATTGTATCATCCAAGAATTGTTCATTTTATGTAATGTATTGGAGGTTGCCCCCTCGAAGTGGCTCATTTCTAAGGCGTTTATATCTCTTTTCTTCTCTTTTTGGAGATGGTTACACAACATGCTTCTTGAAGAGGTAACTTTAACAAGTGCAAGGTAGAAGTATCTCTTTTGAAGTTGCCAATATGAACAACTATTTATGATAATTAAAGTTGGATTATAAGCCAGAATATCTATGTGAAAACTGTAATTTTTTGGAATTTTTGAAAGCATCACCCTCATCTCACTACATTTACCTTTTGCTTTTTCTGGGAAAGAAACAAAGCGACATAGTCAAATATATTTCATTTTCATGGAAAATTTATATCTTTAAAATTCAAAACAACTAGTAAAATATGTTTTATTTTCATGGAAAAAGAATCTTTGGAATTCAAAAGAACTAGTAGATGAACAAAACAGCACACATCATCAAGGTTTTCGAACTTATCTATCTCAATTTCTTTATAACATCCATGAAAATCAATGCATGACTTCCCATGATAACTAAGTTGTAAACTATGCCAAGGTTATGCCCTACGTGATCATGTTTTAACTTTTATTCCAATTTATCAACATAATAGAATCCACACCCTAATATTGATGGGAGTGATAAGTAGCCCAAGCAAGAAACTTGAAATCAAATACAAACATAGAATTATATTAAAGTACTTCCTATGGATACTTGAGATGAGACCATACATGTTAAGAAAATTTATAGTTAAGGAACGGATTAGAGAAAAAATATTTAATATTTTTCTATACTTTTATTTGTGTTGACACTGCTATATACACTTGGTGCTTTTCTGAAAATGATAATGTGTTTTCAGGGTTATGCCACAAACTTAAAATCCTGAAAATCACTGCCATATTAGTTCTATAGATCTGTAATTTCTCTGATCCCATGAGGAGCCATATGAGGTGGAAGCTTAACGTATAGTTCTAAAGCCAAGATTTTCTAGTATTGGGGCTTAGGGACTGATATGATGATTGGTGTCGGTCCATACATATTGGAATGCTTATACTATAATGCTCTATTCACATTTGTCATAAGGTTAATTACATATATGTTGTCCTACGTAAGCTATCATAACTAAGAGCTTAGCTTAGGATATGTGTATTACTATAATTAATGGGATTACTATAGTGGTAAATTGGTCAACATTGTTATAACTTGAAGTACTAGTAACATATTCCATAAGGTTATAAAATGTTAAATATTAGCTAATCAGTAAGTTAAGCACACAATAATTTAACACAAAGGCGGCATGTGAAGGGAAAACACCATTGGACTTACATACTATATTTAAGTGTGTTAAAAAATCAACCCTGCATACTAGACATCAGTATTAATGCGATTACAGGTATGGAAAAAAGAATCCTATCCTGAGATGGACTAATACAAATCATCATTAGTATAACCTAGGCAAGTTAGACTATTACCCAACAAGTAATAGGTTCATGGTGGTTCTAAGACAGGTTCATCAACTGGATCATCATAAGGGAACATTTTAATGTGCCGCCTGAAATTAGGATCTTGAATTTATATATTTCCTAGCTAATTTACTTTCTGTAAATTAGAAATAGAAAAGGTGGTGTTGCCCACTAGCCCAAGATATGGTAAATTTAGATTGGTGCGGCTGATTGTTTATATATATGTGATGGTTATGATGTTTAGGTCGGTATGGGATAGGATGTTCCCTTTTATACAACTGAAATGATGATATAGGTGGAATGACATTATGGATGAAATGATGGTACAGCGAGACGAATGCTAGGAATGGTTTGTTTTTACGTATGATCTAACACATAAAATGTTTTAACACAGAGAATTTTTTAACGTAGAGAATTTTAACACACATAATTTAACACAGTCAGTAGCATAATCTGGAAACACAAATTTAGCTAGACCCAGGATGAGCGATCTGGGATGAGGATGAGCATGTTGGGTCAAAGTCGAGGGAGTCGAGTTGCAGAGAAACACTGATTCGAGGACAAGGACATCGAGCCAACAACACCGAGTTTCATGTTGTTCCAAAGGGGTAGGCATGAGTACAGTTCACAAAAATATTTAGCACATAAACATTTTACTTGGAAAAACAAACACAACCAAGTAGAGGACGAGGGATATGACGCTGCCAGGCTGAGGACGAGCACAGCGGGTCAAGGTCGAGGGAGTCGAGATGTAGAAAAGCTTATATCCCCTTTGAAAATGGTTAGAAAATGGTCACAAAACCTCTGAAAGCTTCTCACGTTCTGATGGCCTCTATATTTATAACAAAGATTTTGGCTGAACTTTTAAACAGAGTTTGGCCAAAATAATAGTTCGGTTGAACTTTTATTGTTGGTTTTCCTATCTCTGACCAAATATGTGATCAACCACGCCGTCAAATTTAACAACAACAATATTTTGACTAAATTAATTTCAAAAGTTCAGCCAAACTGTTGGGAGAGTGAAACTTTCAAATGCATATCTCACAAAAGTGTAACCCAAATTTTCATTTTTACCCAGAAATAATTGTGGTTGTGGTTTGTCTAAGGTTAGGTGGAGAGTCGAAGTACCGATCTCAGTTTCTTATTCATTTAGTTGTACAAGATAGGTATTTAGGTATGCTTCTTACGTTTGCAAAATATGTACATGATATTGTATTAGTTTCATGCTTATAATGTTGATGGAGTGGGTGTGGATTCCGTATATAAATTCTTGAGTAGATGGTAAGAATCTGTGTTTATATTCTTAATATGATGAATTTGTTGGTTAGTGGTGGGCCCTACTATTGTTACCATTTTTGACACCCTATCCTACTGTTTTTGTCATAACCTATCCTAATTTTCCTATTTTTGTACCCTAAAACCCCTTTATGTTGACTAAACTATGTTATTTTGTAGTGGACGTAAGAATCATTAATCAAGGTTGGTTTCACATATCTTTGATTAATTTAATTAGGTGTTAAATGAATTTAAATTTCTTGACTCGTTAATTGACTCATTTATATATGGGACTCATAAATATAGGGATGGTGCTTGAGTATATGATAGTTCATCAAGGACCCAACACCAAGTTCAACGAACATATCAAGAAACCATTTTGTACTCAGTCCAGTACTCCATTCGACACTCTACTCCATTCATCACTCTAATCTATTCGATACTCTACTCCAGGTTCGGTACGAGTCAAATAGTCAATTTTGGGAATCCTGAAGATAACTTCTCTTGTTTTTGAGCTTGATGTTGGTTATCTCAGTCCAAATATAGTGTCACAAATGAATAATAAAGATACGATGAGGATAAAGTGATCCTCGGGATTTAGCTTAACTTAAATTAGTCTAGATCACATATGTATTTACTTTTCGTGGTCATATTTTTGTAACCAATTTTGAGGCCTGAAAAATTTAAAGAGGCCCAGTGATAGTATGAGAGGTTACACATATGCACACAGAGTGAACCGGCAATGAGAGGATTGATATTAAACACCATTTGGATCTTTTATAAGTATTGAAACTTCTTGACTTATGTTTTATTGAAATTTTTAATATAATTCTCTTGGATTTTATATATATTCATGGCTTTATGACTTTCTAATCTGTAGGTTATTGAGTTAAGTTAAACTTGTTTTAGGTCGTCGAAAGGGCCCACCAAAGACCTCGGCCAAGTTCTATAATGATTTTTGGTTAAGTAGAATGTATGATTTGAATTCATTTGGAAGAAAGAAACTTAACATTTGCTTTCGTTTGTTTATAATTCTTAGAATTTATGTACTTAGAATCCTACTTGTATTTTGTTTGAAAGCTCTTGTATAACTGAAGTTTATGATGGTAGGATAGATGTTCATTGAATAATTTTAGAGTTTGTAAATCATCTTCATAAACATTTTTTACAATTATCGATTTCTTTGGTTGATTTCAAGCTTTTATAATACGATTCAGTTTATGACAGATTTCTGAAGGATGAGTCCTTATAGTTTCAAATTGAATCCTTTCTTCTAAATGGAATGACTTGTTTATGCATGGATCTATATGTTTTGGCAAGAAACTTTGATAGGTGATGTTCAGGAATGTTTGTGAGGTTTCATTAGGAAAAATGTGTCATTTATTTCATCGAGAAACAATGTGTTAAATATTGAGTGCAATAGTATTCCATCCATTTGATTTCATAGTTAATTTTTAGTTAGATTTAGAATATGAAAGTTATTTTCTTCCTTGCTCAGGTAGTTATGGAGACTGTGAGACATTTGATTTCTCTTTGAATATTGAATTTAAAAAAATCCATGTGTTATTTCCTCAATTTCTTGATTGATTTTCATGGGATTTATTAAATAGAAAATAGTATGAGTCATTTTTCAACAATATTTTTTATTTTATCTTTCAATTTGTAGCAGCCTCGGGATTAGTTTTGTATAGATATTTCTAAAATAGAATAAATTTTTGAATGGGATTGAGAACATAGTTTGTGATGATTGTTAATTGTGTCTCTTAAAGAATATTTATCTAGTTGCACAATAATTGAGGAAATATTAGTAATTTGGATTAGATGTAATAGGTTTAATCTTCAATTAAGAAAATATATGTGAACTCCTCTTAAAAATTTTGAATTTATGGAATTCAACGACATATAAAAACCCTAATATTTTTTGCAAGGAGTTGCAAATGGTCTAAGTAATATATATTTTTTAAGATTTTTGTTGTGATAAGGATTTTTTTGTAGGGGAATCAGAGGGTGGAGAATGTACTGTAATACGTGACTAAAGATCCACCCATCCACTATGGTGGGTTTTCTCCAAAGTCTGGTTGTCTTTAGTAAATTTTTGTAGGGTTTGGTCCAAAGTTTAGTTATCTTTAGTAAATTTTTGTAGTTATTTTTCTCGTTCTTATGCACAAAAGTAGAGGTATACCTAAAGATAATAAAGGGAGGTTTATTTAAAGCACAAAATCACTTTCAAAATTATTTAGTCCTACAAAAACACCCCCAACTAACCACGTTGATCGTTAAGCATACATCAAAGAGGAGGGATAAATATCTACCATAAAGGTGGCCTAAAACAAGGAAGTATTACATCAAGAAAGGGTACTAAAAAATCAAGATACAATACAACAAATTTTCTTAGGAGTTACTGAAAGCATGAAACTTATGATAGTCTCACAAATAGAGTCACTAGTTGGAGGACCTCGAAGGGATTTGGGACCTAGGTACCGAAGGCCCAATCCACTCGAATCTTCTTCAAGATGGAATGCTATAATTGGGCTTACTTCTAAACCTGTGACAAATATGGCTATGAGAGGAGGAGGTGTATTACACGTTCATCTTACAGATTAATTTCCATGACCATTTTAAACAATTTGTGCTTCGTTTTTGCTGAGCCCTGGTCAATATGACAGACCAACCAAATTCAAAATAGAAAATACACAACAAAGGGGGATATTTTGGTTTTAAAATATTTAATAAATTGAATTCCAATGAAATTCCAAAAAAATAATGGTTGTCAATACGACATACCCACCCAATTCAACATAGAAAAGATTAATTTTGACGACCATTTCAAACAATTTGTGCTTTATTTTTGTTGAGCGCCATCCAATACGGTGTACCAACCAAATCCAACATAGAAATACACAGCAAAGGGGGAGATTTTTGGGCGGACCAAAAGGTTTCTAGGAGATTTGGGAACTGCTAAAGTGGAAAATATATTTAAAGCAATAGCATGCAATTAAAAAAGTATGCTAAAATGGTAGTGGTTCAAACAATTTGTTTTATTTTGTATTTTTCCGACTCTCAACGAAAAATTGATGGCAAACAACCCAAATTCAAAATAGAAACCATTATTTTCCAGACCAAGTGAAATGCTTTTTCTTTCTTTGTTGTTTTTCCTGACTCCCACATTCCTCATCAATTCAACGAAGTTGGAGGGTACCATTCCTCCATATTTGGGAAACTGCTCTTCTCTCCATATTTTAGTTATGGGCAACAACAAATTGTCAGGAAAAATACCACCACAATTGGGAAATTTTAGGGAGCTCGTTCAACTGTCTATTTATAGCCCAACTAATATTTCAGGTACGATCCCATATGAAATAGGAAATTGTAGAAAAGTTGAATGGTTGGATTTAGGATATAAGAAAATCTAGGGATCCATCCCGATGAGTATTTTCCATCTTATTTTTCTTTCCACCTTATGTTTGGGACACATTGGCCAAGTGGGTGTAATACCCGAAGCCATTTTTTATTTGAATCAGTTGACATATTTATATATTTATTATAATGCTCTTTTTGGTGTCATCTTCAATGGCATTGGGAATTTAATTATGCTTGAAACTATTTACCTTCATCACAAAAACTTAACAGGGGACATACCTGAAGAAATTAGCAATTTGGCCCGGTTGAGAGTTTTTCATTTTGGTGACAATATGCTAGCTGGTGCCATACCTTAAAACATTACAAATTGAGTAATTTAACCTATTTACATCTTGGTAACAACACGATAATGGGTACCATAATTGAGGGCATTTGAAATTTGAGCAAGCTTGAATCTATTTTTTTTGTATATTAACAGTCTCAATGGTACAATTCCCAGCAATGTGCAAGAATTTGAATCGCTACAATAGTTAGATTTTTCTTCAAACCAATTGAATGGAAGTATTTTAGACTCTATAGGCAACTGCAGTTCTCTGATGGATTTGGTATTGACAAACAATTCATTGTCAGGTATAATCTCTGTTACACCAATTTTTGGTCATCTAACATGTTACTATTAGATGGACTAAAGTACACCATGTAAGACCAATTTTGTCATAGTAAAATTGATTTCACTATGAGAAATAATTTAATAACTCATAGTTTATTAAGTTATTTCTAGTCTAAACATGAAACCCCATGAGGAATAGTTAAATAAATCCTTTTTTGTTTGATTTTCCTCTAGGGATAATTAACTAAACCATTGTTTAATTAATATTCCTGGTCATATTTAACCCAAAACAAGAAAATTAATTAGATAAATCATTATTTATCTTATTATTTTCTAAGAATAATTATTTAAATCATTATTTAATAATATTCCTTGTTAAATTTGACTAAATCATTTATAAATAATTGAATAAATAATCATTTATTTAATTATCCTTTAACCACATTCTTAAAATAATAAATACGTCATTTATTTATTTATTATTTATAAATAAATGGATTTGACCACTTTCAAAATTCTTTTCCCACCAACAAAAATAATAAAATATTCCATGAAAGTTGGATCAAGATTTGGTTAATAATATTTTAATTATGCACCAATATCTAGACTAACTCAGTATTTTATTATAAATAGAAGGGTTTTCCATTCATTCATTACCAAGTGTCACCTTTTGATCACCTTTTGATCTATGCTTTTGGTCTGACTTTGATCCTCCATCATTGTCATATTTTTTCTACTTTTTCTTAAGAGCTCCATTTGAGTTCTATTTTGTTGGGTTTTCTACACCATCAAGAGAGAGATATCTTGGTTCTAAAGTACTCAGGACATAAAAGAACCCATCCCACTGAGGGGGACTGATAACATCTTTCTGTGTTCCCTCCGCAAGTGTCATAATACAAAAAATTCTTTATAAATTCTTGTCTTTTATATTGGATGTATGCTGAAACTCTTGTTTATTTTTGTTATTTAATGTCTTTAACTACATAGATTTAGATTTTTGTATCATTTATTCTGATCACCTATTGTGGATCTAAGGAAATTGACAGCCACATTTGATGTTAGGCCTGTTTGTTATGCACAACTAAAGTGATATTTTTTCGTATGCTTGCAATTAGAATTCACACTAACAACTGGTGACTCCACAAGGGTTTTTAATTAAGACCATTGTCGTTTTTCAAATCCCTGCATGACCAACTTCTTCAGCCCCTAGGTTTTTTCTTTAGCTTCTTAATTTTCATTCCTTGATGTTGTTTTTAACCTTTTTTACCCCAAAATAGTACAAATTCTAACTTCCATGTGTTTCTAGGACTTTTGTGCAGGTAACAGGTATTAGCCGCGACATAGATGACACTTTTTTCTAAAACCTACCCCCGAGATAGCCGGAAGTGCAAGTTGCACTTTTTGGCCCAAAACATGTGACCTTAGCTCTCAGGTAGTGGATAAGTGCCCAAAACCTATGGCCTCAGTAGAAACCAGGTTAGAACCTGGGACCTGTACTTTTTTGCGGGATTTTTTATGATATTTTCAGGTTTTACCGAGAGCACTATTTAGGGTTGTTTGAACTCCGTATTTACCCATATTGGACCTATACTTACTTATTTTTACTCGTTGAAGTAGGAAAAAAGCCCCTTAGGGCTTCAGTACGCTTCCACATTTTTAGGAGGAGTTTAGCTGAAGGAGGCCTTCTAAGATTTTAGTGTTTTTCAGCCATATTTTCAGATATGAACCTTCACCTTCAGATCCATTTCATATCAGTTATTTTTCCATCCAAAACACCTCTTTTAGTTTTTTTGGTTCCTCCTTTAATGTCCCCTATGTTTCCCTTTAGGTTGTAGCATTTTGCTGCATATTTTTCAACATTTTTCCCTCTGGTTTTTTGTTATTTTCTACACCTCTTTTAAGCAGATCTGACCTTTAGATCCCTATCCCTATTGACCTTAGATCCATTGGCCATTTTGAGTGTTTTGAGTAGATTTCGCCCACCCATACACTCAGTGTTTGGAAACCCTCATTTTTGGGTTTAAATTTATGCATCTTTAGCTGTTTATTTTATTGTCGCTTTCAGTTTTATTTACAATTATACAAGCATATTTTTCCTTTTTTCTCTACACACGTCTGGGCTTAATTAAATTAACACACTTATCATACACGCGCACACCTAAAGTGAAGAGTGCCTAGTTTACACCTCCAGTCCAAGACTTAAACATTGTAATTAATTTATCTACACCTTCATGCCTTTGTTTACCTCTATTAATGATTGGGTTCCATGTATCTTTTCCATCATTGTGCCCCCAAGGAATCTATCCTGGAGAATCCAAGGCCTTCATCCTCAATTTCTGTTAGGAAGACTTACCCCACCGCATAGGGTTCGAGTTATTCCTCCGCCGAGTCCCCATTCCCACTCTGATTCTAGTTCATTAGGTTCCCCTTCAGTTTCTATACCCCAGTTCTCGTCCATCTTTCACCTTCATCATGTTTGGTTCAGGACCTACCTCTGGTGGTGCCCTTAGCTCTAATGCTAAAATCACTAATAGTGGAGCCGCAACAGGAACAATCTTGGCTTCTCCCTTGCTTCCTTATATGGCATACCTAAGCCTTCTCGATTTCAACTAGTTGATTAATGACCCTATACACCATGATCCAAGTTGGCCTGCTATGCCAACCAACCTTCCTTCAAACATCCCTGAGTTTGAAAGAAATGTTGGAGAGGATCCTACCAACTATGTTCATTCTTTCCATAAGTGGTTTTCATCCAAATCTATCACTAATGACTTTATCCATCTTCGGTTATTCTAGCGTATGCTTAATGGAGAAGTTTCCAAGTGGTATGTCGACCATGCCTCTTCCTCTCATACCAATTTTGTGACTCTTGCAAAAGAATTTGTGTCCTACTTCCAGCTTCCCCTTCGTTATGACATCAGTACCAAAATTTTGACCTCTTTTCATTAAACTTCTGCCACCCACCTCTCTGACCATGTTCAAGAATGGCGCAGAAGGAAGAGCCCATGTCGAGCCCCTATTTTCAAAGACCATGTCTGCATGGACTGGTTGCTCATATCCCTTTTTCCCTCTATTGGTAAAGATTTTGCTTCTCACTTTCCTTAGAATGAGGAAGAAGCCCTCCAAGTTATGTTGAAATATGACTTGATCTACGTGCAATTTGGTTATGTTTATACTATCTTACCTGATCTCTCTATACCTAGTGGTCCCAATGCACTAGGGGAATCTCATGTCGCTGACGATATCTTTGAATCCCTATCACATATGTACACTCATCCTCCTATGGGTTATGGTTTCCCTTAGGGAGGGCCCAGCTCCTCTAGCACTTTTCCCCCTCCCAGTAGCATATATCCAGGGCATGGCATGCCTCACGCCTTTTCCCAACTACGTCCTCCGATGCCAGGGCTTGCTTTTTCCCAACATGTTTACCCTAATGTTTCTCCACCTCCTTAATATCCGTATCCACAGCCCAGTGCTCCAGCTCCTCCAACATAAGCACCTTAGACTTCCATGCCTTCTCAATATCCGCAGCAACAGCCACCCCCCCTCAGGGTTAGGTGTATGTGCAACAAAGTGCGACTAATCCTCCCACTTCCAAAAAGAAGAGGAAAGGAAACCAGAACCAACCCGAACAAGGTAAACAAGGAAATAATCCCCAACGGAATACATCTAACACTGCAACCCAACAACATGGCAATCAAGCCAAGCAAAACATGCCTCTTCAGATGAATAAGCCTTGTTCTTGTTGCAGTGTTCTTGGTCACTATACCCATGATTCTCCCCTTTTACCTTAGATGCGTCAATTGTAGGAAGCTCAAGAAACATCTCGAGGATAGCAAGCCTCTTATTCGATTCCTCCTCATGCTGCACCTACTCAACCGACTGTGTTTACCAATCCTTTCCCTCAACAAGGATATGTGGTTGCCCAACCCCCTGAAGGTCAGGAGGCCGCTAAACCTCCTCCATCTGGTACCTCTGATTACAAGATCCTCATGATGAACTTTGACTAGGCCAATACCATCGACCTCAACCTTTAGACTTGGTCCAACCAGTACACCAAACCTCCTGCTACGTCTACAACTGAACTCCAATATTCGGGTCCCACAGAGACAATTTCAACACCTATTGATCCTTTATAGACCCTTTAGCCTAAGGCATAGGTACATACCAAGATCCCCAAAGGACCATTATGCCGAAATGTTGCTTCCGGTAAAGCCACCCACAAATACAGTATAGTAAATGACTTGGCACAATTCCCTGTCACCATGTCAATGTTGGAATTCCTCCAGTCATGCCCTTCACAAATAAAATATCTAATAACTACTAAGGGCACTTTGGATCCTTCGTATGATCATTTGATTGTATTCGATGTTGACAAGTTAGAACATCCCCCCCTTCTTGCATCCTTTGCCTTCCAAATAACTGTCAAGATCCGGAATTCCCACGTCTCCCATTGTATCATTGACGAGGGATCATCCACCAGCGTGATTTCTGCTTCTATTTGGAAACATCTCGGATCGCCCGAGTTGGTCCCTTCCACTATCACCCTTCATGTGTGGGATGGCCACTCTTACCAACCCCTTAGCATGTTCCGCCACTGTCCTATTACTCTTGCGATCAAAATTGTTTTTGTTGGCATTGAAGTCATTGATGCGCCCTTAGAATACAACATCCTATTGGGTTCTAGCTAAACTTATGTGATGTTTGTTGTCCCATATGTAGTTTAGCATAAGATTTGCTTTCCTCACAATGCAAATATCGTCAT
The DNA here is from genome assembly GCA_034641835.2 of Pinus albicaulis. Taxonomy (NCBI): domain Eukaryota; kingdom Viridiplantae; phylum Streptophyta; class Pinopsida; order Pinales; family Pinaceae; genus Pinus; species Pinus albicaulis. Next base: position 141,671,262 of record CM076572.1, on the reverse strand, counting down.
TATCGATCATCTGACATATTACGAACCAAATTCTCAAGCCTCTTCAGATTCCATTATTTATTAGGTAGCCAATAAGCAAACAGTTGACCCTTCGACCAGCGTCTCACCCAGAGTCTATAAAGATTCCTCTTTTCTTGGTTCATTCCCTCGTCTTCCCCCTTATCTCTGACCTTAGCTCGTCAAATTTTTGCATGATGCAATCATCTGGGTCTAACCTCAAACTGTCTAGGTCGACTAGTCAGTAGCCTCTCCTTTTGCAACCTACTCCTAGTACTTTGACTTAGCCTTCGAGACCTCCTCCTCAAGGCCCTTCATCTATAGCTGGTGTCCCTAGTCCTATTTTCCCTCCTGGAATGGTTTCCCCTAGCCTTAACCATCTGGGAGCTATTTCACTTGGCCATTACCCCTCCGGTTAGATATGTTTTCTTTCTCCCCCTTTTGGAGAATTTTTGATACCTATTATGGCTACCTTGACCCTTCCCAACATGACCCTGGGGATCCCAATCAGGTACATTGATCCCCCAGAAAATACCCTCCCTGGTCAGCTCAAACCTTTCACTTCTTTGACCTCAATACAACCTGTCGCCATGACCCCTCCCTTTTCTTCTGTGCCTTAGCCACCTCAATAGGGAATCTACTCCAGTTTTGAAAGCCTCAGGTGAGGGGGGGAAATCCCGTAAAAAGACACCTAAGGACACAATTTCCCAGATAACACTTGCTCCTCCTAAGCCTCCAAAGTGTATACCTCCATGTGCTTTGTGTGATGTTGTCAAGCATTCCACCCATAATTGTCTTGAACTGTCTCACATCAAACCCATCGTTAACGAAGCATTTCCTGAGTCTAATACCCTGGAAGTCCATGTTACTTTACCTGATTTAGCCAAGAAACTCAAGACATTGCACACAAATCATCCTTGTTCTTTGTGTGATTTCCATGGCCACTATACCCACCTTTGTCCTCGCCTCGAATATTTCTGCACCTTCTTGGATTCCACCTATCCCTTACTTGCGAGTTTTTCTTCAGCAGAACTAGAGGACACATCTGCTCCCATTGACATTCCCCCTCCCAATGTCAAGATGACAGAGCCTTTGACCACTATCCTCTACCTGTCATCATATATGAGATTCACGGTGGAAGACCCCTCTCGAGCTTCCCCTTCTGTTTCACCTGACCTCCCTTCAGCGATCACATTGGTCTCAACATTGGTGGATCCTTCATCTACTTGTTCTTCTATCACCCTTCGTGACGATGCACATGTGAACCTCTCTTCTCATGATGATGAGTCAGGTATCTTCTCTGTGTCATGTGGTCATCCTTCCACCAGTCACCCCATCTTCTACTGTGATGACGACATTATAAAATAATTTACCACCCATGAATTTATCTATCCATCCCATAAGAAAAATGGCACAATCCGTGTTTATGGTGACTTTCGTGATGTAAGCACAAGTTTCCCCCAGGGCAATTCCCCCACACCATCCACTATTCATTGTGTGGGTGGTAGATATTCTACCCATAGCATTCCCTCAAGAAGTTCTTGTTTTATTTCTACATTGCCTTTAGGTTGCCAGAATTGTTCATCATCATCTCATATTTTGTCTTGTGGCACCTTTCAGATGGATCCCCCATCCACACCATATATTTTCTATGCCTATGGTGCAATTCGCTACTCTCGGAATCTAGCCTCGGCAGCGTGGGCCATTTTCACCCCCTTGCATTCGCTTTTCCACTCTAACGGCTTATGCATTGGTGATGCCACCAATAACCAAGCCGAATATGATACAGTGATAGGTTTTTTAGTCAATTTCCTTGACCATCGCATCCTTCACCTTCAAGGTCATGAAATTGAATGGTGTTTATCATGTGCATAATCATGTCCTTTTTAGAAGATATTTACAAGTGAAGATCTTAATTCGTGAATTTGAAATCATTACATTTAGTCATGTACCTAGAACCAAGAGTCACTATGTAGATAACATTGCAAACAATATTATATATTAGCATTTATCACACACATTTAACACAAGACAATAACCATAAATCATAAAACAATGCATATCCATTATATGTGTCGTCCAAATATACAATGTTTTAGAGTCTATTAACTCCGATACATATGACATGCTCATAACATGTTACAAAAAACCAAAACTGGGCCACCTCATGCCCCTATGTCTAATGACTATCTGGAGGGTCTCGGGCCAATGGCTCGGCTCTTGTAGCTCATAAAACACACATCTCCTGTCTGGCCATTGCCATGCGCTACATGACTCCTCACCACTACGAGGGTAGACCAATACATCACTTTATGTACTGTCGTGAAGGTCCTGCCAACCAATGCTCAGAAACACTGATCAATAGCTTCTCACATCTACATCGGATATCCTCAAGGAGGGCCACTGAATCCTCATTTTGTGTTCCCCTCGATCCACTAGGTTTTGCATCTCCTGCCATCACAGGTCGTCCCATATAATCGACCAGTTTTTTCGGTGCTATATCTGCATACCAAAAGTAAATGAATCAGTACCATATACAATATTTTGAAACTTTAACATGCACCATAAAAGATAAGAAAATTTTCACTTACCGTCTGGCCCCCATGCTTGACCTAACGGAAGTGGCAAGTTTGGGTCACCATGATAGTTCATCCCATTATAGGGATATTCATCTATGTATAATGGCATCTAATCCCAATGCACAAAAAGCTTGTGTCAGAACACACATTTGACTACCCCACCTCCTCCTCTACATAGCAGTCGCCCCCAATGGCACATCCTGGGCTCTTGCGAACCCCCATCCTTGATCTCTATACGAGGACGAAGTGTTGGGATCTTGTCAGAGAAGAGTGAGCAAAGCACTATGCCATATGCACAGTCATGGTTCACCTGTCACTTCCATAGCGACAACTGTTGTTTCAAATATGACAACATCATCTAGGCCCACCCATACTAGGTCCCAATCAATACTCCCTCAACCAGCATCATCTGCCCCCAAGTGATGTGGTGGAGCGCATGGTCGCCCAGGATCCGCAGCACTGTTGTGGCCACAACAGAAGTCTCTATCCTCTCTAGGACTCTGATCGGTATCCGTGTGCCTTTCACATGGACACTTGGTCGACAGTGGCACTATAAAAATTCCATAATTTTCCTCCCTCGTGGTAACAGTGGTTGTGTGTTTCCCACCATCCCCAGTGATGGGAGACTAATTAGGAACTATATATCCTAAATCTTCAACTCGATCCAGTGCCCATTCACTATAAATATCTCATGATCCAATTCCCAATGGCTGACTATCCGGGCCAACAAGGGCTCTGTTTCCCTCATCAATGGGTTCTCCACAAATTTAAGGACCCCAAACCTGGCCAATGCATCATGGACTGCCTGATCCCCTCAGATCTCAAGAACACAATGTTTCCAGGTCTCTCTCCCTCCAGTTTATCCTCAACTCTTCCATAGTTGTGCAAAACGATCATGTTTGTCAGCATACATAAAGGAGATACTGCAACATAACCATAAAATCCCAGCTCTTAGCCAAAAACGGCACTAAAACCCCTTCTTCTAACAGGTCGCACTTTTTAGGCCATTTCTAGGGATAGGTCATAGTTTTCTACCCAGCGCCTGCTACCCAGGTCACAGAGACCCCAAAAAGTGCAACCCGGCCTTGAGGATGAGCATGGGTTTGTTCCTAAGCTCTAGGTGCCTAATCTAAAACTTTAATCCACTGAATTGAAAGAGTATGGTTAGGCCTCTTACCTACAACTGACGGATCTCAATTCCAACGGTCATTTTATCCACTACGATCACCGCAAGATTTAGGGCATTTTATCCTCTCTACATTCACCACAACTACTCTTGAAAATTAATCATATTGGAGGGAAATTTCCTTATTAAAAGAAAAACCCTAGATTTTTCTTTCGCCAATTACGACCAAACCATGGCTCGGTTTGACAAACCTTCAGTACCAGTGGAAATCTCTCACTGAGCCATCAAATGGGTATCCTTTCCTTTTTGTTGATTTTGTTAAGGTCCCGTGATTTGGCCGATTGGTAAGCCAAATGACGATGTAACATCAAACCAGTATTTGAAGCCCGAGGACCTAGCCTTCCTAGACTCAGAGAGGGCTCTCTCTATATGTGTAAGGGATATCTGTGTGTTTTCTCATTATGTTCTGATTTTAGGCGAGTTATGAAGTAAGTTTTTTTATTTTGGTTTTTTTAAGTTTTGAGGGATGAAACTGATCAAAGATATAAAATATGTAACAAGATGTTAGATTAACTGGGCTATGGGGTCAAAAGGTCAAGAAAGCTATTAAATGACGATACAAGGTTGTTGAAGGGCCGATTTGTTTCAAGGTAGAAAGGATCTTCGGGAAAAATGGAACAGAATGGACATCAAGTTTGTGAAAAACAAAGAGTTTCAAGCATAGCTATTTTAATAGACAACATAAACATGGTAGGGAAAACCATTAATCATGCATAATGTAACTATAAGCTAATCAATACTTTGAAATAAGCATTCAAGCCATGCATAGAGGAGTATAACTCTCTAACTTCGGGAAATGGCTAGCAGACTTTGGGGAAAAAAATTAAAGAAGACAAACAACTTAACTTACTATGCTGGAATGCCTAAACACAGTACTTCAAGTCATTGGGCACTTTGAAACAACGAGATTCGCATAGCTTTAGGCAAAGGGCTAGATCGGAACTAGGCCTCCTTGGTTCAACAATATGATAATTCTGAATTGGCCAAAGAGAAATTTCATGGATGGAACTATAGCTAGGAATGTAAGCATGGCGTACCGTAACAGACTTAGCATGAGAACCAGAATGAAAACAAGCAACAAAATCTCAAGTTATTAAAGAGCAAGCAGAACTAGAACTTTTTTAGTACTAAGGTTGAGGAAAACATGAAAGCTATGAAGATTCAGAGATTTAAGGTGCTCAAGGGTACAAGCCCCAAATTCGTTCTCATTGATCTATAGCAAGACACATGTATTCTGCTGAATGAAAATCAGAAGACAAAACATGAGAGTAAACACTATACCATTCTACCAAGTCATGGAATCCATCAACAATCCTTCATCATTCATCCAAGAACATCCAAGAGGCAATCCAAAAGCATAACACAAGTATTTCCTTCCAAAGCTCATATAACCATATATTGCTTCTCTTCTCAAGTTCAGCCTTGTTTACAAATGAGAGTTTGTGGAATAAATAGGCTCAAGTGAGGAAAACCTCATGGTTCAACTTACATCCTCATTGGCCTAATCAAAATATCTAGTTTTGCCCTTGAGGCTTTGCAAAGCCCAAGGCACAAAAATATCTCATAAAATATCTAGAAAATGCTAAAAAAGGAAAAATAATTGACTCTGCATCATTTTCCAAGTGCAAAAATAGCTAAACGCACATTTGGAAAAAGCAAATTTTAGAGGTTCAAAAATTGCAAAAATATCCAAAATTTATATCAGCAAAAGGTACCCTAACTTGCCGGAAACATTTGGCAGCCTTCCCGGTGTCGAAACGAGGCTCATGATGGCTTGTTGGAAATCTCTGAGTGTCTAATTTCCAGAACAACTGAAATTTCCCCAATCCGATGCCCCAAAGTCCTTCAAATATTCACCTGTGTGTAAAAATCCAGAAAATTACAATCTGCTGATAGACCGGGCAGAGTGTGCAAAAAGAGAGCCTTTTTCACTGTTTTGAGGGGGCAAATGATCTCCAAATGTTCTGAAAATCGCTGAGGGAATGCTCATGAAATTATGGCATCCAATGATACCATTCTCCTCCCTTGAAGAATCCTTAAAATGAAATGGCGAATTTATGAGTTTTTGATCAAAAACTCAAAAATGCCAAAAAACCAAAAGTTGTCAAAATGGGCCCAAAATTAGTGTGCATGACCCTCAAGGGTCCTTGGCAACATGCTCCGAAACTGAAGCCAAAATTTCAAGTGTTGATGTGCCCTTCTTCTCTTTCCGTGCTGGGCGCTTCCCTTTTGCTTCCTTTAGTTTCTCTTGAGTGGCCTTCAACTTGCGTCGGGCAAACTGATTTAGCTTTTGATAGTGTTTTGTCATTTTCGTTTGCAGCTCCAAGTCCCTGTTTTCCTTCTCAAGCTTCATCTCCAAATATTTATTGGCTCTTTCTACCCATGCCTGCTTATTGCTTTCAATTTCTTGCTCAAGTAGTGCAGTGAGGGGAGTGGATTGAAGATGGGCTTGTTCTTCTTCCTTTTGCTTTTCAAGGGCTCTTTTAAGCCCTATGGTTTTAGGCTTCTTTCGCCTAGGCTGGTCTTCTTCTTCATCCTCATCAAAATCACCTATGAGATCCTCTATTCTCGCTTGTGCTTTGGCGGCCTCATTCTTGTATTTAATTGCTTGTGCCTATTAAACAGCCATATGGACACTCATTTGTCTATTTTGGATCTCCAAGAAATGATTGAAGTTCTTTGCCCGATGAAGATCATTCTCCAACGCTTCAATTTGGCCCTCTCGATGGATTAGAAGGTTTTCCAGAATGAGGGCTTCATTATCACTGTCATCACTTTGGATTGGGATGACAGCCAATGCACCTCCATGTTCTTGACTTTCCCCTATCTTGCCTTTCCATTTTCCCTTGAAGGCTAATCTTGCACTCTTCCTTCTTGGAAAGTTAGTGAGAGGTTTCTTTGGCGACTTTCTTTTGCTCCGGATAGTTCTTATCACTTTTGGAGTGACCACCTTGAGCATTTGCTTCTTTGCTATCTTGGGCTTAGTCTTCTCGGGAGAGGAAGGCATGATTGCTTTGCCCTTGTCACCTTGTTTGTCACCTTCCGGAAAATGCCTTTCCTCTTGAAGCTGATGTGCAACTTGAGGAGGCTGTAGTGTATCATGAGAGGACTGTTGTATGTCATACGGAGACTGCTGTTGCTCTCCTTCATCATGCTGCTCAAACTACTGCCCCTGTTCACCAACATCAAGCTGATGTTATACCTCAATCGCCTGTTCATTTTGTGGTTCAACCTGCTGCTCACCTCCATCACTATCAAGCTACTGTCCTTCATCACTTTCTTCATGATGTTCCTCCTCTTTTTCTGCCTGTTCATGCCCCTCATCCTCTTGATGTCCACTTCCCTCTCATTCTTTATGCTCTCTTGACTGTTCTGTGGTGAACCTGAGCCTTCTAGAAGTAGGCATGCTAGAGGAAGGTGAAGGGCGATGAGTAGGCGGGGTGGGAGATGTATGGACCGGAGGGACAGTGGAGAAATCTGGGTGACTGATAAAAACATCCCAAGAAACCCCCTTCTTCTCTAGCTGATGAAGAATGATGATTTTAATCAGAGAATGATGGAAAAGAGAAGCTACTTGCTGAGATGTAGGCTTCTTCTGGACTAAGGATGCCATTTTCTCGATGCTCTTGCATAAGAAGTAAGGGAGATTGGCTGCCTAGTTCTAGTGAAATGCATCAATAGTCGGACATGGTAGGCATAAACTCGGGTAAATCTCCCTTCACAAGTAAAATACTTCATTATGATCTTCATAAGAGGAGCATAGCTGGCAAGAAGATGAGAGAAAGGAAAAACAACAGTGCATGTCTCTCTATGCTCGGGCTTGATGAAAGGCTTGTAGTCATCCAAGTCTAGATAGACTTGCTTGAACCATTTCTCGCCAAGATATGGGATTTTGGTGGCTTTAGATACCTACCTCAGGGAAAACTTGAAATCAAGGCCTGCCACTTGGAAATGTTTTCCTTGGAACCTCAAGGCACATAAGTGTGTCAAGGGCAAGAAACTTTTGACCTCCTGTACGCTCTGGTAGAAATCCAAACAACCCACCTCATGAAAATTGAAGAGGATGGATGGATGTGCATTTACTTCTTCAGTAGAAATTGGTTCATATCTCTTGTGTAATCCACTTCTGTTGTCTTTCCTGGGTGGAATCTTGGGCTAAATGTGCTCTTGAAGCACCAAACTGCCTCACTGTCTTTGAAATGCCTTCTTTAAGTCAAATTCTATCAACCCACTGTTTTAATAAGGAAACAATGTCTTTGGATGCTTGTGCAAAATGCTCCCTTTCAATATAAAACCTCTGGTCCTTTAAAATGTGGCCTTTCCAACCTTTGATATGTAATTCAACCAGCAAACCCTTTAAGAAGAAAAAACACAATGAAAAGAAGATACACAATCAAAGTGAAATTGTTGTGCGCTGTGATAGGGTTACCTTTCCCTTTGAAGTTTGGAGGTCAACAACATATTTTTGTGTCTTTGACTGAGGTAAACTTATCAATTTCAAAATCCTGCCCTTGTCTTAGTATGCAAATCAACTAACAAAGCTCACACCATATACACAGTCAACTTTAGTGCAAACACACAGTCAATTTCACTGTTTATAGAACAAAGGTGACAGATCTTTGAAATGCTTCAGATGTTTTAACAAAAGCCTGTAGGAGTTTTGTTTTTTAAACAATCAAGGCTCCCTTTCAATATAAAACCCCTGTCCCTCTAGGAAACTTCCTTTCCACCCTCTGAATATCAACTTAACAAATGAGCTTGAAGAACAAAAAGATAATCAATCAGTATACACAGTCAACAATTATCTTTTTCTATGTGGTTGGTAAGAGTACCCCATGTAGCAGTCTAATGCCAAGAAACTCCTCTTTGATCAAAACATTAACCCCCTCATACACAACTCAACAAATATATAATGATATATAAACTCAGTCAATTTCAAAAAGTAACAATACACGGTCCAAGGTTCTCTGTTTCAATAAGGGACAGAGTTTATTTGGCTTTTGATTGGTAAAATAGAAACCTGCAGCATTCGAACATATATACCCCTTCAACAAAACTTTGCCCTATCTAACTCCTATAGTCTTTTGCACCAATTTGATCCATACACCTTAAAAATGTACATATCAGCTTTCTTATAGTTTCAAAACAAATTTTATGGCTGACAGATTTCAACTTGTTTCACCACGGTAGTGAGGGCAATTTGACGGTCTTCTAATAGAAATAAGACTCACAAGCCTTTGATGTTTAATCAACCACAACGAATCTTGTTTTCACACAATTTTAAACCTGTGATCTTTGAATGTGATGACTAACCCTCCTCACTACTTCAACAGTTTTGAAAAACTCAAGGGAGGTTCATAAATACCTCTGCAAATCGATGGACAACCTTTTGAAGAGCTTGAGCAACCTTTAGGAGCAATTTGGAGGCGCGTTGGAGGTTGAAATCATGCATGACACTCTGGTAGTGAGGAACGTCGTGTAGGCTTTGGGTTGGCGGGTCACTGTCGGGCCCTTGTGACCCGCGGCTATAGGAGCACCGCGGGCTCACACAGGAGCACCGCGCGCCTTTGTAACGCTGTGTAAAAAATATGCCCAGGAGCGCCGCGCGCTTGTACATGAGTGCCGCGCGGTGCAAATACTCTCAAAACCTTGAAAAACGATTTGAAAACTTTGTTTCTCTGCTTGAAAAATGCAAAGGGATGTTTTCTCTTGCTTGGGGACTTGAAAATGATTTTACCACGGTCATTTACTCCTTTGAGATAGCGAAACCCCAACTGTCACTTGTCATTTGATTTGGAGAGGGTTTATTTGAAAAGTTTTGAAGACACATTTGTTTTCAAATCAAAACTTTAAACCTTTCTATTCGAGACATCAACTGGTGCCCTTTGTTTGGAGAGGTTTATAGTGGTAAAGACCATTATGCTATAGGTGAGACCTCCCTTAATTTTTGTGAGAATTGGGAAGTTTGGCTGCTTCTAATTCAGAGAACAAAAAGGGTCCTCCTTTTGGATACTGTGGTTCCAAACATTCTTACTCACCTATTACCTTTGTACTCTTTATCCATTGTAGCAATGTGTGAAGAGACCTCCTTTTTGACACTGGCATGTTCATATTACTTTTACCTAGTCCTAGGACTCAAAACACATATCATGATCATTCTTGCACTCTTATAATCCTCTGTATTTATTTAGGATGCCTTTATGCTGAATAGGAAGCCTAACTGCTACTTCAGAATCTTTATACCTCTAGTCTTTGAAAGGCATACCTGTCTTTGACATTCGAAAGAGGATGTTTTCTTCCTTTTGCAACATAAACTTACATTTCGCTTTGGAGTTAATGATGCCCCTTGTGAAATGAATCTTGACTATAGGTGCAAAAATGCAGTTGTACCCACTCATGTTTGATCATCCTCTGCCTAAGAAGGTGCTTTTTTCACAGTCTTTCATCTGCTCAAAGTATACCAGCATGGTGTCTTGGGTCCTTTGTTATAGGAATAGACTGTTTTTGGAAAACCAAAGGTACTTTTCCTTTATCCACTGTGATGAGTTTTTTGAAAGCATCCTCTTATGAGCAGGAGGATCAAAGTCTTTTGAAACATAATCTTTACCATGTCCTTTGCCTGTGTAGTGACACGGATCCTCAACCATTTCTTCAATATTTTGCTTTGTTGGAGCTGCAGACCGCTTTTTGGAAAAAAAACTTGTTAAGAGATATTTTGACCTCCTTGGATTGCAGTGGTACCCCTGCTTTCCTTTTAGTATCTTACCTTGTTTCTCTGATCAAACAGACCTTGAAATCAATTAATGCTCTGGCCATCTGCTTATGAATGAAGGAGGCCTTTTTCTCTTGGAAAAATGTTGGATGATGTTTGATAAGCATTCTTGGCAAGGTTTCCTCTTATATATGATGGCAAGAAAACAACAGTGAAAACATTGATGCTTTTACCTCTGCCTGCAATCATTACTTTGCTTCAGAAAACCCTAGTAGTTGTGTTACTGCTTATTAAAAACAAACATGCCTTACAGTCAGTTTGCAATTCTTCAAGTCAACATTGGCCATCGCCCTCTACTTGTAGATGAAGGAGGCGCCTTAAAACCCTCTGCTTATAGATGAAGGAGGTTTTCAGACATGATAAATTACAAGTATGTTTGACAGTATTGTTTTCTTCTACTATCTTTTCAGGCTCAATGAAGCTGCAAGAGCTCAATGAGAGATTCTTTGTCCTACAAATGCATCCCAGGCTCATGTTCACATTGAGAAGTTGTTTTCTTCTCACATGGAGCCAAGAATTTTCTTCTGAGATGCTGACATGTTTCCTGTGCTTGTAAAATCCATAAACAGTGTAAAATACCTAGAATCAGCTTGAGATTATGGTCTATGCATTGTTGAGACTTAGGGGCGTGTAAGTGGCGCGACTTAGGGCTGTGACTAACTTCATTAGCAGAATGGGAGGTCTGTTATGACTAGTCTGTAGCAGATCGAGGTTTTTTTTTGGCCCTTTGATGGTTGCCAAGGGTAAATACCTTAAAGCGCCACTTCCTGACTTAGGGGAGATTTTTTGAACAGACTTGGATTGTCCTTTTAGAGCTGACAGGCAGACTAGTATGGCTGAGGTTAGGTAGGATTTGATAATGGGATTTCATCTTGTCATCGGCAAACTGAAAAGTAAGGAGAGAAAAAAAAATTATGGGTGTTTTCCCAGCTGGAAAATTTGAAAAATTTTAGGATTAGCTGTTGGAAAACTAGGCTGTTACAACTAGTCATCACTAACAAGTAAAAAATACTGATGAATAACAGTGGCTCCATTTGGGGAGGGCAGCTCCTTTTTAGGAGGTGTCCAGAATTTCATATCTTTGGCTTATGAAGACCAATGCCTTACCCATTGGCACAAATTTTCACTTTTCTTTGATGCTACTTCTAAAAGAGACAGCATGATTAGCATCAATAACATTTCTACCTACCCCACTATCTTTCCTAACATTTTTCTTCCTTTTTTTGGTGCATTTGAACTAGCAGCCTTTTAACAATGCATATTTTTCTTTTTGTAAAATGAACCTATCTATTTCTACACTTATATCTGCCGGGAGTTCAGATTAAACTGATGAACTCCTTTCATTACTCTACCTAAACTAGATCAACTGTCAAGATTAAACTGTTTGATAGGATTTTGTTCTCTAATCTAAAACATGAAATTCAAAATGATCAAATCAGGGTTAAGCAGTCTGATTTGTCATGTATTTGCGGCATGAAAGGACAAACTACACACAAATATTATTTTGCAAGAAGGAAAACTAGAAAAGCGGGGCTAAGATGTACAATGTATTTTCCATCCCTCGCTTCTCTCTTTGGTTCTGTTTTAGGCATGTGGAACCAGAATATCTCCCTAATCTACTCTCTATGATAAGTCAATCTTACACAATGTTGACCATCTTTTTCACTCACTAACTTATCAGAAAATAAATATAGACATGTTCAACTATGATTAGGCTAAATAGCTGAACAAGACATTTGAGTACTAGTAGCGGCATTTAGACTTGCGCGCTTTCTGAAAGACTATCTCTTGGAACATGGGGCTTTACCATTGATTTTTATAAACTGCCCTCTTTTTCTACTTTTTACTGTTTTTGTATTTTCTGCTTTTTCACTTTTTCCTCAACAATCTAAAACTGGAAAGATGCTCACAAGGCTGAGCTTATTTTTAACTATCTACCTATCCTAGTCTAAACTATACACTACATACACATTTGGTGAACTCTTCTTTCCAATGTAACCAGTCAAGCAGATGATTACATGGGTGACTCTGGTTTAGTTCTTTCATGATGCAGAAATAATGAAAAGGCCACTCCCACTTGGTTTGTTTTCGGACAGTAGTGCTTAAGTTCTTTCTCATTCTTGGCAGCAACTTGTTTATGATAGAACCCACTACTCTTGCAGACTTCTCAAGGAAAACAACAAATGGATCTTGGAATAGTACCCGATCTAGAGGATTTGATATATGGGCTTCATTTAGGACTACTTTTTCTTCCATTTTTCTATATTTGGGACTCCCCTAGTAAAGCAACTCTTCCCCTTGCTCATGATCACTTGAACTGTCAAACTCATCATATGTTGCAGTGTAGTTTTCTTTCCAAGCTGATGTGTTCTGATTAAGTGGACTGGAAATTGTGTGAAAGTCATCAGGTTGATGAGCAAGGATACACTTTGACAGTAAATTATCTTGAAAGGACAGTGTGACAACTCTCAGGTGTTTATCAACCTCTTTCTCTTCATCTGCAATTTGTAACTCAATGGAACTTGGTGGCTGCAAATTTGGAGTAAAGGAAGATTCCATGTCTAAAATGATTTCCTCAACCTTTTCAGGAAAATACTTCTCATTTAAAACATGCTCGAGAATTTCATCATCCTCCTCAACCTCATCATCAAAGCTGAAAAACTGTTGATTTCCAATTATGTGAATGTTATCTCTGATGGACTGAAGTGAAGTAGAGCAAATAGTCTGAGACTCTTCACTTACTTCTGAACTCTCAAGGCTCTTCTCATCAGTGTCATAGATGACCTGTAATGGCTACTCACTTTTCTCAAGTTTATGAATTTGAGCTTTCTCCCGAAAATCAAAAACTGAGTCTTCTGCAAAGTTAGCTTCTGTTTGGAAATCATAATCATCAACATATTGATCAAACATTGGAGAATCATTACAATAAGTAATGTCACCAGCCATGTATATTGGACTATCAGATTTCTTTTTTTCAACTTGATTTACAAATCTATTTTCTGACTTATGATATGCAGGATTAACGGGAAAAAGATCAGAGAAGTTTTGGTTAAATGAAGTTTCAGAGGTTGTCTGCATGTTTATAATTTGATCTATTTCCTCTTTAGTTAAAGGAGAAGGTATTTTCTGTTTTCTTTGAAGTGGGCAACAATTTCTTTCCATTTTTTGTGGAAGTTGATCTTGTGGCTGAATGTCCTCTTGCATTTTACAGGGAAGGGCTGATGAAATGTTATTGGTTTCAACCTTTTCAAAAATCTCTTGTGGATCCTCTCTTATTTTTTTATGGATTTCATCTAGGATCAACCCTTCTTGGTCATCTTGATGGTTAGCTTGGGCAAGAAAATTATGGACCTCCTCTAAAAAATCCTCAGGATGCCAATTTCCTAAGTTTTCTTCAATGTTTACAAGGTGTTGTATGAGGTTTTCAAAGTGATCACAACAATTTTCAGCTAATTATAGAGATGGACAATGTCCTATATAGCGTTTACAAAATACTTTGTGGAAATCCTTCAAAGAAAACAAGGTGCGAGGCTCTAGGTTTTCATACCATTCTCTTGCCTCTTCTTCTAATGTACCCATGAAAATTTTCATGAGGCAGTCCTCATGCCATTCAACCTTTAACTTCCATACATGTATATGAAATTTGATGAGGTGTAAAAATGGGTCGTCAATATTTTCATTTCGAAAGAGAGGTAGGTTTGCAAACCAATTTACATCTGTAGGAATTTTGTGTGGGAAACCAGGGATATGTTCTCTGCTCATCGGAGCATATCTCCTTTGTATCCTTAGGTGGAGGATTTGAACTATGCTGTCCTCCATCAGCCTGATCGGGATTTCTTAATGCATTCCTAGGATACTTTACAAGGACTAGTGGGGAAATAGGCCTACTAGAGGCTAGTGGAGTCGCCAGGTGGAACTTGGTTGTTTTTGTAAAGACGTAGCTATGGTCCACCACCAGTAACTAGGGTAAAGCCAATCTGGGAATATTTTTTTGGGGTTTTTCTGAGTTTTATGTGCAGCCTATGGTTTAAAGTACTCTAAACTTGTTTCAACACTTTGCTAGGGTGGTGATAACAAAAAGAGTTTACTCTAAATGAGTCTGTGGACTGCTGGTCTATTTAGATATCTAAAGGACTAAGAGTCTATAAGATTTTGCTAGACTGTCATGTATTCAATGTCCCACCATCTCCCGCTATGTTAGTGAGCGATGGGATAGGTCGATCGGATAGTAATCTAGAGTTCGGTAAAATAGTAAGGCCTACTGGAGGCTAGTGGAGTCGCCAGGTGGAACTTGGTTGTTTTTGAGATATGTGTGTATGTTCCACCACCAGTACTGACAAAAATCCAATCTAAAGGAGTTTTTTTTTTGGGTTTTTTGAGTTTTTATGTGCCTAAGGTTTGGAAGAGTGTCCTACAGCTGAGTCATCATTTTTCTAGGATGGTGAGACAACCAGATTCTACTCTTCTAAGTTTGACTGAGATTTTGAGAGTTCCTAAGGGATACCTAGGATGTTTTGACTCAAAGTCCCACCGTGATCGCCATTATGTTAGTGTGGCGATGAGGTGGCTCACTGGTAGGTATTCTTGGAAATAAGGGACTTCTAGAGTTCTAAGGTGTCCTTAGATTGTCACTAACTCAAAGTCCCACCGTGATCGCCATTATGTTAGGGAGCGGTGGGATAAGTCCACAAGGTAGAATTCTCAAAGGTCTCTTAAGGTCTAGGGAGTCTAAGTTTTTGTCACTCAGCGTCCCACCGTGATCACCATTATGTTAGGGTCCCGTGATTTGGCCAATTAGTAAGCCAAATGAAGATGTAACATCAAACCAGTCTTTGGAGCCCGAGGACCTAGCCTTCCTGGACTCAGAGAGGGCTCTCACTCTATGTGTAAGGGATATCTGTGTGTTTTCTCATTATGTTCTGATTTTAGGCTAGTTATGAAGTAAGTTTTTTTAGTTTGGTTTTTTTAAGTTGTGAGGGATGAAACTGATCAAAGATATAAAATAGGTAACAAGATGTTAGATTAACTGGGCTATGGGGTCAAAAGGTCAAGAAAGCTATTAAATGACGATACAAGGCTGTTGAAGGGCCGATTTGTTTCAATGTAGAAAGGATCTTCAGGCAAAATGGAACATAATGGACATCAAGTTTGTGAACAACAAAGAGTTTCAAGCATAACTAGTTTAATAGACAACATAAACATGGTAGGGCAAACCATTAATCATGCATAATGTAACTATAAGCTAATCAATACTTTGAAATAAACATTCAAGCCATGCATAGAGGAGTATAACTCTCTAACTTCGGGAAATGGCTATCAGACTTTGGGGAAAACACTTAAAGAAGACAAACAACTTAACTTACTATGCCGGAATGCCTAAACACAGTACTTCAAGTCATTGGGTACTTTGAAACAATGAGATTCGCATAGCTTTAGGCAAAGGGCTAGATCGGAACTAGGCCTCCTTTGTTCAACAATATGATAATCTAATCAGTCAAAGAGAGATTTCATGGATGGAACTATAGCTAGCCATAGGTAAGCAGGGCGTACCATAAGTCATACTTAGCATGTATAGAACTATGAATGAAACAAGCAACAAAATCCTCAAGTTATTAAAGAGAAGTTAAGAATTCTTTAATGCAACTAAGGAAGAAGAAAACATGAAAGCTATGAAGATTCAGGAAATTTGAGGTGCCTCCAAGGGCATGTCTCAAATTCGTTCTCTACTGATCTATAGCAAGCAAGACACATGTATTCATGAATGAAAACTAGAAGAAAAAACATAGAAATAAACACTATACCATTCTACCAAGTCATGGAATCCATCAACAATCCTTCATCATTCATCCAAGAACATCCAAGAGGCAATCTCATGAAATTATGGCATCCAATGATACCATTCATTGCCTAAAGCTATGCGAATCTCATTGTTTCAAAGTGCCCAATGACTTGAAGTACTGTGTTTAGGCATTCCGGCATAGGGCATGCTCATGAAATTATGGCATCCAATGATACCATTCTCCTCCCTTGAAGACTCCTTAAAATGAAATGGCGAATTTATGAGTTTTTGATCAAAAACTCATAAATGCCAAAAAACCAAAAGTTGTCAAAATGGGCCCAAAATTGGTGTGCATGACCCTCAAGAGTCCTTGGCAACATGCTCCGAAACTGAAGCCAAAATGTCAAGTGCTGATGTTCCCTTATTCCCTTTCCGTGTTGGGCGCTTCCCTTTTGCTTCCTTTAGTTTCTCTTGAGTGGCCTTCAACTTGCGTCGGGCAAACTGATTTAGCTTTTGATAGTGTTTTTTCATTTTCGTTTGCAGCTCCAAGTCCCTGTTTGCCTTCTCAAGCTTCATCTCCAAATTTGTATTGTCTCTTTCTAGCCATGCCTCCTTATTGCTTTCAATCTCTTGCTGAAGTAGTGCGGTGAGGGGAGTGGATTGAAGATGGGCTTGTTCTTCTTCCTTTTGCTTTTCAAGGGCTCTTTTAAGCCCTATGGTTTTAGGCTTCTCTCGCCTAGGCTGGTCTTCTTCTTCATCCTCATCAAAATCACCTATGAGCTCCTCTATTCTTGCTTGTGCTTTGGCAGACTCATTCTTGTATTTAATTGCTCATGCCTCATAAACAGCCATATGGACACTCATTTGTCTATTTTGGATCTCCAAGAAATGATTTAAGTTCTTTGCCCGATGAAGGTCATTCTCCAATGCTTCAATTTGGCCCTCTCGATGCATTATAAGGTTTTCCAGAATGAGGGCTTCATTATCGCTGTCATCACTTTGGATTGGGATGACAGCCAATGCACCTCCATGTTCTTGAATTTCCCCTATCTTGCCTTTCCCTTTGCCCTTGAAGGCTAATCTTTCACTCTTCCTTCTTGGCAAGTTAGTGAGAGGTTTCTTTGGCGAATTTCTTTTGCTCCAGATAGTTCTTGTCACTTTTGGATTGACCAACTTGAGCATTTCCTTCTTTGTTGTCTTGGGCTTAGTCTTCTCGGGAGAGGAAGGCATGATTGCTTTGC
Organism: Pinus albicaulis; assembly: GCA_034641835.2. Classification (NCBI taxonomy): domain Eukaryota; kingdom Viridiplantae; phylum Streptophyta; class Pinopsida; order Pinales; family Pinaceae; genus Pinus; species Pinus albicaulis. Next base: position 141,653,708 of record CM076572.1, on the reverse strand, counting down.
CCTTGTCACCTTGTTTGTCACCTTCCGGAAAATGCCTTTCCTCTTGAAGCTGCTGTGCAGCTTGAGGAGGTTGTAGTGTATCATGAGAGGACTGTTGTATGTCATACGGAGACTGTTGTTTCTCACCTTCATCATGCTTCTCAAACTGATGCCCTTGTTCACCAACATCAAGCTATTGTTCTACCTCAATCCCCTGTTCATTTTGTGGTTCAACCTGCTACTCACCTCCATCACTATCAAGCTGATGTCCTTCATCACTTTCTTCATGTTGTTCCTCCTCTTTTTCTGCCTGTTCATGCCCCTCCTCCTCTTGCTGTCCACTTCCCTCTCCTTCTTTATGCTCTCTTGACTATTCTGTGGTGAACTTGAGCCTTCTAGGAGTAGGCCTGCTAGAGGAAGGTGAAGGGCGATGAGTAGGCGGGGTGGGAGATGTATGGACCGGAGGGATAGTGGAGAAATCCGGGTGACTGATAAAAACATCCCAAGAAACCCCCTTCTTCTCCAGCTGATGAAGAATGATGATTTTAATCAGAGAATGATGGAAAAGAGAAGTTAATTGCTGAGATGTAGGCTTCTTCTGGACTAAGGATGCCATTTTCTCGATGCTCTTGCATAAGAAGTAAGGGAGATTGAGCTGCCTAGTTCTAGTGAAATGCATCAATAGTCGGATAGGGTAGGCATAAACTTAGGTAAATCTCCCTTCACAAGTAAAATGCTTCATTATGATCTTCATAAGGGGAGCATAGCTAGCAAGAAGAGGAGAGAAAGGAAAAACAACAGTGCATGTCTCTTTGTGCTCAGGCTTGATGAAAGGCTTGTAGTCATCCAAGTCTAGATAGACTTGCTTGAACCATTTCTTGCCAAGATATGGGATTTTGGTGGCTTTAGATACCGACCTCGGGGAAAACTTGAAATCAAGGCCTGCCACTTGGAAATGTTTGCCTTGGAACCTCAAGGCGCATAAGTGTGTCAAGGGCGAGAAACTTTTGACCTCCTGTACCCTCTGGCAGAAATCCAAACAACCCACCTCATGAAAATTGAAGAGGATGGATGGATGTGCATTTACTTCTTCAGTAGAAATTGGTTCATATCTCTTGTGTAACCCACTTCTGCTGTCTTTCCTGGGTGGCATCTTGGGCTAAATGTGCTCTTGAAGCACGAAACTGCCTCACTGTCTTTGAAATGCCTTCTTTAAATCAAATTCTGTCAACCCACTGTTTTAATAAGGAAACAGTGTCTTTGGATGCTTGTGCAAAATTCTCCCTTTCAATATAAAACCTCTGGTCATTTAAAATGTGGCCTTCCCAACCTTTGATATGTAATTCAACCAGCAAACCCTTTAAGAAGAAAAAACACAGTGAAAAGAAGATACACAATCAAAGTGAAATTGATGTGCGCTGTGATAGGGTCACCTTGCCCTTTGAAGTTTGGAGGTCAACAACATATTCTTCTGTCTTTGACTGAGGTAAACTTCTCAATTTGAAAATCCTGCCCTTGTCTTAGTATGCAAATCAACTAACAAAGCTCACACCATATACACATTCAACTTTAGTGCAAACACACAGTCAATTTCACTGTTTATAGAACAAAGGTGACTGATCTTTGAAATGCTTCAGAGGTTTTAACAAAAGCCTGTAGGAGTTTTGTTTTTTAAACAATCAAGGCTCCCTTTAATTATAAAACCCCTGTCCCTCTAGGAAACTGCCTTTCCACCCTCTGAATATCAACTTAACAAATGAGCTTGAAGAACAAAAAGATAATCAATCAGTATACACAGTCAACAATTATCTTTTTCTGTGTGGTTGGTAAGTGTACCCCCTATAGCAGTCTAATGCCAAGAAACTCCTCTTTGATCAAAACATTAACCCCCTCATACACAGCTCAACAAATATATAATGATATATGAACTTAGTCAATTTCAACAAGCAACAATACACGGTCCAAGGTTCTCTGTTTCAATAAGGGACAGAGTTTATTTGGCTTTTGATTGGTAAAATAGAAATCTGCAGCATTTGACCATATAGACCCCTTCAACAAAACTCTGCCCTATCTAACTCCTACAGTATTTTGCACCAATTTGATCCATACACCTTCAAATTGTACATATTAGCTTTCTTATAGTTTCAAAATAAAGTTTATGGCTGACAGATTTCAACTTGTTTCACCACGGTAGTGAGGTAAATTTGATGGTCTTCTAATATAAATAAGACTCACAAGCCTTTGATGTTTAATCAACCACAACGAATCTTGTTTTCACACAATTTTAAACCTGTGATCTTTGAATGTGATGACTAACCCTTCTCACTACTTCAATAGTTTTGAAAAACTCAAGGGAGGTTCATAAATACCTCTACAAATCGATGGACAACCTTTTGAAGAGCTTGAGAAACCTTTAGGAGCAATTTGGAGGCGTGTTGGAGGTTGAAATCATGCGCGGTACTCTGGTAGTGAGGAATGTCGCGTAGGCTTTGGGTTGCCGGGTCGCTGTCGGGCCCTTGTGACCCGCAGCTACAGGAGCGTCGCGCGCTCGGATAGGAGCGCCACACGCCTTTGTAGCGTTGTGTAAAAAATATGCCCAGGAGCACCGCGCGCTTGTACAGGAGTGCTGCGCGGTGAAAATACTCTCAAAACCTTGAAAAACGATTTGAAAACTTTGTTTCTCCGCTTGAAAACTGCAAAGGGATGTTTGCTCTTGCTTGGGGACTTGAAAATGATTTTACCACAATAATTTACTCCTTTGAGATAGCGAAACCCCAACGGTCACTTGTCATTTGATTTGGAGAGGGTTTATTTGAAAAGTTTTGAAGACGCATTTGTTTTCAAATCAAAACTTTAAACCTTGCTATTCGAGACATCAACTGGTGCCCTTTGTTTGGAGAGGTTTATAGTGGTAAAGACCATTATGCTATAGGTGAGACCTCCCTTAATCTTTGTGAGAATTGGGAAGTTTGGCTGCTTCTAATTCAGAGAACAAAAAGGGTCCTCCTTTTGGATACTGTGGGTCCAAACATTCTTACTCACCTATTACCTTTGTACTCTTTATCCGTTGTAGCAATGTGTGAAGAGACCTCCTTTTTTATAGTGGCATGTTAATATTACCTTTACCTAGTCCTAGGACTCAAAACACATATCATGATCATTATTGCACTCTTATAATCCTCTGTATTTATTTAGGATGCCTTTATGCTGAATAGGAAGCCTAACTGCTACTTCAGAATCTTTATACCTCTGTTCTTTGAAAGGCATACCTGTCTTTGTCATTCGAAAGAGGATGTTTTCTTCCTTTTGCAACATAAACTTACATTTCGCTTTGGAGTTAATGATGCCCCTTGTGAAATGAATCTTGACTATAGGTGCAAAAATGCAGTTGTACCCACTCATGTTTGATCATCCTCTGCCTAAGAAGGCACTTTTTTCACAGTCTTTCATCTGCTCAAAGTATACCAGCATGGTGTCTTGGGTCCTTTGTTATAGGAACAGACTGTTTTTGGAAAACCAAAGGTACTTTTCCTTTGTCCACTGTGATGAGTTTTTTGAAAGCATCCTCTTAGGGGCAGGAGGATCAAAGTATTTTGAAACATAATCTTTACCATGTCCTTTGCCTGTGTAGTGACACAGATCCTCAACCATTTCTTCAATATTTTTCTTTGTTGGAGCTGCAGACTGGTTTTTGGAAAAAAAACTTGTTAAGAGATAGTTTGACCTCCTTTGCTTGCAGTGGTACCCCTGCTTTCCTTTTAGTCTCTTACCTTGTTTCTCTGATCAAATAGACCTTGAAATCAATTAATGCTCTGGCCATCTGCTTATGAATGAAGGAGGCCTTTTTCTCTTGGCAAAATGTTGGTATGATGTTTGATAAGAATTCTTGGCAAGGTTTCCTCTTATATATGATGGCAAGAAAACAACAGTGAAAACATTGATGCTTTTACCTCTGCCTGCAATCATTACTTTGCTTCAGAAAACCCTAGTAGTTGTGTTACTGCTTATTAAAAACAAACATGCCTTACAGTCAGTTTGCAATTCTTCAAGTCAACATTGGCCATCACCCTCTACTTGTAGATGAAGGAGGCGCCTTAAAACCCTCTGCTTATAGATGAAGGAGGTTTTCAGCCATGAAAAATTACAAGTCTGTTCGACAGTATTGTTTTCTTCTACTATCTTTTCAGGCTGAATGAAGCTGCAAGAGCTCAATGAGAGATTCTTTGTCCTGCAAATGCATCCCAGACTCATGTTCACATTGAGAAGCAGCTGTCTTCTCACGTGGATCCAAGAATTTTCTTCTGAGATGCTGACATGTTTCCTGTGCTTGTAAAATCCATAAACAGTGTAAAATACCTAGAATCAGCTTGAGATTATGGTCTATGCATTGTTGAGACTTAGGGGCGTGTATGTGGCGTGACTTAGGGATGTGACTAACTTCATTAGCAGAATGAGAGGTCTGTTATGACTGGTCTGTAGCAGATGGAGGTTTTTTTTTGGCCCTTTGATGGTTGCCAAGGGTAAAAACCTTAAAGCGCCACTTCCTGACTTAGCGAAGATTTTTTTAACAGACTTGGATTGTCCTTTTAGAGCTGACAGACAAACTAGTATGGTTGAGGTTAGGTAGGATTTGATAATGGGATTTCATCTTGTCATGGGTGAACTGAAAAGTAAGGAGAGCAAAAAGTTTTATGGGTGTTTTCCCAGCTGGAAAATTTGACAAATTTTAGGATTAGCTGTTGGAAAACTAGGCTGTTACAACTAGTCATCACTAACAAGTAAAAAACACTAATGACTAACGGATTTCATACTTCACCTGGAAGCCTTTTTTTCCAAGAAGGGTCACTTCGCCACTTCTCAAAATCGATTTCTTCACTTGTGACACTTGTACTTGGGGCACCACTTTTCCTTCATACTTGTCGATGCTCGTGTCGATTTTTGTCATGAGTAACCATCTTGTACTCATGGTTTTATGGTCCCCACCGTGCCTCCTCTGTGTGGCAGCATCATCGAGTCACCCTTGTTTAGAGAATTCGAGTTGAGTCATCATCGCATCCATAGAGTTTGTCTTGAGTTCCCTTTGTTTCCAGTCAAATTCTTTCATGCTTCATTGCTTTGTCCCTTTCTTGTGTCACACATTTTTATGTTCGGTCATACTGTCCCTTATCCCCTCTGGAGTCGATTCAATAGCTGCTAGGTCATCCATGTCCTTTATGCTCTAACAAGGGAAGTCCTCATCCTGCTACTCAGTCCCCACCGTTCCACCATCATCCCTAGTGTCAGTCTATCAGTTGCTCTACTATTACCCCTCATGCCTTAGTTGAGGATTCCTGATTGCCTCACCTATGGCAGACCTCCTTTTGTTGACATTAGCTTATTCATTCCAAAAGATAGGTCTAGAGGGCGGTGTACCCTGGTTCCATCTTCCACTCTTGTTCAGTGCCTTAGATTAGGCAAAGGGACCCTTTTATTTCCCTTTGACTTGATTTTTTTTTCAGTTCCATCTGCTTTGGCATGATCGAGATCCATAGCCCCCACATGCCCAAATGACCTCTTTCCTATAGCCTTGGAAGCAACTCTACAGATTTGATGTTTCCGGCCTTAGCTGCTCGCAGGGCCTTTTTAGTTTGCATGTATCATTCATAATTTCAAAGCCCTTTCCTATTTTACAGGGCCTCTTTGGTTGTACTTCTATCTCATGTACTCAGATATTATTATATAAGTCTTAGTTGTTGTCCCAGGGAAAGTATGTATGTGAGATCCTTTATGTTTTTTCTCTGGCCCATGTTTATGCTAGCATGTACTATATAGCTCCCTCCCATGTTTGCTGGGCACACCATTATTATTTGTACTTTGTTATCTCGGCAGGCATAGGTATGATTCCCTCGCCTCATTCAGATCAGGTACTCACTCATAAAAGAGACTTTTCACACCTGTAAGTCTTGCCTCCCTAGGTCCTTGTCCTCTCTCGCTTCAGTCTGTCTTATATTTCTCTCTCTTTGACTCCCCTTCAGTGTCTTTTTATTGTGTTCTTAGAGTATACTTTTGTCATACGATTATCTTCTAAGGCTTGCACGTTGGGGGGAAATTTTTTACACCAATTTTTAGTCATCTAACCTATTACTATTAGATGGACTAAAGTACAACATGTAAGACCAATTTTACCATAGTAAAATTGCTTTCACTATGAGAAATAATTTAATAACCCATAGTTTATTAAGTTATTTATGTATAAATAGGAAACCCCATGAGGAATAATTAAATAAATCCTTATTTGTTTGATTTTCCCCATGGATAATTAACTAAACCATTGTTTAATTAATATTCCTAGTCATATTTAACCCAAAAAAGGAAAATTAATTAGATAAATCATTATTTATCTTATCATTTTCTAGGAATAATTATTTAAATCATTATTTAATAATATTCCTTGTTAATTTTGACTAAATCATTTATAAATAATTAAATAAATCATTATTTATTTAATTATCCATTAACCACATTCTTAAAATAATAAATAAATCATTTATTTATTTATTATTTCTAAATAAAGGGATTTGACCAATCTCAAATTCTTTTTCCTTCCAACAAAAATAATAAAATATTCCATGAAAGTTGGATCTAGATTTGGTTAACAATATTTTAGTTATGCACCAATATCTAGACTAACTCAATATTTTGTTATAAATAGAAGGGTTTTCCATTCATTCATTACCTTTTTCACCCTTTGATCACCTTTTGATCTATGATTTTGGTCTGACTTTGATCCTCCATGATTGTCATATTTTTTCTACTTTTTCTTAGGAGCTCCCTTTGAGTTCTATTTTGTCTGGGTTTTCTGCACCATCAAGAGAGAGAGGTCTTGGTTCTGAAGCGTCGAGGACATGCAAGAACCCATCCCACTGAGGGGGACTAGTAACATCTTTCTATGTGCCCTTCCCAAGTGTCATAATATAAAAAAATATTTATAAATTATTGTCTTTTCTATTAGATGTATTAATAAAATCTTGCTTTTTTTGTTGTTTAATGTCTTTAACTGCATAGATCTAGATTTTTGTAGCATTTATTCTAATCACCTACTGCAGATCTAAGGAAATTGACGGCCACATTTGGTGTTAGGGTTGTTTTTTATGCATAGCTAAAGTGAGCTTTTTTCGTACGCCTGCGATTAGAATTCACATTAACAATCCCACCAACTTTAAATAGATGCATGAAGTTACAAAGATTAAAGGTGTCCGAGACCAAATTGACTGGTACTCTGGATATAGCGTTTCCAATTTCTATGCAGGTTTTTTCAGTTGCTTCTAATAACTTTGTTGAGACAGTGCCAACATCATTGGCCCTGTGTACCCAACTCCAATTATTGGATTTAAGAACAACTGGATTAGCTTTCTCTTCTTCATTACCTTTAATCTTTGTATGGTGTAAGAGTTTTAAGTCTGGGTTATAATCAGTTGTATGGGTCTATACCATAATGGATAACAAGTTTGACCAAATTGTAAGTGTTGTATTTATCCAACAATAATACCATCCAATATTCAAATGCTCAAGGGATTCAAAATTCTTAATGGTTTCAAACTTAGTGTTGATACTATATAAGAGGATTTAGAGGATGTAATCAAAGGCTCTGAGTATATTATCACATATGTGTTGGCCACAAATATCATTTTGGATCTGTCCAACAACAATCTTATTGGAAAAATACCTCCAAGCATGGGAAGTCTAAGCAACTTGAGGTTATTGAATTTATCTAGAAATTATTTAACATGCCAAATCCCCAAATCTCTTAATAAGATACATACTTTGGAAGAGTTGGACTTATCAACAATAATTTAAATGGAAGTATACCTGAAGGGCTCACTACCTTAACCTTGTTGGCACCTTTAAATCTCTCATGTAATGGACTTTGTGACAATATTCCAAAAGGACCACAATTTGACACTTTCAGTGTGACTTCATTTCAAGGAAACCCATGTTTATGCAGGAGTCCTTTACAACCATGCAAGAACAGACGAATGCATCAAGGGAGCACTACTATTAGCAAATATAGTGGATGGTTGAGCCATGTGAATGAACATGTCTCATTAATTGTAGTAGAGTTAGGAATGGGGATTGGGTTTGGTGTAGTTGTGTGTATGATTATACTTTGGGATAAAGCTAGACATTGGGTAATGCCCCCTAACATACAACCATTTTATGGAGTGTATTGATTTCCTAAATAGATTAATAGTTTGTTGTACCCAATTTCCATGCCAAATAAATGTTGTAATCACAACATATATCATATTGAAGAATTGTCCCTAAAATTGTTAAGTGAAACATGTGCATTGTATCCTTATGTGAAATAAACATTTATTATTCAAAAAAATATCAGATTATATATTAATTAAACTTATATGATATTGCAAGGATACTCTCTCTATTTTCTTCCTCTCACTTTTACTTACATAACATACATATTACAAGGATGGTCTCTTTATCTTGTTCTTTTAAATTTCACTTAAGACAAAAGTATACATATGTTTGAAGGTCTGCGTGTTACCCTATATCATTATGTTTGGATTCTATGTCTTTTATTTTAAATATTATATTATTTTTATTAAGTGAAACTAACTTTACATTATATTTATTAAATATCCTCAAATAAATTTATAAAATAGAAATGAATAAATTTTTTATTTTTTAATTTAACATTCTTAAAATATAATTTTCTTAATTTTTCTTTTTATTATTAAAAAAAAAAAAATCAATTTATATTTAATTGAAAAGTATATTTTTTTAATACAAAATATTATAACTTTTTCCTTGTTAAATTTAAAAATTTATAGAAAATATATCTTAAGCTAATAATTATTTTCTATATTAAATATGATAATATCGTTACAAATTAACTTTAGATTTTTAAGCTAGGCCTGGTCTATATTGGAATTAAGTCAAGGAATTTAAAATATTCAAAATATAAATAATTATAAATGTTCCAAATTTAATAATGTAAAAATATTCTTAATCTAATACAAAATGCAATGAATAATATCAAAAGATGACGAACAAATTTTCTAAGTGTGAAATTTATTTATAACTTTATTTAATTAATAACGTGGAATAATCTTCCACTTTGTTTGCTCTACATGGATTTATGGGGCCAATGGATAGTCGTGCCCACGGTTCAATACACTGCCATTGCTTGACATCGTTTCATTAACCAATCACTCGCTGTACGCCATCCCGTGAAACCACACGGAAGGTATGCTAATAGAAAACTAATAAAATCTCACATCGTATTGAATATCTCCCATATCGTTTTGATCATTGTATATTACATATCTCGTCGATAATTAGCATATCTAACACATATAATAAGTATATCTCACTATTTCTCCACTAAGGGTACTACACAATTTTTTTTAGACCAAAAAAAAAAATTTAATATCATTTTTTTAATATCAATTTTTTTTTAGAATTTTTGTCTTAAAAAGTCGCTTTTTATTTTAGTTATTTTATATTACAATTTAATATCAATTGAATTGTCTTAAATATAAAATTTAAGACAAAAATAGTGTGAGACAAAATAATTTGAGACAAAACTTTATATTTAAGACAAAAACAATTTGAAATAAAAATATTTAAGAAAAAAATTTTAAGACAAAAATAGTTCGAGACAAAAATAATTTAAGACAACTTTATATTTAAGATGAAAGCAGTTTGAAAGACAAAAGCAATTTGAGACAAAAATATTTTAAGACAAAATTTTATATTTAAAACAAGAACTTTGAAACAAAAATATTTAAGACAAAACTTTATATTTAAGACAATGGCGACTTAAGACAATGACAATTAAGAAGAAATTCATTTAAGACAGTTAGCAATTAAGACAAAATCATTAGCATTCAAAAGTTTGCATTGAAATATCCATGAGTGGATAATGGATAACTATATTTTTTATTTTTGAAAATAGATATTCAAACCACATGAAATTTAGTCATGTCATATTTATTTATTTTATTTTATATTTTTCTTTTTTCACTAAACCACATTCTAAAAATATAATAAATAAATAGATAAAAAATATTTCTTTTGGGTTGGCCACTCAAGGGGATTTGAACTTTGAATCTCACGTTTTAACATAATACTTCATAACAAGGTGATTGTCAATTGAGTTACATTCCATGAACTAAACTTGTTTATTTTTTTTAATATGTGAAAAAATTTAAACTAGAAATTGCACCAGATATTGGAAAGTAAACATCATAAGGTACAAAATAGAGAAGAATCCAGACATATAAGAAATCATTGAATGATAAAAATTAGTAAACAAAATGCCATTCAAGAAAATATTCAATGAAGAAGGCTCATTAGGTACAAGGGATGAAAATTTGGTTATCAAATAGTAAATTGGCATTTGACATTCACCGTTATGAAACATCAGATTATTAGAAAAATGTTATGGGCACAATAACATAAATAGATTGTTGGGGGTATAGAAACAATGCATTTGAGTGATTTGTTGTGGAAGTATTTCTTGATGAAGGAGAAGGCAGTGATCCTTGAGGGAGGCAAGTTTTCAGCTTCAGGAGTAGGGGTTGTTTTCAGCTTAAATTTTGCAAGTTGAATTTTTTTTGGGTGTGCCACAACCTTGATCTTGCTGATAGTTCATCAGCTGGCTACTTGAATGCCTCCTCAGAGAGCTTATCCCTAGTTGATTTAGCTCATGATAAGTGTGGATGAAGGATGACCATTCTAGATCCTGAATGTGCAGCCAAATTTGAGACATCAGGGATGGAAGTCCCACATTCTGCCTATAAAACTTGCATTAGCCCGGTCAACAATTACTTGAGATTCCCATCTCTTGTAACCTCTTCAAACCAGAAGCACTTTCCAAATAAAGAACAACAAACAATGTTGAGAACTCAACCTTCAATGTTGAGAATGTCGGATGTACGAAAAAACACGAGACATTATAGCTACGTAACCTGATCTTGCAGGAAAAATGAATTGCTTCACCCATAAAACTTTATTATGAATACCATTTTTGTGTGATCTCCAGATTTGGGTAAAAGTGCATTATATAAGAAAATAAAAATGTTTATGAAATTCCAATGAAAGTGAGGGAATCGATCAATTTCAAGATTGTTGTTCCATGTTGGTCTCTCTATTTTAGAGTTGTGGGATAGTTGTATCATGTGACTAAACTATATTCAATAAATACTTTTGCACTTACCTTGATATTTGAGGAGTAATGCATTTTTATGTGCAATAATATGGTCTATGATCAATTTTTCCATAGGTATACCATACCCAATTTTCACCCTCTGAGGGTTGTCTTGCCCATGATCACAGACAACTTCTGATGATTGTTATAATCAGGCCACTTGCAATGTTTCTTTTATAGTTTAAAGGAAACACCTCCTTGAAGAAAAAATAAATAAATAAAACAAGAAAAAATGTTGTAAAAATTTAGTTAGACAACAACTAACAACCCTTTTGAGGTGGAAAATTCTAACCCAATTGAAAGAAGCGAGACAACTCAAGGTATTGCATAGATAAATCAGGACAATTGTGCATCTTTTTCAAGGATGCAACAAGGACTTTTTCTGTACAGAATAAACAAATATTTGCAAACCAGAAAATACCACAGTGGGCATGCACAAGAAGAAGAACCAAATAAATCAAATTCAATAAAGGAAGCACAACCACCACTCCAAACTTGCTTCTCTAAAATACATACAACTGCAATAAATCCCACTGAAGCTTACAAATTTATCAAACCCTAACTTACTAACAAATTCAACAAGCCAACATGCTAAAATTTGTTGAGTCACCCCCAAATAAATTAGTAATTATCGCATGAATGTACATTTGTTTTTAATTTTATTTAAAAGGTTGAAATTCTCTCAAGAGCGTATAGAATATATCCAAGAGTTAAAAAAATGGAAATTTTGCCTACCTCCACAAGGTATCATCACACCCAAATAGGTCAGAACATACAAGTCTAAATATTCTAACCCTAAGTCTCAATGCCACTTAAACATTTCAATAACATACTTGCAACAATGCTTAATGAGTTTTGTCTATTGGCTAAAGAGATGTACATCCATCCATCCAAAAATAAACATCTCAATCAATCCAACACCATAAATTGTGCTAAATAGTTCACCGTGTTATTTCAAAGATTACAATATGGTCTTATTTTACCTCACATATTCCTTGAATATTTGAAATCCAAACTACCTTATCACAGTAGACCAGAAAGATTCGTACTCTAAAAGACAAAAAAATACAACAAACTAAAGTAGCATCTTTAACTCTAATCCGGACACTTCATTCTTAGCAACATGATATCTAATGAAGATGATACATGGAAAAAACGGCTTCATATATTGTCTATCACATGTCAAATCAAGTGAACAAACAAATGCACAAAACACATCAGAAATAGGGTTCATAGTTCAACTTGTATTCTATGGTTTCAAACCTTTCTTGTCTTCTTCAAGGGGATTTCTTGAGGTCTTCAAAAAGACTTCCTTTTCTTAACTCATTGGATTCTTTGTTTGTTCATGCTAATTATTTTTCTCAACTTTCCTTCTCCAAGGGGTTGAGACTATTTTCTTTATTTATTTTACATGGCCCAGTGAAAGAAGAAGAATGGTGATTGTCTCCACATATTTTCCATTTTTCTAAGTTACAAATAAAAAGGGTCAAACTCTATAGCCAATAGAATAATGGCCTCTTAATACACCTTTAGTGAGCTATGAATATCTCTCACTTATCACTGTAGCTCAACGAAATAACATCTAATAGCTCCAAGACACCATTATAAATGGAGTAGTTGTGAAGCTGTTGTTAAATGATCGCCTCCAAATGTTCAATTCTCATGAAATTTGGGGGAGGGGAATATTTTGGTCTATTGAACGGAGTAAGGGGACATAATGGTAGCATGGATGGGTATAAGTGAGTGGTTCGAGCATAGTTTACTGAGATCTATAATCCTAACATTAGAGAATGAGAAGGAGCCTTAGGGGACCTATACGTAAGGCAACTAGATAAATTGATAGGGGAACCCCAAATATTTGTGACAAGGGGATCAGGGGCCACATTATCACAACCAATATACACTTAACCCATAACCACTAAATTCCCTATCCCTTTAACCCCAAAGCCACAATCCCTTAACCCCTACACTCATAACTCATAACAAATTAACCCCTTGATCCCTTAAACCCAAAGCCACTAACCCCTTAAACCCTAACCCCTAACTTATAATCATTGAACTCCATAAACCGTAATCCCATATCATCTTAAACCTTGACCCTTAACCCATAACCCCTAACCCCTAAAATCATTAACCCCTAACCCCTTAACTCGCTAACACCTAAATACCATAAGCCTTAGGCACTTAACCCCTAAATCCCCTGACATGTAATCCCTTTATGGTTAATGATTAACCCCTAAATCCCTTAACCACTAATCCATTAACATTTAACCCTTAAACCCCCTATACCTCAACACCCTAACCCGTAAACCCCATAATCCCTAACCCTTTACCCTTTACCCTTAACCCCTTGCTCCTAAACCCTTAAACCCCTTAAATCCTAGAACCCCTTATACTTTATCCCAAACCATAGGTGCTCCAACACTAATATTCTTAGGAATATTATGATTTTTCCTACTAATTGCTCCAAATACAACCTCTAAGAACTAGTAAGGTCCAAGGAAAAGAGCTACAAGGTACCCAAATCTAATCTACATTTTATGAACAATCACATTTCCCCCAAATATCCTTCACGTATTTGCCTTGTTATATTGGAGTTTGAAAAATACATAGGATTCCACAAGTAATCCTAATCATAAGACTCAGATTTCTTAATGACTAGGAGGCCTTAAAAATAAATCAAGATCTTAAATTATACCTAAAATTACTAAAATTTCCTATCGCAAATATGAAATTAGAAATTATACAAAATTGTAGGGCAACAAGGAAACCAACTTCCCCTTCTTTAAATCTCTAAGACCTTCTGGAGGACAAATACAAATTTCGAAATAAATTGTTGAAATTATGCTCTTGCATCAATAGCTACCAATGTATCCTTGTAGGCCACCCCCTTTAACAATAGTAATACTAATGTACTTTACCTAGAAGGAACTCCTTACGTAATTCTCTCTTAGATCCTACCAGGAATGAATTTTTTTAGTAAAATGGATGTTCACCCTACAAGATTCTATCCTCATGGCCTAGGATAAGGCATCCCTCTATGTCACCCATGACTATTGCATTAATGGTACACTATTAAAGAGAAACAAAATTTGAATGGATCATTCTTTGTTTTGAGTTTCATGGAGAGTATAGGAGAGTTTGTTGATCAAGTTTTGTAATTTTTCATCATACTCATGAGAACTTTCTCCAACCATTTTCTCAATATTCTTCAGCTTAGTTATTTTTTGTTGTTCAATGTTTAGCCTATATAACTTTGATATAAATATTTCCTTTAATTCATCTAAGGCCATAGCTACACCCTAGGGATAAATCTATATGAACTTCATGCACCATTAGAGAAGCTTCCCCCACAATGTGGTTAGGAACTCTATCAACTTAGAATGTAGCACTACAATCCTTTTCACCCTGCAAATGAATCCACATAAGAATCGATGCAGTTTTTCCTCATCATCACCCTTCATAAAGTTCTTGGAACTACTATAAAAATATCGTTGGTTGGGCTGTTCACCAAGATAAAACCTTATGGACATGTTTGAATAATTAGGCCTACTCCCCCACTTGAACTAAAATTCAAACATAACATATGCCACTTCTACTTGTATTCCCACCTTCATTTTTTTTCACTACTACTATATCCTAAACTACTAAGAAAAGGTGCTTTCAAGTCAAAAGTAGAATAAAAAGTTGGGATTACCTCTAGGCTTTTAAAATTCATAGGGTGGTGTGTTTGGATTGGATACACTTTTCTTAGGATATATAAGGTCTACTACTTGACCTTCCTCTAGCTCAAACAATTAGAACACATTATTAAGTGTTTCTTCCTCTTCTTTCATTGTGATGATATCTGTCTCCATAGGCTAATCAATACCATACAAACTGAGGCTTCCTTTTAGACAATCATGATCCATCTAATTGAACGTGCTCACCTCCTTGTGCCATCACTTATTTTTTCTCTTCCAAATTTCTAGACATATTCTGCCCGCCTATTCTTCTCTCCATGCTCTTTCCAATTATTAAATCCCCTTATTTGAACAAATGTTTGGTATTATCTTGACACCTTTGAAACCTTTTGAACTCTTTTACTTGTGCCTTTATGTTTCCATCCTCACTAATACCCATTTTCATTACCAAAGTATTGTGATGAATCCCCTTCATTCTATACATCCACGACTTCTTAATTATTTCATTTTGATTAAAATCCTATTTTTCCCTCTTTAATACACGTGATTACTCCATGGCACCTTATTCCCTCATTTATTCAATATCAGTCAATCCATTCTAGGTCACCTCTAAGCATTGGTTCTTACTCTTCCATGGTTGGAGAACTAAAAAAACAAATAAGCTACGTACATGAAATAGAAATGCTCAAATAATCAAGAACTGGTAAATTTTCCTTATTATAATATATTTATGCATGGGTTTTATCATGCCAATTAATAATTTGGTTAAATATCAATAATTCTAACAAAATTCCTTCCAAACAATAACAAACACAAGCAATAACATTCCGAGCCAATATAGATTCACTACTTGACCTTACATATAGCCCAACAATGAAAATTATATTTTTTTAATGGGAAAAAGCTATAAGAAATTACTATCCCTCATGCAAATGAATAGGAGGAAAATACCAAAGATAAAATATATCGGGTTTGTTTTAGTTGGGTTGTTTTCGTTTTCATTTTATTTTTATTTTTCTTTTTTATGGAAGGTGATAATATGACTTTTTCACTGCCCTACCACTGCTTGACCCATCTCTCGATCCAGATCCAAAATCAATGTCTTCCCTAGAGACTACTAGTGAATAATCCTCAATGCTCTGCGTATCATTCAACCAAGACTTCGGTTATTTTTCTTGTGGGTTAGAGTAGAGTAAGGAAGTATGGTGGGTTGTATTTCATGTCTAGTAACCTGATAGTGAGTGTGACCAGTACCATGGGATTTCGATAAAATCTCCACTGTGTAAATCTTAGGAGAGATTTTCAGGACAATTTAAATGACTAAGTGGAGGGGTCTATCCTCCGAAGTAAAATCTTAGTTTAACTTTCCGGACGAATATATGAAACTCAGATCACTTCTCTAACTTTTGGTGGGATTTGACCCACGTTTCTAAGAATATACATAAGAGTTTAGATTTGAGATGTATGGTTTGTACAATTTATGAAAACATGTCATATTTCGAGAAGATGCTTGAAGTTCTCTTTAAATCCTATAAATAAGGGAAATTTATCACCATTTCGGCATTCAAGTCTATGTTGTTATTCTGAGCTCTCTCTCTCTCTCTCTCTCTCTCTCTCTCTCTCTCTCTCTCTCTCTCTCTCTAAATATTTGTGTCATTATGCCTTTAGGCCGAGTTCAACAAGCCTACACATGTGAATTTTGATGCATAGGAGGACTCAAAGGTCTTAGTTTGTCAGTTCGATTCGCTACGAGCAAAGTACGTAATATGTAAATGATATGAGATCTAAAGTTGTGTAAACATTGTATTGTAATAGGCAAAGTCTGCAATGAGCCAAGAAAACTTTGAACTATGAACAATGTTAGCTTCAACTTTCCCATTTTCAGTGTGGTTGATAAATTCTCTTAAAGTCAATCTTTGTAGTTATAATGTATTTGATGTAATACGTAAATGTGATTTTTTATACTCAAAATAAAATATATATTTTTGAAAAATTTAATAGGTCTCGATTGTTTAGTAAATCCAAAATTAAACAAATTTTTAATAAATACTTATTTAAGTAGCAACAAATATTCCAAATACATCAAATTATTATTGCCATTAAATTACAATGATAATTACACCGAAGGTGTTATTCTATGAAGTTGGTTGGGAAAACACTGTTTTCCCAAGCCAATCCTAAAGCTGCATTTTCGTTGTTCCAGAAAATTAAAAATTTCCAGGTGGAAAGGGTTTGGCTTCTTTGTCAAGGGCCCTGAGTCATCGAGCCATGGCGGGTTCTTCGGGTCCTCTTCCAAATTGTGGAGTGGCATGGAAGTATTAGATAGGAAAACAGGTATGCCCATAATATTATGCTGGCCTCGTAGAATTCATGGAAATTGATGTCTGGTTTGATGCCCCTTACATGAGCTTAACAAAGTGCTAACAAATCGGGTTGCAAATGGATGTTGCAGATTACTCAAGGTCTCTAGGTCAAACCACAGTAGGTGGAGTGACCCCATTCAACTCTCATCTCCATTAAAAACTGAAGAATGAGTGGAATCTGAAGTCGGAGATGGAGCCAGGTCAGGTCATCTTACTGATACCCCTAATGTGCCCACAACCCCAATATCTTCCATATCTTCATCTTTTACATAAGAAATAAAATATCAAGAACCAAGCCACCTTATGACTGTGGCATCCACAAGTAGTGCAAAAGGGGGCAGCCATGCCACAGGCTCCCGAAGATTAGGAATACCAGGACAAGCCTTCACCGCAGTCCAAAAAATAATAAATTTTCATAACCTCTGCTTTTCTCAATAGATTTATGGAATTATATTTTGTATAATAATTCAACGTATTTACATGATATTTTGTTCTGAAATCATGAGCAAGCCTAGAAAGAAGGGTCTGAAATGAAACTGCGAGCCTAGATTTTCCTTCATGACCAAAAGCGATGTGGATCACTTCAAGGATGGATATATATTGCGTAGAAATATATAAAAAGGGTGAAGCAGTTTCACATCGATCCCATCAAGTCCTCCATAGCAAAGTATATCTCTAATCTTGAGTTTTTATTGAAGTTCCACTTCATGGCATCTGTAAATAACATGAGAAATTATTTGTTGAGCAATTGCACCAAGCATTTGGTGATTGTCTCCTACTGCGTATTAGTGCTCTTCATCACTCCGATCACATCTCATAAAGAGTGCAGGAACAATTGAGAAATATTGAATGAGACTGGAAAGGCTAGTTAATATCCACTGGTGACAAATGCACATACGATCCAAACATGAGCACTCACATCTGTTCTGGCACTATCAGTAGCACCAGAACAAGCACCTGCAAGCTGGGCATGCCTCTGCAAGGAAGGAATCCCCCTTCCAAGGATTTTTGCAACACTGACATTGGAGCCGAGTGCTGCACCTCATCCCACCGTTACACCACATACGATTGCTCTCCTATAATTTCTTCTCACACGCCTGCGATTCTTATCCTCAATGACTCTAGGAAATTTTCCCAAGTCCCTCTAGGACACTTGCCTAACCCATCAAATTAACTGGTTCAAGATGTTGGGTGATTTCTCTATTGAGGCGAGTGATTCTTCTACTATTTTGATAGTGATAAATGAAGTCATGATTAGATATTGTGCACTCCTATGCCATTTTTGATGCTTTTTAGAGAAGTTTTCCAACGTTTTTAGCCAATCATTGACAACTGAATCCTTCATATTACTATTTCTTTGATCTGAAATGGGAATTACTCTCAATCTGTTCAATGCCTAGAAATAATGCTTAATCTAGTAAATGATAGGCTTAATTTTCATTACTAGATCTCTCAAAGAATCCAACCCCTCCTTGAAGTAAAGTTCACTTCTACCATGATGGGAAATTTGGTGGATGGCAACGTCAATGCTCACATCAATAAATCCAGAGACGAAGCCAGGAGCATGAGGCCACACGATGTGATTTTGTGAGTAACATAAATTTAGAGTGTAGAGGGGGAGTTGTCACATGGCGTCCCTCCCTTGTGTGTCAGACACATGTAGTCTATAGAAAATAAAAAATGTGTCACTTTGTACTACAATGTCGAACATGCTTACTATGCCAAGGTTGTTTTATGGTGGGTTTTTTGGAATGAATAAACATTCTAAAACCAAGAGTGAAGTGCACACTAGTTTCTCTTTTCATTGATACGTGCTTTTATAGGAAATCATTTCATGATTGATAGCTAACTTCTCCCGCTTCTCTTATGTTTTTGGTATTTGACTTTTCATATTTCCTAATTATTTGGCTCGGTTAACAAATATATCATGGATAACAGTCTAAAATTCACCCATAGTTCTAGTTAACAAGATTATAATGTCAAAATTTGCATCAATCCAATAATAAACATTAAAATACCATGATACGAAAGGTTACCATAGTAAATATAAAATTGTAAAGATTTAGACTAACTCAAGAAATAAGAATACTCGAAATTGCCAATACAATTGCTTGAGATAATGCAACAACTTCAGCGTTCAAGAACCATTATAATAGAACTGTATGATGCATAATGTAAGACAATTTTTCTTTTATTTGAAGTGTATTATGTGATCATAAAATGTAGCAATGAGAACCATCCAAATGTGATGCCAAGGGGAAATGATGGAACTTTGAAATATAACATGCCAAGGGGCAGTGACGAAACTTTGAAACATAAAGTGTGTCTTGAGTTGTGTTTAGGTTTAAGAATGCATCCAAGAAATTTATCATTTCCATAACTTATTTATAACACATGATGTTATTTCAACCATCAAATCAACAATTAAACTCATGAATAATAATGGAATCCTGGACGTGGAATGTAAGCAGTGGGTGGTGATATTAGTATGCAAATGTTATTTCAACCATCAAAGAAACAATTAAACTCATGAATAATAGTGGAATCCTGGATGTTGAATGTAAGCAGTAGGTGGTGATCTTAGTATGCAGATGTAAAGTTATATATGAGAATAATTCTTGCACCCATGGGTTGTGATCTTAGTATGCAAGTGTAAAGTTATATATAAGAATCATTCTTTCACCTTTGGGTTAAGAAATATATTTTTATCCTATATGTAGTACATATTTGGGTTAAGAAATATATTTTATATTCATTACACCTTTAGGTTTCAAGGGTTATTTCATATGTGCTAATCAAGGGTTTCAAGGGTTTTGATTATTTTACTATGCGCTAAACAAAACAAAAATTAAAATCACATATAAACCAAAAAAGAGGAGGGGAAAACGGAGTGTGCAGCACAATCCTGCATCGAAGGTGGAGGAGAAGGTGGGAGAGAACAATTTTACAGGTTTGTTCGAAGTTGTTGTTATCAACAATCATACAGGTATGTAAAGAGCTATGTTTTCAAAATTTTCACTTACTTTTAGAAATCTTATTTATTTATTCTTTTCCACGGTGCGAGGGTTTTGAGCACTGGTTTTTTCCCCATTGAACTCATCTATTTTGTTTAATATTTGTATGTTCTCTCTTCAAAAGTGTGATATTTTCTCTCTTCGCACTTCTTGTTTTGTAATTAATGAATTTCTCTGTTTGTGCGGTCTCTCTCGTATAATTTGTATATGTTACAAAAAATATCTTGGAACGCAATGAATTCATTTCAATTATAAAATAATTTGGATAATTTTTCACATCATTAGGCTCTATCCTATATAAAAACACTGCTTTGCACATTAGTTTTTTTTTTTTTAAGAAATGAGCTATCATATAAGGAAAATTAGAATATAAGCATAACATAGCTTTCCAATATAGGAGAAAAATATCAAAATGGAAACAGTAAAAGGGATTTCAGGTATCCGTGACATTAAGAACTTTTAGTAAAACAACTATAGTATCTAAGCTGGACTGCCAATAGAATTGGGGAAAAAGGAAACTATCAGAGATGCTTCATGAATACTGGAAGTGTCGAGCACGCAGCACATATAAATAGGTGGGATATTGTTCATCACTGTAATTGCAAATTTTGTGTCTTGCCAGACTCAAAGGTCATGATGGCCCCGTTGTTTCACAGGGGTGAACATACCGCACCTTGAGGGGAACCCTTGCTTGAAAAATTTGTCAAGGTTCCCTACTAGTAGGGGAATCAAACAATGTCAACACAAACCTTGTTTGACCAACCTTTCAATGCTCCCTGCTAGTGGAAAAATTTGGAAACATCGACAAAAGGTGAAAACCCCAAAAACACAATAAATTACATTTTCACGTTTTCAAACAGGAAATTATGGTAACAATGCATGATAATGAGAATAGAATCCTTGTGGAAGGCTTAAATATTTAGTGGACTGATTAATGTATTAATGACCCCATTAGCAAGCTACTAAAGTTGGGAAATATACAAAGCACAACAAAACTTCAAGCATAAGAGCATTGAGGAAATAGTTCGGATACTGCCAGACAAGCAAATTACTACACAAATTCCCATGAATATAACTCATGAAAAGACTACAAGTAAAGACCAAAATTGTTTCCACAGGAAAGATTGAAAGCTAGATGAGAAAGGTAGCCCTATCATGGCACATGGAGCACAACTTAGATGAACTTCATAATGGCCAAATTCAACTTCTTACTGGCATTGCCGAAATTGGGTCAATTAACTTGGAGGTAAACTTCCATAATCTCAAAATTCTGGCTCTTGTAATCATTATTTCCAACACTGATCCCATGGAGACACCGATAACATACTCACCCAAAACATTCGTTGGAAGGTTTGTTCCCATGCTAACCTATATGGATGGCATTTCTTCCCTTTTCATGCAGCGGTGTAGGGGACAAAGCAACCTTCTTCCAAAAAATTTAGAGAACCGCATTGCACTCTCCAAACATGAGAGCAGCATCAAGAGCATCCAATTTGCAAGAAGCTAAACTCCATAAACCTTAACTGCAACAGACAGAAGCGAGTGGTCACACTAGCCTTGGTATATATTACCATATAAGAAGAGGTTCAAGTTTCGCTTATCACTAGAGAGATCTTGTCATGTTAGGTTAGGCTCATAAAGGGATCTGCTATCATGGAAGAAGCATTTCTTTCCACAACTGGAACCTTCTACTTGTAGCACACTTGAATACTTGCATGTTCACCCATCACTCAAAAATGAGTAGGGCATTGGTGTCCTCTTCAAGTTGGAAAACCTTGGCCATTACATTTATATGAAACCAAATTATTAGCGTTGAGTTTATGTAAGATTCACTAGAAAATAAATTTGGAATGGATAGCTATATAGTAGTCTCGTTGCTTGTATTCATTGTTGTTTAAATTTTGGTAAACTCAACATCTATGAATCTGTCTGTCAGATGTCTCTTTAAATTGGATCTCCTCTAATGAAGTATGATATACTTCCATTCATTTTCCCTTTTTTTTGGTTTCTTATTTTCTTTTTATTTATTTCATTTGAGGGAAACTTAACCAACCAATGCACTCTCAAATTTGCTTCTTCAAAAGAAAAACCCAAGTTCCTTTTGTTACCCCCTCACTTCCAAGGAAAACTAGATGATATTTTCTTTGATGATCTTTATCACAGACAGTGGTATTGATGATGACATTCAGAATTCTCCAGACAGTTGTCTAAAGATGCCTCTCATCTCAACGCACATGGGGTACGTTTTTCCATTGCTTCATAGCAATTGTTTATCCCAATGTATTTGACATGAAAGTAGAGATTATGGGTTGAATTAGATAATGAATCATGATGCTTGGAAGTTATTCCTTTTGATTTCTTTTACCTTGGAAACCATCATCAATCTCCTAGTTAAGTGTTAACACCCTTTGATACAAGGGTACTACTGGGGAATTATGATCAGGGTAATGTGCCCACACCCTTTCCCATGCATAAATTGTGCTATTACTTCTAGCTATAATGATGGCATCCTAAGGCCTCATCAATACTGTAAATGATAATTTGGTATCTTAGTGGGGAACTATGTCTTCGTTGTGATTGAATATGAGTATCCATTCATTTTCCAATTTTTTTGGTTTCTTATTTTCTTCTTTATTTATTGCATTGCGATGGAAACTTAACCAGCCAATGCACTCTCAAATTTTCTTATTCATAAGCAAAACCCAAGTTCCTTTTGTTACCCCCTCACTTCCAAGGACAACTAGATGAGATTTTCTTTGATGATCTGCATGACAGATAGTGGTGTTGATGATGACATTCAGAATTATCCAGAAAGTTGCCCAAAGATGCCTCTCAACTCAGCGCACATGGGGTACATTTTTCCATTACTTCATATCAAGTGTTTGTGCTCAATGTATTTTACATGAAAGTAGATATTTTGGGTTGAATTAGATAATGAATCATGATGCTTGGAAGTTAATCCTTCTGGTTTCTTTACCTTTGTGGCCATCATCAATCACCTAGTTAAGTGTTGCCACTTTTCGATAGAAGGGTACTACTGGGGAATTTTGATAAGGGTAATGTGTCCACACCCTTTCCCATACAGAACATTCTCCCTCTATCCCTTTTCCTTTTGGGTTGGATGTTACATGTCCCTTAAAAATTTCCATGCTTCATAATCCCATGAGAAGGGGATTGGATTCTTGAGGTTGATGAAATTTTATCAAAAAAATTGACTGAATATATGGGGGCTTTCTAGAGACCAATCGATTCCATGAATTATAAATATTTAGGATCGCTGATATAGGAGTTGAATAATGGGAGGTCCCAAGGGGTTTGGAGTAGATTCCTCTATCACTGAATGAACTTACTAGAACGCCTTTTGGTGGTAAGTTCAAACTATAGGGTTTACTATCTATCTATCTATATATATATATATATATATATAGTTAAAAAATAGAGAGAGAGAGATAAATATACATTATAATAATAATGTGAGAGGGGTGTTACATTCTTCGTCAGGAATTAAGGGTAGATTTTTCATTTTCAGATATAATTTCATTGTTAGAGTGTATAATAATGTGAGAGGGTTGTTACAGTCTTTGTCGGGAATTAACGGTATATTTTGCATCTGAAGATATAATTTCACTGTTAGAGGCATTATGATGGATCCAAAAAAGAAGAGCCACTATATAGAACCATTATAAAATGGTTGACTTACAGATAGCATTCAACCATGACAAGATGGAATATTTTTGGGCTAAATTAGACTCCATACGCATTTTGGCCCACCATTGAAACTTGACTAGTGACTTGTAAGAATCTGTCCATTCAACCCACCCATTATTATTATTATTATACATATATATATATGTATACATACATATATATATATCTATACATACATATATATATATCTATATATATATGTGTATATATATATATATATATATATATATATGTATGTATGTATGTATGTATGTATGTATGTATGTATGTATGTATGTATATGTATATATATATGTATGTATATATATCTGTATGTATGTATGTATTTATATTCTCCATGTAATTTATTTAGTGTCTTTGAGTTAGATTTATCATTTATTTGCCCAAACTTCCTAAAAGCATATGTAATCTCTTATTAGTTGTTAACATATGTTTTATGCACCTCAGCATCTATTATAAAAGGATTTTATTTGGTTTATTCCAAAAGCCTTTTGGACATCTTAGTTGTAGGTGCCTCAGTTCCCACTAGATTTGTCTACTAAAGATGTAGAGGAAGCACTACATGCCTCGGGGCCATCAACCTCCTAATATGTACCTCTCCTTCCATCCGAGGCCAAAGGGAAGAAACTTATGATAGAGGAAAAATACTAGATGAAGGTCCAATCTATGGTGTGCCTCTCCATCTTAGTGGGATGGCTTGATACTGTTGTCTGAGGGTGGAGGGATGCCTTTTGGAAGGGTGATCTCTATCCTAGGATCTATGTTGGCATATAGATGTATACATGGGGATGCACAACTCACTGAAGAGTTTCTTATGACAAGGCATACCAGTGGCAGTGCTCATAGCAGTTCTTGTCAGTTTACATAAATTATTTAACTAACCTTACTCCCTCTTATTCAGGGAGACCTAATCTTAAGCTTGTCTCTATCATGAAGGTACCCTAGCATCTATTTTGCAAAAGAAATTTCATATGACCAGACTTCCTTTCATGCTGAAGAGAATCCATAATCATGCCATGACTTTGACAGTACCCTTCCATAGAGAATTTTTTTGCTATAATATCCAGGATAGTTCAAAAAGTAACTCCCTCTTACGCAGATGAGGTATGCCATTCCTTTTAGTGATGGAATGAAAGCAATTCATGCATTTTCTCATTAAATGATCATCAAAACTCTTACTACAAAATTCATAGGGTAACTTCAAAATATGATTCATCCAGAAGTACATGCAAGCATCTTATCATTATCCTCTTCCTTTGAGTATAAAGCCTTTTCCTCAAGAGATCTATCTCCATAGACATTCCCAAAAATGTCCTTTGTTGTACCATATGATGGATTCTAAAAATATGTTTTTGCAATAATGATGGTGAGCACAAACGACTTACTGAAGGACAAATTGATGCTATATCTCAATAGTGGTTTCAAAGAAACTAAATAGCACTAGATGTGCTTTACCAATCGAGCCAATGTGAGAAATTTCAAGGAATATTAGATATCACAGTGTATATAGGGATATCTCACAAATTATTTATCCATTATGTAAGGGGCTCATCCATAGATTGCATCAGAGCCTTGAGGCATAAAATTGATAGAATGTTTATTAAGAACCTCAAAAATCTCATATGAATTCCAGTAGGTTTTCCATCTCTTCAAACCTTTAAGTGCAGGTAAGGATGTTTATTTTTTATTTTGAACGAAAGGCTCATCAGTATATGAATTCGAGCTCCCTTTGAATATATTGCAATGCAACCAAATGTATGGTTATTAATCAAGAAATTATTTGGCCTTCAATTATGATATTCCCTTGCGGGACAACTAATTTATTTAAAGGAAGGGCTATTTTGTATTTATGCATTCATATCCATAATGAGATCCCGACTCAATGTAACCTAGATGTCAAATTCAGGGTCTCCAGCTTATTGTACTTATTGAGATATAGAATCTAATATGTACCTTCTTTAAGGTAGCGTTGAAGATTGATTTGGGGTGCCATGCTCTTCTTCTTCTAGCCATTAGGGGAATTTTGAGTTCTAAAATGGGCCTCCTAAGGAAGTTATAAAATAATAGTGGAAATAATAAAAAATAAGATTTGATTACATCATCAAATTTTAGAGGGAAAAGAAAACTACTTTTTCAACTCATATTTTCAACTTATATCCCAAAATGTTTACTAAAATTTAGAGTGGAAGTACTCATTGGATGCAAAATTTAATTCCTCATCCAAGGTGTACCCATGTTGCATACTTTTGTTGGATCCTTCTACATGAAAAATGAGAAATACATGAAAAACGTGATTGCAATCACATTTTTTTCATGTATTTCTCATTTTTCATGTAGTATGGTCCATAAAACATATGCAATATGGGTACTCCTTAGATGAGGAATTAAATTTTTCATCCAATGAGTACTCACGCTCGAAATGTGAGTAAAAACTTTAGGAGATAAGTTGAAAATAAGAGTTGAAAAAGTAGTTTTATTATTTTATCATTTTTTATTATTTTTACCCTTTTACTTAAAAAATGGTGAATCATCCCCCATGGTTGAGATCATCATCTTGAATCCTATTGGTTATTATAAAGTTTATTTTGGTTGTACATTTTACTTAGGAGGCCCATTCTAGACCTTAAAATTCCCCTAATGTGATAACATCTAAAAGTGAGCTATATTCCATATCAAAGTTACTAGAATATCTTTTACTAGAAGATCCTTGTAGTTTCTTTAGAGAGGATAGATTTTCAAAAGATACGCTATCCAACAGTCTTGTTCACAATTTCATTTGTGAACAATACTGCAGTACTATATATATGAATACAAAATGTTATTCTACTGCACCTACTGTACTTATGGTATGTTGTACATGTACTTCAAGGGTTATGAAAAACCCTATTTTTTTCTTTACTGATATCAATACTACCGACCTACTACATATGTCCTTAGTAGCATTTTAGCTGCTTTTGACATACAAGGTACCAAATAAAAACACTAGAGCCACTTATGGTAAGATCAGACATAAGCGTAGCTATTACTGACACTAAATGACTTAGTTCCTTGACATTGTACTGATGAGGGCCCTCACATCCTCATGCTTCAGTCTGATCAAATGGTCTTAATACGTGAGACAAGGTGTTGTATTTCAGGATGTAGACTTCAATTTAGTGCACAATAATCCTTCATAAGAATAGTTTCCATCTTTCCATCTCAGCCATAGAGCATAGGTCATTTCCTAGTAACTTTTATGTAGACCTTAAAATAAAAGTTTTACCAGACGCATTGTAAGGTCTGGTGAATGATGTGTCATCCAATTTCTTCATTGTTGGAATACTGAATTTCTTCTTCTGAAAAATTCACAAATGCTACGGTGCTATATATGATAATGCCTTGCCATAGTTATCATCTTGATTATGCCAGTTCGAGATGAACTACATCAAGATGAAAGCACATTCAACACTGCCTTTTCACTTAACATAATGGTCTACACAGATATGAAATTAATTATTTTTGAAGTTTTGATGAGAATATGATATTTGCTAACATACTTAAGTCACCCTCAGATTGAACTATCTTTCAGGGATGGAGATCCCAAACTGGAAATGCAGGACTATATGTTGGATACGAATCTAGATTGTTTCCATAGGAATCTTGTGCAAGCTACCATGTCCAGTTTTCAATAAAATTAGGACAAATATTCCAAGCCAAATCTAAAGAAAGAAATCGAACAATTCAACTATAGTTCATTTTCTCTTGAACTGGTACAGGTTGGCTTAATTCTTCTTGGCAATTAGATATATATACTAAGTTAATTCATGACATCAAGGTAAAGAAGTGTGCTGCAATCGCGATTTGACCACAGCATGATCACAAAAATTAGATTCAGAATACTCACATAGAGACTTTAACGAATACGAGCCTTAAAGAATGCATATGGAGTTTGAACATATTCCTGAGAGCGTACGAATAAGGCTGATATGTAGTCATACCAATGTAAATATTTCTTTGGTGATTCACATAATACAGATTCTCCTTCTACTCTTCTAATACGTCCTCTAAACGGCATTCTCTTCTCTGTTTTTTCTTTCAATGCATTCAAGATATGGATAAGGATTCTAGATTCTAAAGAATGTTATCACGTGGCTAAAAATAAAACCATTTTATCTGTCCCAAATCAATGTAACACTAAACAACTATTTATTAGTGATGATTGGTCTCTAGGCTTTGTATGAGTATGCTATGCCTCCTCTTAAGGGAATATAGAGGTAGACAAATTTACTGTTACCATTGACCCTCCCATGAGCAGCAATGTTGGTAAATTTAAAGGTGCGTGGTTTTGGAATGCCCTACGCAATAGGGATCACTATGAGAAAAATCGTAAGTGGCTAGACTGTGATGATCAACATGTCGGGAGAAGGAAATGTGAACCTTCCAAGCAACAATGACCTGATAAGTGATAGTATGGAGTGACCTTTGTGCCCTGAGCTTCACCAACTCGAAATGAAAATATGTTTTCTTAGTGTCCTGTCAATTATAAAGCACTATTGTACATATTGAACGATGATATTATAATGTAGGATAACACACATTATTTAACACTAGCTCGAACCTGTATGGTCCCTAATACAAGTTTAATATCACATTTAAAAAATAATAACAAATAAAAAATAAAAGGAAACAACCATACTCAAGAATTTTATGGCATATAAAGTGAGACAGAGTCAAAAAACACTATTACCTAGTCATCATTTTCTACAGTTCCATCACATTGAGGCTCCACCACCCTACCAGGGTTGTCTACGGAACCCTTATTCACCTCAACTGGAATAATATCTCCAACCACCAAGCCCATCTCCTTTTCCATGATAGAACATTGTATTCAATAGTACAAACTCTTGTACAGTGACTTTGTTATATCTCAATGTCACGCCTTTCACAATTCTTAGACTTTTCAAAAGGCATACAATACCTAAACTCAAAAAATGTAACTATATGAAAATATTGTCAATAGAATATCTGGAGAAGACATTTAGGTTATTTTTCAAGCTATTTATTTAGAGACAGTCACTTGATATTCCAACCTCCAGAAGGGATGTAGCAAAATTCAATAGTAGTAAGCTACCAACAATTATGGATGTTCAAGTGAACAAGGTAACCATCACAATGTTCCAAGGGTGTTCTCTACAAGATAGATCAAATAATGATATGATGCCATAAAATCTTTTGACAGACTACCTTAGCTTATACTCTTCAGATTTGAGCCATAGAGGTATTTCAACTAATGAAATTAGATCTTCAAATATTGTCACAATGAAAAGGTGTATTCAACTTAAACCCTTGATGTTACATATGATTTTCTACACACCTCTGTCATTTATCTTCACACACAGGATTGTGCCATTTATATTTACATCACATATCAGTATCTACAACGTTTACTATGCTAGAGATTCAACATTGTCAACGATACTTCTATGCAAGGTTCTTGAAAAATTACAACCCAGATCTTGGAGATATATCATTGCTGCAAATTTCAAGGCACTGTGATAAGGCCACATTATAGGAGTAAGTTGTATCTGACTAGAATATATCTCATACTTCTTCAAATCTTGTTCGTATATGTTTATCTATATATTTTATAGTATTAACTATCGTTTTGTGGGGTTTCAATAATAATTTTCAATCTCTTGCTATGGGGATTCATGATTCTTAGGTTCAAGATAGACTTAGAATGGACCCTGAATTGTCCATCGTTGAGGTTATTTTTGTAATGGTCATGCAAGAAAGTGCCCACCCCTATCCAATCAGAACTTCTAGGAGAATATTTCTTAATCCCGATTTCCTAATGACAACTCTTAACTTTGAAATGCCTTCCAAAATCTCAATAGTTACATGAGATTTTATAACTATGCCAACATCACTACATGATAACATAGACCAAAAGATGATATAACTTCATTATAAAGTTTTGTCTAGCAGTATTCTTATGCCAAATTGAGTTTCATTAGGGTGCAACTTCTCTAGGTCATGATAACGTTAATTATGATGGAAATAGCTTAATCTTATCACATGAATATGTAATATTATAAGGTTAAATAAGCTTCAAAAAGACCTAAATTGATAGTCTTGGGTTAAATAGGACTTGAAAAGCCTTCAAGCCCTTCTAATGAAGCCATATCAGTCCCGAACACAAGGCACCCTTAAAGAGCCCCTACACATACTTGTGTAAGTCATAAATAGTTTAAACATAACCAATTGGCACCTTAAATTTTAAGTCACCTCTTATGCATAGCTTATGCCTTTTAGGCACGGAAATTTTCCTTTTTCTTGTAAGTAGGCTTTCATCTCTTCTCTAAAGTAATAAAAAAATATTTTTGGCTAGAAGTAAGATTTATCCTCTGCAAAGGAATCCTTTAGGCATGCAATCATTGGTTATTTGGAATTTTAAAGTCCTAGCTTTCCCTCCATTTGGTTATTTGGAATTTGACAACAATTTTCAAAGGTCATAACTTTCTCATCTAAACTTTGTCTTGAATGCAAATATTTGGTTTTTAGCTAATTTTGCATGCTTTACATACTCATGTCATCTCTTTTTGAATAATTCACTATTTTCAAATTGTGGTTGTACAGTTTTCATAGAAAATTCCCTCTAATCCCTATATCTTAAGCTTCCCAAATGCATAAATATTGCATTGAAGCACAATTTCAATGTCGTGTTTTTTAAAAGTTCAGAATTTGCCAAGCACTTTCTAAGAAATCAATTTCATTTTATTGTCATTTTATTTCTACATTGAATATGCCTAGTTCAAGTAAGATCCTACATACAAGTACCAAATTATTTCTTCTAGTAATCTCATATGGAGGATTCATTGAAAAGTAAAAGATTTTCCCATCTCATATCATGCCAAACATGACAATAGAAAAAACTCAGTACGGAAACTTGTAGGGATGTCAATCTATAATGAGTTGCAGTTTCTCCTTCAAGGGGTTTATACATCAAATGCAACTTGGAAAAAGATGGAAATTATGTTTGGTAAGCACAGCCATATTCAAGCCCACCATCTCAGATATCAACTCATGTTTCTAATCCTAATGACTGTACTATCATTGAAGATTTTCTCTCAAAATTTAAGTCTCTTTAACTCTCACTTCTAGACTTTAGAATTGATAATGATGATGATCAACTAATTTTTGTTGTTCCTTAAACTTTGGAATTTCCTATTCTCTTTTTATATCCACTTTTCACTCTACTATGGAACCTTTTTATTTTTAATGGTGTTTCTTATAGAATTCCCTCTTTTGACACATTTTTTCTATTCTCTAGTATGAGAGTAGGATAATCTCTCACATCTTGGAGTTATCAGTGTTGCAGGTAACTCTAACAAAACCTTAGTGGCACACCAACTCCAAGGCCCGGAGCACTCCAACAAACAACATCTTGGAAAAAATAAACTATTCAAGGGTTACAAACCCTCTCAGCCTTCTCCTGCACCCAAAGATGATAACAGAGTTAAGTAAAAAGGCATGAAACCTTAGAACAGTGAGATTTTTTAAGGTGAAATAATCGTCTAGGGTCAAATGTTTCAAAAAGAAGAAAGCCCTTGAAACAAGAAAAAAACCAACATCCATTCATATCATTCTCCTTCTACTCTTCTAATATTTCCTCTAAATGGCATGCTCTTCTCTGTTTTGTCTTTCAATGCATTCAAGATATGGATAAGGATTCTAGATTCTAAAGAACGTTATCATATGGCTAAAAATAAAACCATTTTATCTTCCCTAAATCAATGTAAAACCAAACAACTATTTATTGGTGATGATAGGTCTCTAGGCTTTGTATGAGTACAGCTTTCCTCCTCTTTAGGAAATACAGAAGTAGATAAATTTACTGTTACGATTGACCCTCCCTCAAGAAGCATTATTGGTAACTTTAAAGGTGGGTGATTTTGGAATTCCCTACGCAATAGGGATCACTATGAGAAAAACCATACGTGGCTAGAATGTGATGATCAATATGTCAGGAGTAGGCAATGCAAACCTCCTAGGCAACGATGACCTGATAAGTGATAGCATGGAGTTACGTTTGAGCCATGAGCTTCACCAACTCAAAATCAAAATATGTTTTCTTAATGTCCTGTCAATTATAAAAGAACTATTGTACAAATTGAATGATGATATTATAATGTAGGATAACACACAGTATTTAACACTAGCTCGAACCTATATGGTCCCTGATACAAGTTTAATATCACATTTAAAAAATAATAAAAAATAAAAGGAAACAACCATACTCAAGAATTTTATGGCATATAAAGTGATACAAAGTCAAATAACACTATTACCTGGTCGTCATTTTCTACAGTTCCATCGCATTAAGGCTCCACCACCCTACCAAGGTCGTCTACATAGCCCTTATTCACCTCAACTGTACTAACATCTCCAACCACCAAGCCCATCTCCTTTTCCATGATCGAATAGTGTATTCAACAGTACAGACTCTTGTACAGTGACTTTGTTATATCTCAATGTCACACCTTTCACAATTCTCAGAAAATAACTCAACAAATGTAACTATCTGAAAATATTGTCAATAGAATATCTGGAGAGGAAATTTATGTTATTTTTCAAGCTATTTCTTTAGATACAGTCACTTGATATTCCAACCTCCATAAGGGATATAGAAAAATTCAATAGTAGTAAGCAACCAACAATTATGGATGTTCAAGTGAAAAAGGTAATCATCACAATGTTCCATGGATGTTCTCTACAAGATAGATCAATGAATGACATGATGCCATAAAAGCTTTTGATAGACTATATCAACTTATACTGTTCATATTTGAGCCACAGAGGTATTTCAACTAATGAAATTATATCTTCAAATATTGTCACAATGCAAGGGTGTATTCAAATTAAACCATTGATGTTACATATGGTTTTCTACACACCTCTATCATTTATCTTTACACATATGATTGTTCCATTTATATTTACATCACATATCAATAGCTAGAAGGTTTACTGTGCTAGAGACTCAACATTGTCAACGATACTTCTATGCAAGGTTCTTGACAAATTACAACCCAGATCTAGGAGATATATCACTACTACAAATTTCAAGGCACTGTGATAATGCCACATTACATGAGTAAGTTGTTTCTGACTAGATTATATCTCATATTGCTTCAAATATTGTTCATGAGTCTACCATATTATAGTCTGTAGAAAATAAGATCTCCATTTCCATAAGAAATCTTTGATAAAAAATCCAATTTTTATGCCTTAATCACAAAGTTGTATAAGTTCATGTAGATATCAGCATCTAGTCCATTATAATCTGAGATTCGAGCTTCGAGGTTGATTAACTCTAAGTCACTGGCATCTGAATTATTGTTATACCACAAGGTTACAACAATACATATAGGTCACATTCCGTAGTTGTAGTCACTAAAATAAGATTTTTGGAGTATCATTGTCTAGGTGTTGCATACATCACTATTATAATGTATTATATCATCCATCCTTTTACTTCTTTATTAGTCCTTGTTCATGTCGATATATATATATATATATATATATATATATATATATATATATATATATATATATATATATATATATAAGGTGCGAAGATCAATATATTGTACTGAAATAACAATGCCAAAATTATATTGCCGAGACTATACATAGAGGAGACTTATACCAATGTTTGTAACCCAATCAACATCATTATAGCTGCTTGTTGTTTGACAATTTTCAATTTTGGTGGAGAAAATTTGATATAGGCTTGTTGTCCTTCATTCAAAATTGTTTGAGGATAATGCTTTGATACTTCTAATTATGCATATCTCTAGTCATTAGAATGTCATAGTAATAATGCAACTCATAATGTAATAAGGAAAAAAATGAGGATGCTCTAAGCCCACTCTGATTTTGCAAGAAAGATTCGTTAAGAGATGTGGATATAATGGGAAATGATATGAAAGTGTTAAAAGAGTTCGGTCCATATGTCCACCTTCAGCTAGTATAACTTCTCACCTTGGATGACTTTAGGTATATTCTTGTCCACTGTGTTTCATTACCATATATCATATTTTCTCTGCTTTGGTAATCGCCTAACCGATTA
The DNA here is from genome assembly GCA_034641835.2 of Pinus albicaulis. Taxonomy (NCBI): domain Eukaryota; kingdom Viridiplantae; phylum Streptophyta; class Pinopsida; order Pinales; family Pinaceae; genus Pinus; species Pinus albicaulis. Next base: position 141,619,638 of record CM076572.1, on the reverse strand, counting down.
GTTGGTTACATGTAGGTAAAATGAGGAAGTTAAAGACTATAGTCGAGATACAAATGCTCAACAAACCCTTGCATTTTTTAATATTAAAAATATTCTTGAAAGCAACGATGTCATCCAACAAAAGTTCACCTTCCCTGCCATGGAAAATTCTAGGCTCAGATTACTCATTAATCATAGGTTCTACATTTCTAATCATTTCATATCAAAACTGATTCACTTTTTCTCTAGAACCTCAAAAAGAGGAATTCTTGTTTTTAAATTTGATTCTTTCCAAGAACACTTCACCTTGAATCTATTGCAACTTCTAACAACCATCTAATGTATTCATGTATACGTTGTGCTTTTCTACAGTATTAATTGGCAGCATCGTTGTTGCAAAAATCCTCGATCTAATCCAATTGTCACAACAATATTTATGGATCAAAACGGTGAACACACAAATGGAGCTCGAACTCCATATCAAGCAAAAAAATTTCATACAGGTACAACTTCAAACTGGGTGGATTTTCCTCCCTTTCCTACAACATATAGTGTAAGTCACAGTTTTGATTAACATAATGAATATTTTATTTATGTTTCTTCACCTTTTGATATGCATCATACATTTATTGGTCTAGCTGTATCTAGCATTGCTTAGTAACATTTCATGAAATTGTTTGTAGCCATTTCAACCTGCAGTTGCTCCCAATCCCAGTGGTTTTACAAGATGGCCGATAAATATTAATCATCCTGTGCTATCTTCACTAGCTTCTATTTCGGGTGGACATCTGGACAATGCCTTTTATTTTTATAATGAAATGTATGCATGAAGTATTATTTTATTGGTGTGACTAGTTTTTATTATTTTAGTTTGGAAGGTAAATTGCATTTTTGTACAATATTGTATTTGTTATTTCAATCCATGGTGTTTTGATAATGGATTAAATTGAACAGAATGGATGAAGCAAGGCAGCCTCTGTCAAGAAAGTTGCCTAATCCCTCCTATAGGATAAATCCATACTAGATGGTGATCTACTCTTGCTTGTGGTTATTGACTTTGTCTTTCATTATCGTGTAATGCATCCTGTGAATGATGCATATGGCATGTGGCAAACTTTAGTCATCGGTGAAATCAAGTTTTCATTTCCTTGGATCCCTGATGAGTTTCCAAAGTGGCTTCCGATTGTCATGGAAACTTATCTAGATAGATTTTCATTGAGGTAAACCAACGGTGCTCCACATTTTCCAACAATAATCTGTTTTATTCAGGTTTTTTCTATTTTTCTATTTGGAAAATAGACCTTTGTTTTAACTCTCAGATTTTTTGGGTTTCAGGTATGAGAAAGATAAAAGAACATTCAAATACCTTCAGAAGCCATGGATATTGCAACTTTGTTGATTTATGTGGGTGTCAACATAGCCATATGCATATTATTTTTCTTTCTGTACTCCATCTTGAGAAAGAAATCCATCAATTTCAATGTTTATTTTCCTCGTAAGCTTGAAGGACACAATAATAAATATTTTAGTTTATTAGAGAGGCTTGTACCTTCAATTAGTTGGATAAAAAAGGCATGGAAAGCATCATAAGAGGATAATTTTTTTGCTTTACAGGATCCAGGGATCCCTTCGGAACAACATGCTCTAGTCCCTTCATTTATGGATGGGGGGAAAGGAATTCATCCATTCACTTATGCAGATTCTAATCTTCCAGGTTTGTGATTCTAAAGCACTAGTTGGACATTTGCTTTTGGTAGATTGATTTCACTATTTTTTCAATCACCTTTACTTGTATTATATTTTGTCTTATAATTTTTTTAGTATAGTTGATATTTCCAACCATTTTTAGGGCTCCCTTTGGTTGTTTCCATGGGATTATTTCTTTTTCTTCGTTGGACGAATATTTGTTTATATGATTATCTCAGTTTTTACCTTCAAGTACAATGTTTTTCTCCTCACCTATCATCTCATGTTTACAGTCATTTAACAAAATTCAGTTTTCAAAATGTAACTCCATTACCTTAGCATCTACAACTTTCTTATTGGAAAGTACACCATGAATCACATTCCTTTTTATTGTTACAAGTTTGCTACTATTTATTGCATTTGTTGAATTCTTGTTATCTTTGCTCCCTAGAGACAATTATGCTTTCCCTTCCTCCTTCATGATAGTTGTTAATGGTTTTCCACCTTAATTATTTGCAAAACATGCATTCTCATAAACTTTTTCAGTTTTAAAATCACAAGGCACTCAAGCCTCACTCTTTTTCAACAAATTTCTTCTTATGAACTGGACTTTTCATACAATCCATGAGACCTTCCATAATTCTTCTCGCATCATCTTCATCATCATGTTCACTAAGAAGTGATCTTTATTTTGGTTTATAGAGGTAAACATCCTCTCCCTCATATTACAGAGGTGAATGTTTCCTTCTCCTTGGACTTGAAAATATCAAGTACACATCTCTCTCAATCTCTAACTATACTCATGTATTTTCTTTACCATCAATCTAAAAACTTGAAATTGATTCAATCTGCAAACTTGAAGATTGGGTTTAATTGTCAAGGGTTCTCAACATTGGGATCTTTTGTAATCCAAGAATTTTATTGGGTCCCTCTTGGTTTTAATCATTTCTACCATTTCTTCTACTTATTATATCTGAAAGTTAACAATGTTAATCAAAATACAAAGGTCTTCAATGCTTGAATATACTTGATTGTCATCTTTAATGTGGGGTTGTTCACCATATACAATTATCCTATTGCAAATTTCACCATCTCTAAAAACTTGGTGTAGGCTAATTTCCAGTAGGTTGTTAATTCCTTTAGAAATCCATCATGCTACAGACAACTCACTCCTTGTTTGGTTATATGAATTTCTAGTTCTTATAATAGCTTGAATAAAATATGAATGTTTCCCTCCCCTTGGACTTTAAAATATCAAGTACACATCTCTCTCAATCTCTAACTATACTCATGTATTTTATTTACCATCAATCTGCAAACTTGAAATTGATTCACACAACATTAGAAAACATTATGGTGTTCCCTTTTAATGTCAAAACTTGCAATTTATTACTATGCATATTTATTATTTTAAACATTTGGCACTCTTCATAATAAGTGAATCAGATTTATAACTTGACAAAAGCTAGAACCTTTATCATCTAAACTCCTTAGAACTTTAAGAATTATAATATCATCCATGTAAAGAGATGCACTGAGCTATCTAACTCATTCGAGATAATTAACGAGAATCACAGCCATACAGATTGATATACCCATAGTTATGAGAAGGATTATTTAAAATTTGTTTTAATATATGAGAAACAAGGATGATTTAATTTTTTTTTTAATATATGCCAAAAAATATGACATTTAATTAGATATAAGCTCTTTCTGAAAACTCTGGAAATGGTAGCAGGATTGAATTCTAAATATCAAGGTTCATAGAAGAGGCCAACTCTACCTAGAACCACAAAGCCCCTCTTCATAACCCCCTTATGGTCAACTAGATTGCATTTTTCATGGATAATTTCATGAAGCAACTCATGTTTAATATATTTGTTACGTATTAACCTTTTCTTTGGTATCAATGAATATTCAACATTTCATTAAATTTTTACCTAGGAACGAATAATTATTTGTGAAAACTCATTCGGTATATGTTCCTTTTGATAGTTTCTTTTAAGTTACTTCTTGACATTATAAAATTTTTCTTGTTCTGAAAGTTATGAGTTTTTTTACAGCACTAAAAACAGGTAGACGTGAATATGTTGAAGCAAGTGTCTTTGGATATTCCAAAATATTTTCTAGCCTACCATTTGAGTTTGTACTAGACACTGTTGGGGAATCAGGAAACACAAGGCAAGTGATAATGAAGAGATACTAAGAGTGCACAATTTTTTTTTCCAGGTACGAAATACTTCATTTATTTTATTTCAGTAAGTAGCTCTCTTGAAAATGGTTGAGCAATGGTATAAAACTTTCCTTAGCTAAATTTATTATTTTATTCTTAACGGGAAGAAGGATGGGTTGTTTGATGTGCCTCCAAGAAACGATTAACTTCCCAGAAAAAACTAGTGATATGGAATTCTCTGCAACTTCAGCTTGCTATGAAGTCGATTAGAGGCTTATATTTAACACAGATTTGTGCCATGACACAACTGATTTGACGCTGATTTTTAACACAGATTTCAGGCTGATTTTTAACACTGATTCAAGGCTGATATTTAACACAGATCTGTGCTATGACAACACTGAAATTTAGTGTAAATTGGCCAATCAACTGTAGATTTGAATGCATATAAAATTTTTCTATTTTTTTAAATCAAGGAAGTCAATTCCAATTATACAAAGGTATTGAAATGGTGGAGCTAACCACTATATATGAATTTATTTTTCCAGCATTTAATGTGATTCAACCTTTTCGATTTATATGTCAGAGATTAAACTCTCTTGTAAGATGGAAAAATATTGTACATTTTTCTTTTGCCTCATAATATGTCATGAAATGAAGTTCCAAATGGGGATCTTGCATGTTCAAATTCAATGACATGAATTTATTTTTAGCGAATACAAGTATGATGCCTTATTATTTTCAAGGTTTCTTTCTAGAGTTGTTAAGTTTTGGAAAATTCTTTTTTCACTTAGATTTAAAATGACTGCTATTAGCTTTAAAAAATATGGAATTTATTCTCTCTTTTTTTTCCATAAAAAATGGAGATTTAAGGTAATTAAAATCACTATTTGCGAACTTGAAATGTTGAAACCACCTTAAAATAACATTTAAAATGATTTGTTTATTTTTTCAAATATTTCTTCATATTTTCTCTAGAGAGACAACAGTTTGAATTATGAACATATAGTCTCTATAGAGACAATCCGTTCTTGATCTCAGCTATTGTCCATAAAGATAAAAATGTAATTGTCTCTACAAAGATGAAAATGAAAGTGTCTCTACAGAGACAAATTGTAGACAAATGAAATTGTCTCTAGAGAGACAAATGAAATTGTTTCTTAAAAGACAATAATGCCTGTGTCTTTATAGAGACAATAATAATATGTGTTCTATATTGTCTTTATAGAGACAATTTTTTGAGACAATAATTTTGAGACACCCGCTTAAATACAATATTTAAGACGATACACAATTTTATTTTTGTTTCTAATTAAGACAATCTAGAAAATTGTCTTAAATATTGTCTTAAAACACTCCCATAGGTAGTAGTGTCCATAGGCGATATCCACTCGTAGTTTTCATTAACCACCCTCTCTTCACTGGTGATTATGGCAATGCCAATACTATTCATTGATATTTGTTTGTTTTGATCGAAGTTTAACAGGGTTGTTTTGTCTTCTTGTGGTCTACCTTATGAGGGTTTGTTTACATTTCTCTCTTTTTACGAAATTTTTCTGTAGTGACGCCTAATACATGAGAGGGATGGAGCAAGAGGTTGAGGGTGACATTGGTGTTGGTAATGACTCACCATCCTTAAATGGAATACCCATTGATTTAGTGGCTTCAGAGGTATGAAACTTTATTCTCAACTTAACGCAAATTTTCATATCAGGTGCTAGATTGTGTGGGCAAAATATCACGTGCAAAGTCTTGAAAGGAAATCCCCATATTTTCCGTGAAATATAGTCACAATATACGACCATTTACCATGATACTTATAAATTTTTCACTTAGTTAAGTGTGACATATAAAGAATTAAATTTAGAAATTTCCATAAAAAATTTGAGAAATTGCAAGGACAGAGTAGGGTGTTTGGGGAAATTTTTGAAAACGAATTACATTAGCGAGGATAGTGTAGTGCAATGAAGTGTTTTGAAAAAAAAATTACATTTATATGCCAAAAACTTAATCACATAGAATTCATCCATTTCCACAAGTTTTTTGTTATGAAAATGTAATTACTTATTTTTGTTGGCTCTGTAAAATTTATAGAAATATTTACTTATATGTCTAAGGCATATACCAACCATATTGGTTAATGTGGTTTTGTTAGTTTATTATAAAGTCAAAGTAATTATTTAAATCTAATTTGTTAGAACTTCTTTTTATACTTACTCCAGAAGTATGATAAATAAATAAAAATATAAATAACTAGAGGTGTGGTAAATAGATAAAACATCTTTTTATATTACTCCATAAACCTCTTTATATTTACAAAAACTCAAGAAATAAGTTTTATTTAGGAGAAACCTATAGTCCAAATACCATGGACAAATTATTATTAATACCATGGGTCAAATACCATGTTTATAAAAGAGGTATGGTAAATAAATAAACATAAAAGAGGTATAAAGAGGTATGCTAAATAAATAAAAATATATCAAATAGGATGAAAAATCAAATCTAACTAGATTCCAAGCCTATAAGCCAAATACCATGGTAAATAAAAGAGGTATGGTAAATAAATAAAACCTCTTTTTATATTTACTCCTTAAACCTCTTTATATTTACCAAAATTCAAAAAAGAGGTTTTATTTAGGTGAAACCTATGGGCCAAATACCATGGACCAAATTATTATTAATACCATGCAAAACAATATTATTAACTCTAATATTAATATTAATAATATTATTATTAGATATGAACTGCGTTAAGTAATTGATTCGACTATGACAATTTCCATGAGAGGTGGTAAGTGACTAATTTCTCATGATTTAACTATGACTATTTCCATGAGAGTTAGTAAGAGGTAGTAACTCACTAATTTCTCATGATTTTTTGAATAGTCCACTTAGCACTCATTGCATCAGGTGATGCTCTATGAATCGCATAGCACCAATCATCGCTTCCAGGGCTTGCACCTGGTAACCAGGACTTCCGAGAAGGACACCCATCCCATATCGCCTCTAGCTCAAGCACGCTTAACTGTGGAGCTTTCCCCACAATCAAGCCCACTTAGCTTGCTGCCCCATTTGCTAAACCTTAGCAAGTATTATGCCTCATTTCACTAGTTTCAATCCCACTTCTTTACCCCTTTGAGTATCACTCGATGCAATGAGTGCTAAGTGGACTATTGAAATAAGAAATTCATGAGAAATTAGTGAGTTACGACTACCTCTCATGGAAATGGTCATAGTTGAATGACTTACATAACACACTTGAATCCTAAAATATGATATCTAATATAATACACTGCAAAAACCCCTCAATACTTAAATATTGTTATTATTAGATTTAATATTCATATTAGTATATTATAATATTAATATTATTAAAGTTAATAACTTTGTATTAATTAAATATTAATTTTTTTATATTATAATAAATATTAATATATCATGATATATATTAACTATAGATATATATGAGAGAGAAGAACAAAGACATAGAGTGATAGAGGTGGTGAGATAAGGGGGGTGAGAAGGGAGAGATGGAGATAAATTGAAGGAGAGGGAGAGGAGGAATGGATAGAGAGAAAGAGAGAGAGAGAGAGAGAGAAAGGTAGATAAGGGTAAGAGAGGGAGGAAAACATAAATATGGAGGTGGGAGAGAGAGAAGAAGAGAGGGATGGAGATAGTGAGAGGATTGGATGATAGAGAGAGAGAGACAGAAAGAGGATGGATGAGAGAGAGTAGAAAAGGGGGAGAGATAGAGAGATGGAGTTGGAGGGGGAGATAGGGAGGGAAGAATAAGGACATAGAGAGTGAGAAGTGGAGAGAGAGAGAGAGGGAGTGAAAAGGGAGAGATAGAGAGAGTGTGTGTATGTTTAAGGGTGAGATAAAGAGACAAAGAAGGAGAGATGGCGAGAAGGGGGAAGAGAACGAGAGAGAAGGAGAAAGGCATGGATATAGTAACATAGAGAGAGAGAGAGAGAGAGAGAGTGATGGGAGAATAGAGAGGATTGGGAGAAAAGAGAGAGAGAGAGAGAGAGAGAGAGAGAGAGAGAGAGAGAGAGAGAGAGATTGTGTGTGTGTGTGAGAAAGTGATAGGTGAAGATAGAGGGAGGTAGGATAGAAACAGAGAGTATGGAGGGACGAGAGAGAGGTCTCTCAAGTGGAGAGAGAGGGAGAGACAAGGGAGATATGGAGAAAGAGTGTGTATGTTTGGGGGTGATATAACAAGACAAAGAAGGAGAGATGGAGAGAAGTGGGGAGAGAGAGAGAGAGAGAGAGAGAGAGGGAGAGAAAGAGAGAGGTGGGAGAGAAAGAGAGAGAGGGGAAGGAACATAGAGAGTATGTGAGAGAGTGGAAAGAGCTAGGTAACGAGAGATGGAGTTGGAGAGGGAGAGAAAGGGAGGTAAGAAGAAAGACACATTAGGGAGAAATGTTGAGAGAGAGAGGGAGTGATAAGGAAGATAGAGAGAGAGAGAGAGAGGAAAATAGTAGGGAAGTTAGATAGAAGTCGGGGGGGGAGAGAGAGAGAGAGAGAGAGAGAGATTGATAGATATGAGAAAAAGAGTGTATGTTTTGGGGGTGATATAGAGAGACAAAGGGAGATATAGATATAGATGGAAGGTGAAGAGAGGTAATCAGAGAGAGATGGAGAGAGGAAGGGAGGGACAAAGAGATTGATAGATATGGAGTGAGAGAGAGTGTTTGTTTGGGGGGTGATACAGAGATACAAAGAAGGATATATGGAGGGAGACATATATATATATATATATATGTATATATATATATATATATATATATATATATATATGGAGGTGGGAGAGAGGGAAGAATATGTCTTGCACTAGATGCATTGATTTTAGTGTACATGTTGATTTCTAATGATATTTGATTACTCACACTAGATGCATTGATTTCATTGTAGATGGTGATTTCTAATCCTATTTTATTTCTTTCTCTAAATGCATTTATTTCAGTGTAGATGTTGGTTTCTAATATGATTTTCTTACTTTCAATAGATGCATGGATTTGAGTTTAGATGTTTATTTATAATCCTATTGATTATTTGCATTAGACGCATTGATTTCAGCATAGATGTTATTTTCTAATCTCATTATATTTCTTGCATTAGATGCATTGATTTCAGTGTAGACCTTGATTTCTTATTTGATGTAATTGGATGTATGATGGTACATTAATTTTAAAGTGATTGGACTAACAGTGTGCATTGATTTCAGTGTAAGCACAAAAATTATTGACAATGTATATTGTTTTTTGTGTTATTGTAATTCAACCTTTTAATATTGGAGAGCAAGAGAGATAAGGTATGTTGTTTATTACAACAACTTGAGCTAAAGATTTAAATGGTTTACGATTTCAATTGTCCATTTCATATAATCAATATGAAAGGATGACACGACTAATAAGGGTGACAATAAGAATAGTAGAAGATTTTTTTTTTAGATTGATCACAATGACGAATATTTGTAATTGACTACATTCTTATTATTCACATTTTCTATCACTGAACACTATTACATTGTCACTTTTCATTCAAAAATTTTATTTCATCATTTTTCATCATTAAATTTATAAACAATATTTATCATATCAACAAACTGAGGTAACTAAGAAAAATTAAAATTAAAATGACTAGATAAATATTAGACATATTTAGCATATTTAAAATTATTATATTAATATGCACATGGCTGAAACCAACCTAGATCCATCTTAACTCTGGATCAATCAAGCGCTAAGAGGGATCAAATATCTCAAGGTGCAAACCTTTCCTCAAGTTTTGCACTCAAAAAAGAGGTTTTCACCTCGAAAGATTTGATCATCGAAGCTTGATAGATCTAGAGTTAAGATAGATCTAGGTTGGTATAATATTAATTTCAGGTAAGTGTCTAACTAAGTTGATATGTTTAAAATTTAAAGGTTATGTTTTCAATCATATAATTATTTTTAAAATACATTTCATTGTATTGGTATGTACTTTTAATTTCGACTATATAATAGTTTTGTATAATTAAAATTTTGTTATTATGTTTCTATTATTAAGTTTTTTATAAAGTTTCTAATTAATTAAAATTTAAGGATTATATTTTCAATTATACTTTTCTTATAATAAAATAAAATATGGATGTAAAGTATTCAATTAATTAAATCAAAAAATTCATTTTCTTCATGTTTTTATGATTAGATTTATGAATTCAGTTTAAAGTGAATAACGAAGGCTATACTCTCTCTCTCACACACATATACAAAATGGTTACTCCTTGCACCTATTTCTCAATTTCTAAGTACATGATCATGTGATGTAATAATAAAACCTAGAGAACGTTTACCCTACCCATCCAAGTTCAATCTCATTCAGGTTTGTTCTCACAAAAATGTAGGGGATGTTTACACCCATTCAATAACACATGAAAGTAGCTTGTAAGGGATATACTCCTCAATTTATATGAGGTTTTCAATGTATCAAAAATCTCATTGTTGCTTTAAGTTCTTAACGGTGAGGAAAAGTTTTCCAAAAAGCTTCATGAAGGAAAACACTTGGGAGGGTGAATATGTGAGGCAATGTATAGATAAGATTTTGTAAAATGTGGTAGTGGATGAGGAAATGGTTGATTGTTGCAAACATCCCTTCAAAGATAGATCCATAATCAACAAGGGAACTAGTAATGGACCTTTTGAGGAAGATATGGATAAAACACTAGGTGACAAAAATATGGATAAAACAATAATACAGATTGTAGGGGCCAATTAGTGGCATATTCATCTAAAGTTTTAGTTGTTGTAAGCTTTTATGGACATATGAGATAGCCTAGGGTAGTTTATGGAGGTGGAAAAGTGTTATCAGAGAATCAATGTAGGAATGATTGCTCATATTCTAGTGGAGGTGGATTTGCAGGAGGGTTTATTGGAGGATATTTTTAGATAGAGTTTGGGAATAGAAAATATAAACAAATTCTGGACAACATGGGTATACCCTTTAATTATTTAAGGTTTCATACCTATAGATATTTAGGAAGTGACTTTTTTCCTTAAATTAACTAATAAACTTAAATTGGAGGAGAAAAATTCAAGGATTTATACTTAAATGGGGAAATACTAATCTATAATGTGAAGGATTTGACGAGAAAGGTAGACACAGTGAATCCAAAATAAATCTAATCCCTTATGAATGAATATTAAAAGGAAAATTTGTATAAGAAGAGGGAAGTCGTATCACCAAAAACGAAAATCTTAAAGATAGTAAGGGACATTGATGTAAGTGATTTTGAAAATGATCAAGTTATAATGATGAGGGACTATCTAGTGCAAAACTATCTGTCTCCTAAGTAGGTATGTAACCACTACTAATTTATTTGTAAATTATGGTATTGAATTCCAAAACTGAGTACATGACCATTGTCTAGGTTTGATTATGTATAAGAATAAGTCATTTAAGGAATGCAAGAAAGACAACAAGCAGAAAGAGGTTATAGTTCTTACTATCTTTGTATTGGAAGATATAAGAGATTTTGGTTTTGGAGCTAGGGAGATAGAGAAAGTAATTTAGGATAAATATAACTCTTGGGTAATATTCATTAATCCTCCTATCTTTAAGGTCATTATAACATTTGAATAGTACAAATATCCATTTATATCTAGACAAGGTGTTATAGAATTAGATTCAAATGGAATTGAAAAGGTGTTAAGTATAGACTTGGAAAAGGATGGTTCAAACCATAGAAGGAAAGGAAATATCATTTAATTTTACCTAAAGAATTCCAAAAGTGGATTTAAACAATGAAATCAATAGACCTTAAAGGGGGAGATTAATGTAAACCATGCTTTAGGGGGGAGATTAAACTAGATCGTGCTTTAGGTAGGATTTCTTGGGGATGATTATGTTCAAAGCGAAGGGGTTAGGAAAGTCCTTAAAAAAAACCTTTCCTTAGTTTAGTTGGTATCCATAGACCTAATATTTTAACCATTCAAGAGACTACGGGAGAAAGGTTAAAACTTATAGTAGAATTATATATCATCTTTAAGCTTATCCATAGATTGTATTGGGAGACATGGAAAATTAATTATAATCAAATAGAAACAAGAATAGTTAACTTTGTGTTATTTGACTTAGGTATAGTATCTGATCTCTTCTCTATGGAGAGGGCTAAATATTTCTTAAAAGGAAACATCTATGGAATCTATGAGGATAGGGTGGATTATTGTGAATTACTAGTGTATGTTTTTCTAACAAATTAAGGAAATTCTTATGGGAGGGAATTTAAAATTCACCTTAAAAGGAATAGAGATATGGGGGAAAGTAGCCATGGAAATCCTTTAGTATGTTTCTTTTGAACAAGATTAAGGAGGTTGTTTTCGTGGATACGGAACTAGTCAAATAGGTTTCCATATGCAAACATATGAAAATAATGGATGGAAGACTTAAAAAGATATTATATAGGACTTTGGTTTCAAAATCCATTATGGTAAATCATAAAAGAATAATATCCTAAGTGAAGATAGCATGGGAATCAAATCATCACCCAATCCCACTCACGGGGGCTTCATTGGGGGAGAAATACGATACCACGTGGGTTCATATTGGGGGATATATATTGAGGAAAAAATAACATAATATATTGAGAATATATTATGAACCGGACTTATACAGGAACACAAATAATATAGATATAAAAATAAACAAAGAGGTGCAGTAGAAATAAAACTTCATTTCCTTAATATCAAAAATCTGAAATAAGCTTATATACAAAATAAAAATAATCTAGCTCAGGTGATGGTAGTTTATCTCTAAGAAGAGATGTGGTGAATACATGCCTCTAAACGGTAATACAATGAAGCTCAAAAGGCCTATTTATTATTTAGAAAGAATGGAAAGCACTAAACATCCAAAAACCTAACCCTAGTTGATGAATCACCAAAACTGTGGACCCCATTGGGGTAAATTTGTATATCAATTTCCTGAGGACATAACTTTGGCATACGATTTTCGTTTTATGTGCACAATACCTCGTTAGAAATATATATCCAAGGAATACATATTTTGATTACAAATGTGGGTCAAAGACTCATGTTTTCCTTTTTTTCAAAAAACCACCGTTTAGGGCTTCAAAACGACTTCGGAAGTTCAAGACCCGAAAAAATGCTAGAAATCATAAACTATGCTACAATTAAGGAAAGTGAAAAACTGAAAGAAATATTGGTGGGGGCCCAAGTGGAATAGGTGGGTGGCCACCAATATACCCCTGGATCATTCCTCCCCCGCTAGGAAGAAATGGTCCCCATTACGTTGAGTGCCTCCATGAGATGGGGAAATTTCTATTGAACTTTGTCCTCGGTGCAGGAGTTAGCCAGATTTTACAAACCGATACAATTGGATCTTTTGGTGGTGGTTGTTCTTGATCTGCATGTCCATGATGTGATCAGTTGTGGCATGCTCCATGCAGTTGGATTTTAGCTTTGTTGTTGTGAGTTGTTCTACAATGTCGAATAATGGTGGAAAGTATGGCCGAAGGCGGTCCACATTAAACAGTGGATGCAAGCCAAGGAATTGGGGAATTTCAAGCTCAAAAGAATTGTCTCCTACAACCTTGATGATGGTGTAAGGCCCATATTGGAGTGGTATAAGCTTTTTATGGGCTTCGGTAAGGCGTTATTTCTGCAAATGAAACAAAACTTTTCCACCCACCTGAAACTTGTGTGGCACCCCATGTTGATCATGTTGCTGCTTTTACTTGGCATTGGAATTCTCCAAAATTTCATGAACCTGCTGGCGGATGTGATGGATGAGTTCAATAAATCTCGTTTCTTTATTAGACTCAGATAATACATGTGTGGATTTTGTTTGTGTCATCGCATGAGGGATGGAAACATCAATCTGAAACAATAGTGGAAATCCTAGACCCACTTGAAAGGGACTAAAACCAGTCGAGCTATGGATACCTCTATTATAATTTTGTTGCACATAGGGAAGGCTCTCATCCCGGTTTATGGATGCTTCTAGTTGTAGATGTGGAGCATGTTGATGACCTCTATCTGGCCATCAGTCTAGGGATGGAATACAATCAACTTGGTGATTTTGGTGTCCAATAGTGTCTATAGGCTTGACCAGAATGTGTTGAGGAACCTGTTATCCCAATCTAAAATAATGGTCTGTGCGATCCCAAAATGTACCCATACTCGTTCAAAGAAGAGTTTGGCAGTGTCCTCTACTATGATACTCTTCTTTTGGGCTGCCAATATAGCCATCTTAGAGAATCTATCCACAACCACAAATACAGAGTCATTACCATGCTTAGTAGAAGGGAGGTCAGACATATAGTCCATGGACATGGATTCCTAAGGCTAGATGGGAGTAGGAAGAGTTCTATATAGGCCTTGCTTCTTTATGGTTGGCTTGGTTATGATGAAAGTAGTACAGGATATGATATATCTCCTAAAACATTGTCGAATTTTTGGCTAATAAAAGTACTTTTGTAGTAAAACCAGAAATTTTTCAACACCAAAATTTCCTACGACCCGACTGTAGTGCGCCTCCAAAATCAACTTGGAACACTCGCTTGAAGGAACACAAAGGTGTCATAGGTAGCATAATTATATATCTTGGAGGTGGAAATCAAGAGCTTTCTTGCCATATACTAGCATCTGGTATGTGAAGCATAATCTAGATCAATTTTGTATAGTTGCGGCCAACTAGAGGTATCTAGGCCAAAAGAGTTGAGAACAATAGTCAGTGCTGCAACTAGGGGTTGGATGAGGTAGTCTGCAAGCTGCCCCATTTGTATTTTTTGTTCAAGTATAATTGTTGCAGATATGTAGACCACTTTTGATGGCGATCGTTTTGCAACTTCCCTTATGTCTGTATAAACTCAAGAGGTCGGTTATCTGTGTGGATGATCATCTCCTTCTCTAGAATGTAGTGCTTCAATTATCGACAATCCTGCATGATGGAATACATCTCTTTATCATAGGTGGGGTACTTATGAATTGTATCTAAAAGTGTCTCACTATGATAGGACATTGGATTCCTCTGTAAGGTGAGGATCGCACCAATAACATAGTCTGAGTCATCTGCCTCAATTTCAAATGGATTTTGCAGGTCTGGTAATGTCAATACCGGTGCAAAGCAAAGGCGACACTTCAAATAAATGAATGCATTTTGTTGGGACTCAGACCAAAAAAACTTTGCTTTTGCTCCGCCCTTGGTAATCTGACTCAAAGGCTAAGTGATATGGAAGAATCCCAACATGAACCTTCAATAAAAATTTGCAAGGCCCAAAAATCTGCAAAGCTCTGTTAGAGTTTTCGGGGCTGGCCTATCCCGAATGACGTGGATATTAGTTGGATCCACATGCACACCTTTCTCATCTATAATGTAACCTAGATATTGGACCTAGCTCATGCCAAAGGAGAATTTCTCTAACTTGGCACACATTTTTTATTGCCATAGGGTTTGAAGGATTTGCCGAATGTGTTTCCAGTGTTCTTCCAAACTCTTGTTGAAGATGAGGATATCTTCTAGATAAAAAACCACAAATGAGTTGGTGAAGGGCCGCAAGATATCATCCATTAGCCTCATAAAATTAGTAAGGGGATTTTTCAACCCAAAGGGCATAACCAACCATTCAAAAAGGCCTTCCTTGGATTTAAAGGCAGTATTCCATACATATGGGCACTCTATTAGAACCTGGTGATAGCCAGAATTCGGATCGATCTTGTTGAAGTACTTGGCCCCCTTGAGTTGGTGCAAAAGGTCATCAATCCGTGGCATTGGATACTTGTTCCTAAGAGTGATTTTTTTTAGTTCCTTATGATGAGTGCAAAGCCTCTAGGTCCCATCATTATTATGTACAATTACAATCATGCTTCCACAAGATAAGGAACTTGGTTGGATGTGCCCTTTTTGTAGAAAATCCTAGATTTTCCATTTGATCTCTTCATTTTATAGAATGGAGAGATGATATATCAGCTCTTTGGGTGTAGGTGCTCCGAGAGTCAGATCAATCAAATGTTTGAACTGACAGTGCAAGGGTAACCCTGTGGACGAGGAGATGATGTCCCTTTATTCTTCCACGACCTTATCCACTTGCTTCTGTTGCATGGAGGAACCCTTCCCGGGGGGACTGGATGTGGGCAAGACCTTCCCCTTACATTGAGAGTGAATCAAAAAGAAAGAAAGAAAAATTCTATATCTAGGAGATGATCTTATTGCATTTCATAGTAGAGATCAAAGAGATGGCAGTAGGCGAGGCTATCTCTGGCATCCTGTATAACTTATTACCCAAATAAATAATAATAGGTGACACATCAAATCATAAACTACATGACACTTCCACAAGTATGGTTCACCTAATAATACATTACAAACTTCAAGACGATAAACATCACACAATACCTCATCCATGAAGGGATAGATGTTGTAGGGAAGGTGAATCTTTTGTCTAACATGAAGATCTTGTCCTTGGTGAAGCCACCTGATGGTGTACGTTAGCGAGTGTGGTGTGGTTGGTAGGCCCAATTGATTCATGACCTCTACTAAAATGAGGTTCTTTTGGCTCCCATTTTCAATAATGAATTGGAGCGGTGAATCCTTCACCCACACCTGTGAGTGAAAGAGGCGCTCCCCCTCCTCTAGATCTTTAGATTCCTCCTTTTGGTGCTTGGTGGTGGCTACCGTCACAATGGGTTCTGCATAAATGACCTCTTACCCTTATCGGTTCCGTTGTCGACTTATGGCTCACAATCAAAGAATGCATCTATCTCTGAGTCTTTCAGCTCGACCACCAACGCTTGATTTGCGCTACATTAATTTGTGTTGTGTGTGGAAGTTTTATGGAACTCACAGCACTTGTCGATATCCTTATTTTCCTTCTCGTCACCCTTAGATTGCAACTTCAAGGAGTTTCCTGGGGGGTCTTGGCTGGGATCTATAATTTTATATGTGGTTTGGGGGTTCCTTTGTTGTGCTTTGGGTTCACAGATCCAAAGTTGTTTGGTATGTGTTATATTCTTTCCACGATTAGTCCTACACGTGGACCCACCCATGGGCAGACCCACCCATGGTTTTGTACATGATTTTGCACATATTTTTGGAGGACGATGGTTTTCGGCCCTTGGTATTTTGTAGATCCGGTCAAGGGAACTACAATTATGTTCTAATCCAGGGTTAATGGATTGGGGTTTATGTATACTTTGACATGTATATATATGTGTTGTAACACTAAAAGGAATACAATGAAAAATCAAGTTGGTTGTCCCAATTTGGGATCCAGGGGAAAATCTCTGTGTATATCTGTTTTATGTTTTATGCTCTCACTATTGTTTATTTTCTGTTTTAATATTAGTTTGTAGATCATTTCTGTACAGGGTTAAAACCTACAAAATTCTCGCTTCTTCTGCTCGAATTTCTGCTCAATCTTGTCAGCATATCGATATGTTGCACCAACCGAGTAGTTGTCTCAGAACTCCATCCCCTCTTAAATGTATATTTTCAAACAACCACGGTACTTGAGAACCATATGTTTCTCAGAATTTTTTATACCCATCTTTGTGCGTGATGTGTGGAAAATATTCATTAGCTCGTTCATATCTTGTTCCCTCTACTATCGCAACATAGTCTATTGTATGTACTTGTATTCATAGCTCTCGACAAGGTAGTACTGTTTCATGATGGCATCTCAAAAATAAATCCAAGTCGGTACGACCGAGAAGAGTGAGGGTTTCCTCTCGTCCTTTCGCTCACAGTAGGGTTCCCAAGTGTCCATGAAGTGGGGGGTGTCTTTCAAGGATGAAAAAGTAATATTTTCCCTATTGGAAAAATCATGAACGAAAAATATCCTTCTAACATATTTAACCATTTATCTATGGAATCTGCATCTATTTGGATCTCAAATGTGGGAATGTCAAATTTGAATTGTACCTTAAAGGAAGTGGTGCCTCGAGAGTGGTTGTTGGATGAAGATGTGTTTCTTATGGCCATTCGCGAAGGATCTGGGAAAATTTGTGCATCATCGAGTTCCTTTGTCACTCGAGGGCTTCTTCGAGCAATATTTTGAAAGGATATGTTGCTCCCTCACCTTTCTTTTCTTCTTCCATCGGATACCTTTAGGGTTTACGAGGCTTTTCTTGCAAAGCTTCAACTAGTTTGAGCTCTAACTCCCTATACCTTGATCTCGTTAGGGACATGGAAGGGAAAAAAGAAAGAAAGAGTTGATCACTCTGATACCACTCATCGAGAATTATAGAAGGAAAAAATAGAATACAGATATAAAAATAAACACATATATGAAACAAAAATAAAACTTCATTTCATTAATATCAAAAAATTGAAATATGTGTACATACAGAATGGAAATAAACTAGCTCGGATGATGGTAGCTTATTTTAAATGAGAACATATGTGGTGGGTACATACCTATGAATTGTGTTACAATGAGGCTCAAAAGCCTATTTCTTATTGAGAAATAATGGAAAACCCTAAACATTGAAAAACCTAACCCTAAGAGATGAATCACCAAAATTGTTTGCCCCATTGGGGTAAATTAGTACATCAACTTCCCAGGGTCGTAACTTTGGCATATCATATTCGTTTTATGTGCATGATACCTTGTTATAAATATTTATCTAAGGAATATAATGTTTGAGTGCAAATGTACATGAATATTTGACTCAAATTTTCCCATTTTCCAAAATAAATGTCGTTAAGGGCCTCAAAATAGCTCCAGAAGTTGAGGACCCAAAAAAACTGCCAGAAATAGTAAATTTAGTAAATGTGCTATAATTAAGGAAACTGAAAAACTGAAAGAAACAATGGTGGGGGTCCAAGTGGAAGAGGAAGGTGGCCACCAATATCCAGCTGGATCATATTAGAAGGTAAATATTTTTTATATTGGCATGTAAATAAAATGGAGCTCAAGGTTAATGAAAAAATATAAAGGGTATAAAAAATGTTAATGAAAAAATGGATACCAACAATATCTAGTGTGTTGGAAATTGTAACTAGGTTCGGTCTTCATTTAATGTATTGAAGTCATCTTGTAATGTACTTGTCGAAAGAATAAAGAAAATAATTTTTATTATTATTATAATGAATTATTAAAGCATGAGTTTCATGCTTGGGTCATCATTATAGTAGTCAAAGTCCCCATTGTGGACTCCTAGGAGTACTATTGAGTTTATAGAGTCATTATACATTGAAAGAGACCCTTCTTGGGCTTTTGAATCATTTAAAAAAAGTTAAGTATTGATTCAAATATGATTTATGTATCCTCCACACCAAGTCTTCAAAAGAAATCGGAAGCTGGGTGAATACGGTGACCTGTCAACATCTTTCTTGTTTTCTTCCATTATAAAGCTCATATTACAACTTTCTTTACTTAAACGGTCCTATAGGTTGGTGTTGGAATTTCAAAATGATGGGTTTGATAATTTTAATGTTTAAGATTGGGAAGATTTTCACAATTTCATCATTAATTTTGAAATTTTAATATTTATTTTAAAAAATTCAATAAGGATGGTTGTGATTATTAGATTAAATTAATAATTTTGTAGCGGGGAACAGGTTTTCTCTGCAAACTGCTCAACAAGCAGGCTGGCTTACTGAGTTTCTTCTTGCTTGTTTAAGAGACCCTATGCGAACCCATACACGAACCTACTCACACGTTCACACTTCTTTCGGCTCTTCTGCGGCTTCTTTCGCCTATAACGGCCTACTCCATGTCCCTCAGTGCTTTGGCGAACCTCTGGTGAACTTTCGGCGATCAGAAACAAGACAATACTACCTCAGTGGACATTTCATAAAGCTCAGAGTTACAGTTCTTGACAATGCGGAAAAAATCTTTCTCTCTTTATTGATATTCAAAATGATATTACAATCGGTTTACAGACTGCTAATGGACTCAGATCTCTTTCTAGAGATTGACTGCAGTGGCATTTACCAAATTTGCTACTCAGTAAATGAGTGAGCGATACTGGAGGCTATCTGGCCAGTTGCAGACTCTGTCTCAGAGTTCTTTATAAACACACAATTTTTTCAGACCGAATTAATCTATGATCAGGCCACTTTAGGTTCTTGCCTATGCCGAGCACATAGACACGCAGGCTTCTCTGATCACACCTATAGACTTGAGTCTTAGCACCGTGATGCAAGCAGATCGCGAGACTTCGCGCAGATGCAGAGCAGGGAACTTCGGCTCGACTCAAACACAAACACAAAAGACTCTAGACTCTAAACTCTCCAACTCCGAATGGCAATGAATGAGCCTTAACCCTCCTTATATAGGAAGTGAGGGGGGACAAACATTCATTTGAGCAGTCGGATGAGAGACACGTGGAGGAGAATCATGGTTTTCGGGTAACACCGAAGTGACATCCGCACTGAGATTTGTCCATCCGACACTGACATGTGAAGTGGGTGTTTATTA
Source organism: Pinus albicaulis (assembly GCA_034641835.2). Classification (NCBI taxonomy): domain Eukaryota; kingdom Viridiplantae; phylum Streptophyta; class Pinopsida; order Pinales; family Pinaceae; genus Pinus; species Pinus albicaulis. Next base: position 141,599,370 of record CM076572.1, on the reverse strand, counting down.
CACTGTGGATGCCTTTTCTGTACAAGGCCCATGAGGAAACATAATAATTATATACAGAGAGGATGCTTTATCGGTCAGATGAAAAAGCCCTCGAGAAAAGCTCTGTCACTGTGAACCTGTGACTAGGTATTAAATACACAAGGAATACTTTTATTTTAGTGGGGCTCCCGTGACCCACTTGTACTGGCTACTGTAGGAGTTTCCAATATTTGGATATCAGGAAATCCGAGCCTCCTGTAGATTTCATCATCCCAGGCCTTTGTATAGATGCGCCTGACAATCATAGGCTTATTTAGGATGATTTGATGTTTAATTTTGGTCATCACTAACCACTGGTGATGCATTTGCATATATGACTTAAGAATAGGATTTCTCATTTGGTATTCCAGTTGCCCTATTTCTCCTACAGTTTGACATGGATAGTGGAAGCATTCTCCAACTGGACTTTCGAGGCAGGGGATACATTGTCCATGGAAATAGGCCTCATAGTAATATGGATCCATGCTGAAGGCGCTTACTCCATAGTCATGCCACCGGTTCTCTAACCAGGGTGCTGCTGGCTCTTTAGAGTTTAACCATGTGGAAGTAAACTTTAATTTTGTATAATGTGTTTCATCTTTTCCATCTTTGTTTAATAACTTCCACCATAAGTCTTTATATCCTGCAAAATCATACACGGTGTCAGGAAAAATTAGATTTGCATTATTACCTGGCCATGTTTGAAATCTTCCTTCTGTATATTGGCCAGGATTCCGTGTCCTGTTGATGTGGAATGTTTTGTAGTAGACTCTTGTTCTATCTCCTCCACCAGTACATATGACAGAGATATCACAAAAGTCCTCAGATAGTGATCTTTCAGCTTCATGTGAAGCTATCATACTAGAAGAATACACCATGTCATGTATCCACTTGCTTCCTTTGGGGTACACTCTTCTTTCAGGTACAAAGTGTCGGATATCATTGTGATTTTGTAAATTTGCATCTAACACTTTGGTATTACGGAGCTGCCACGTAGGCCTCCATTTTTCTTGGTAAACTGGCCATGATTCATCATCTGATATATGTCTGAGTGTTTCTCTTTGCTGGACATGGTCCCATTCTGTGATAATGACCATGACATGGTCATCATCTTCTTCTTCTACCTGATCAGATTATTCTTGGTGCTGGATGAATTCTCTACTGAGAAAATCAGGCAAACAATTCTCAGAACCCTTTATGTGTTCTACTTTAAAAGTAAAGTTCGCAAAAAGTGTCTGCCTTCTTGCAAATTTGGCATCTTCAGGGTTCTTTATTTCTTTAGAAATAACTTTGTCAAGTGCCTTTGTATCAGTTCTCAGTAGGAAGAACTTATTTACCAGATGAATAGAAAACTTACTGACACAGTTCCATGCAGCTTTGACCTCTTTTTCAATTGGAGCATAATTTTTCTCAGTTTTGTTCCACACTCCTGATGCATACTGCACTACCTGTTCTTCATGTTTCTGGCTTTCCTTATCTGGCCTCTGTTTGAGTACACCTCCCCAACCAATATTGCTGGCATCTGATTCAACAATCTTGAAAGAATTTTCATCAGCAACATAAAGAATTGGAAGGTTTCTGACCTTGGATTTGATGTTTTTAACAGCGAATGTATGTTTATCCGTCCAAGGTTGCAGATTCTTTCTTAGTCTCTGGTTGAGCAGAGACCTATCAGTAGCACAGTCAGAATAAAAATTGCTTACATAATTTAAACAACCTAAAAATCTCTGCAACTGAGTTTTATCCAAGATGACATCTGGAAACTTATCTGCAAACTCAAGAGCATGATTCTGTAAAACAATTTGTCCATTTTCTATGCTATGACCCAAAAATTTTATCTTGGTCCTACATAGCTCCATCTTTTTCTTACTTAGGACCAAACCATTTTTCTGGACCAACCTCATAAGAATTTTCAGGTGTTTGAAATGGTCCTGGAGATTCTTTGAAAATACTAGGAGATCATCAATATAAGCAAGTAACCATTCATTGTAAGGCTTAAAGATGGAATCCATTACCTTCTGGAACTTTGAAGGTGCATGTTTCAACCCGAATGGCATAACATTCCATTCGTAGTGTCCTGCTGGTACACTGAATGCTATCTTCCATTTGTCTTATTCTTTAATGGAAACTTGCCAAAAGCCAGATTTTAAATCAAACTTTGAAAATATTTTGGCATTAGCTATCCTTCGCAACAGATCTCCTTTGTGCGGGATAGGATAAGTGTCATCCGCAAGAACAGTATTAAGGGGTTTGTAATTTATAACAAGTCTGGGGATACCTCTAATCTGTTCACTTCTTTTATTAACATAGAAGCCGTAACAGTTCCACGGACTGTTAGACTCCCTGATCAGCTTTCTTTGCAGAAGCTAACTTATTTCTTTTTCACAGAGTTGTCTGTATTCTTTTGACATGGAAATAGCTCTGGATTTACATGTTTTGCCCGTATATCCTTCCTTGTAGGGAAATTCAACATAGTGCTGCTTTCGATGCCAAAAAGCATTTGGTTCCTCTGAGCAGCAGGTCTGTTCGAACTGTTTCTGAATTTCAGAGATCTGTCTCTGAATCTGTAGAGAACTCAGCTGATCTTCAATTCTGATCATATTTTTATGATCCTTGAGTTCTGTGAGACTAGTTTCTGCTTTGTGCAGTTCTTCTTGCATAGCCTGCACCATATTAGATCTTCTGATATTAGAAATATAAGGCAATTCAAATCTTTTGCCTTTTATAGTAATGAAGTAACCAGCTTTATTACCACGGAGCCTTACAGAACCACGAGGCTCAACTACAGCAAGAAAAATATTTCCAAGAATGCAGTCAACTGGGATATCACCCACAGCAAATTTCATTTTGACACATATGTCTTTAAAACAAAATGCAGCTTCTGGAACTTCATATTCTAAAGTTATTTGTCCTAAACCAGAGAGTTTTCGGGGAGCAGAAACCCAATATCTAGAAGGAATAGCCCTTTTAGAGAACAGGTTAACGTCTGATCCAGAATCAATTAATGTTCTTAAATGATACTCCTTACCTTTGACCCAGACTGTAGTATTAACATGATGTTGTTGGTACTGGATAGTAAAGAGATGCATATCTTGGATCCCCATGCTTGGATCAGGGTGTCCTTCTGCAACTTCAACATCTTCAGTGATTTTAGGAGGAGGACCATGCAGAGTATAGTTTGTTCTCTTACCAGAAAACACAGGAGAAGAAACAGGAAATTTGCCTTTTATTTGTACTTTTTTTAGCAGGCTCATTAATTTCTTCTTTGAAGGCAATCTCGGTTTTCATGTTGCGTATCTCCCTACTCACCTCCCCCAAAGTGAGTGTACGAGCTTTTCTAGAATTATGCTGGAGATACGATCTGGTATTTCTGTCATAAGAAGCATCAACAAAGTTAGGCTTCTTACCAGAGGACATACTGGAGGAACCAGTACCATGCTTCATAAATTCCTGCAATAAGGCAGATTTCAAATTAGCTCCAAATGGGGCATAGAAACAATTAATTTTCACGAACACTTGAACGATTTATCATTCTTTATTTTTTGGTGCGTGGCCATACACAGCTATGGCCATAGCATGGGGTGAGGACAAGACTTTTGCTAGCGACTGAAAGTACAAGCCTATGGTACTTATGCTTATGGTTACTTAGCTAGCGTATTCGTATGGTTATTCATAAAACATGGTCATCGTGACATCATATGGCTCGACGTATTTTTCGATTCATAACTACTGGCGAGTCACATGTCCGTGTCTAACTCCAAATGTCGTTAACTCACAGTAATGGTGTCATGATTCTAACATAAGTTAGCTTTGGATAAAATTTAATTGAATTTGGTGAATTCAAAATTTGAAAATTCAAATGGGGAACAAATATTCTCACCATTCACCCATCATAAATCATCTGAAGTAGGCAGCATGGTCCATCGTCCATAGGAAGTAAAAATCATGGTTGTGGGGTTACTCCAACATTGTGCAGGAGTCGGTGGAAGCACGACTAGTGATTGAACTATCTGCGCATCATCGCAATGAAAATATCTCCTGGAATTGGAATGAATGGATGAACTTGTTGTAGCAAAGAAGGTATCGAGCGAATGGTTTAGTATCCAAATTGTGCACTGCAAGTAATTCCACGTAAAAAAGATAATTAAGCTCAGTTATTGTTTGCAAGCAATTCCAAGTACAAATGGTAATTAAGCTCAGTTACTATTTTATTAGGGAACGCAAGCGAGACAAGCTATATTGTGAATGTGGGTTTTTAAAAAGCCTGCAAAGTATAACATCCTGGTGGTTTTTGATAACTCCCACTATGTGTCATGGATAAAGTGTGCTTACAACCATGGGTTCTCTTACAAGAAATGGATTGCAGCTCGTGCTACAGAAACCTAGAAGGCGACGACATATCCTGTAGTGGAAAGAAGTGAATGTTGCAAACCCAAACCAATGGTGGGAGCGTTGTCACGAAGGAGATGATTCAGGATACACCGTGGCTGGATACTCACTCCGTTGAAAAGTTCAAATTTGGATGGGGAACCAATTTCTCAAAATACCAAGGCAACTCTTCTATTAGGTTGCTGGCTTTTGGCAGGGGCTCCCTTTCACTTCCTTTCAGGCCAAAAGCAAAAGCTTTCCTTACTACCTACCCAACTTCTTGGACCTCAAAGCTAAAGGAAAACTGAGTCTGGGCCTGGGTGTGTCCATTCCCTCCAACTCCAAGTTCATTGTTATGGTGTTGAATCCTAAAGCTACTGCGTGGTATTTTATTGGACTTAAGGGTATCACTGTGGGAGAGACCACACTCAATGTCTCCTCCAGCTCTTTCTAGTTCACTTCAACCAGAGGAGGGATGATGTTGGACACCAGAATCGTTATGAGGCTACTAGTGCAGTCGACCTACAATGCTTTAAAAGCAGCTTTTGTGAGTCAATTCCTTCAAACTCCTCCTGTGCAGAAGTCCAACTTCCCCTTAGACACTTGTTTCAAGTATTCCAGAGACCTTTCGAAGCTAAAACCTCCATCTATGACATTCCATTTTCAGGATGGCCTCAATCTACCTATAAGTAAAGAAGCAATTATAACTCCAGTATCAGAAACAAAAATTTGCTTGGCATTCGAACCCTCGTCACGTAATGATTTGAGCATCAATATAGGAATTCTTCAGCAACAAAGTTACACTGTTTCTGTCAATCTAAACAACAAAAAGATCGGTTTTCATCCGGTTCCTCCTAATCTAACCTACAATTTATTGCTTTCTTTCTGCTCCCTTTGTTTATTGGGTCGAGAGACAGGCATTTTTTATGTATAACTTTAATAATACGAGTGATACGAGTGAATTCACATGAGAATAAGATGAGCATTATTTCGATATTACCCCTAGTTATTAATGAAACCTCATACCTAAAATTTGGATTTTCATTTTAGACATAGATACTTCCCACACGTGATATATAAACATCACAATGACAATATTATATTTTTTGGGTTAACAACATAGTGTTAGTATTAAGTAAAATGGAGTTTCTAATAAATATATCATATGAATTTATCTATCATGGTAATAAATATATTAAAGGTTGAAATATATATGTAAAGTGTATTTTTTCTTTTTTCTTTTTTTTTTGAAATTTTTTTTATTATTGTTAATGTGGAATTTTTATGCTAGAGATGTTGAATTTTTTAATTTTATTTGATAATTATTATTATGAAGTTTTATGTTAGACATATTTCAATTAAATATGAGGAAAACATTGTAATGGTTATAAGCAATTGTAAAAAATAAAATTTACATTCATAAAAATTTAAAAATAAAAATAAAAAATATTCAATTCAATTTGTAATATTGCAATTTCTCTAATTTTGTTCCTTCAAAAATTCATACTAATAAATTTAAATAAAAATAATAATTCTTATTAGAAATCATGAATGTTTAATTAATAAATATATACAAACTTAATAAATTTGATCTATAAATATATAATTGAAAATAATAATATTTATATATATGAAATATATTAGTCTTTTCCTAACCTATCTTACTCTATCTATAAATGCATTCTAAACATGTTATATTAAAAAAAGAGTTAAAATTCTAAAGCATCATAACCAAAAATACCAAATCACAAGTATATGTAACTCTATATATCAATATTTTAACAAAAGTAAAAATTAAAAGATTTGAATATTATATAAATATAATATTACTATAAAGAAATAACATCGATTGATTTTAATTATGGATCTATCAAACATAGAGGAGAATCAAGTTTTTAGAGATGTAAACTTTTCCTCAACTTTTGCATTGAAAAGAGACCAACATTTTGAGAGATTTTTTAGTCCTACTTGGTAGATGAGAAGTTAATATGAACACATACAAGTAATATAAGATAACTATCAATAGAAAATTTATTATTATTATTACTATTATTATTGTAAAGATGAATTTTTAATAAAATATTATTATTGTGTAGAGATATGCATCATACAACCCAATATGAAGGAGATGTATAATAGCTTCCATGCTCAATCTCCAACAAACACGTGTCCCTTTTAAAATGAAAATAAAGGTTTCTCTAAATAAAAATAATGTGGACCATAATAAAGAAAAATTATGAAATGGAGTTGGTTTCATGGATTCTTCAAAATCTTCAACTCAAGGCAAAGGTTCGATTTCTTGCCTGGTTTTCCTCCAAGAAAATTTTACCAGTTCTGTTTTCACTAACTTCCATTAATCTGTACATACATATTTACATTTTCATTTATTAAAGATTCAACAATCACTGGCATAAGCCTTCTTCCGTATGGTTGCTACTCTAATAGCTTCTTCTTCTGAAATTTGATGCAGCTGGAAATATGTGTCTAGTTTCCTTACCCAAGAATTGGTTGAGCTCTTGGGTGACCCCTCAAAAGTAGGTAGGAAGAATCTACCCAAAGTGTGCTGCATGCACCCTCTTCTTCTATTGTAGTTGCTGGGTCTTATTTCTTCTTTAAGTTGACAAAACTATGGGAATCTTATATGCTCTTTGAATCTCTTTGACTGAGATTCATATTCTTGGAGATAGTCACAAAGAGTCTCCTCCCTTGGTGTTCCTTCTTTTGTTTCTTCTCTTGCCAAGAATATAGGCATGGTACAACATTGTAGATTTGATTGTGTGGTTGAATGCTCACACACATAATATGAAGAACTGTGGCTTGCTTCATGTGATAATCTCATTTAGGGTTCTTCATGTCTTTCCCTCCTCATTCCCTTGGTTTTTCTTTTAAGCACCTGCATAGTTTGGAGAAGAAGTCTTGAGGAATCCTTTCCTTTCAGTCCTCCAGATAATGGGGTTTTACCCTTGTCTTCATTGTCCTTTGTGTAATCAATCTTCTTGTGTATTATCTTAAGATGCCTCTTTTCTTTGTCAGTAAGAGGCCCTTCTTCTTTAGAAGACATATTGGCTTCTTAGAAAGCAAAGGCTGTGCCAAGATGATGCTTTGATCCCATTGTAATATTCCCAAATGGGAAATGCAACAATAGAAAGCAGATATGCAAGAAAATCACACAATTCATCTAAGACAAAGTAGGAGGCCGATATGGATACCTTTCAAAAGCATTTATAGCTGCAAAAAAGATGTACAATGTGGCCCATAAGATGCATAACTGGAAATACAAGACTCCAATAGAAGAAAATCCTCAAAAAGAGGTGTTGTAATCATATATATGGACTGAAAAAGGCTTGACAACGTTCTTTTATTGAGATGCAACAACTAAATATTACACTTTAGATCTATAGCATATAAGTGCATGAAAAGTCAGATCTATAATAGATCCATACACTATAGAGGCTCCTCTATCAATTCCCCTTGGGGTTTTGAGCAAAACACCATGTATAAGCAGTAGATCTAAGATCTAAGTATGCCGATCTGTAGAAATATTCAGAGATTCATGAATATTCAGATCTGATATAATATGAACAATATATATATCTTCTTCAATGGATCTTCAAAGTGGAGGGAAGATCCCCTACACTTGAAAACCAACTCTCCAAATGTTGTGCCAAAACACCCTGCAACATCGCCTACAGGAATAATGCAGTTATGGAAGAAATACTGCGCTGTAGGGTATAGAACATGGTTGGCCACATGCCAAGATCAGAAAATGAAGCCCAAGCACTCAAATACTCTCCTCCCAATGGAGTAGAAGCCTCCTCCACTGAAAAAGGGCACTGAAATGATCTAGATCTGAGTAGATCTAGCCTCCACTTATTGTAGCTTTCAAAGACAACCAAACCTTGAACAAGATCTGTGTTGTAGTTGGAAGAAGAAGCTTGGCCTCAAGCCAGATAGTGGACTATGCAATACAAGAATCTCCCAATAGCTACTCAATGGGAAGAGGTGGGATTCCCAATCAGGAACACCCAATGCTAAACAACATTATTCTCAGCTAAACAACAAGAGAATGAGATATGTCTAAATAGACAATATACTTAGAAAATACAATATCATCAACAACCCTCTCATGCTACCATCCTCTTCCTTTTATAAGTTAAGAGCTTGTAAACCCTAAACCACCTTCAATGAAATCGCGTCTTTCACACAATCCATCTCCATCTAAAATTGCATTGTGCCTCATTGATGGCCATGCCTCCAAGACAACGCTGTAGATTTGGTCATGGTTGACCCAGTCAAAATATCCAGCCCCTTTCACACCTAAGGGTGCTTACTTACATAGCCAAGTTTTAGCCTTTTTTCACATTTGGCATTGATTTATTTACTATTTATGAGTTTTATGAACCTCCTTTACACTTTTATTCTTTAAACAAAGAAATAAAAAAAAAGTGAATATTCCAATTAGCTTAGGACTAATTGGGAATATTACATCTTTCAAAAGGTAACTTGGAAAGTGGTGCAAGCTGGTCATTGCAATTGGGTCGTCAAACTATGGGGTGCCCTATCATAGTGGAGAATATGAGTCAGCCCTAAGAATCGCTTATAGAGGTCAGTTAAATTGTTAGATTAATAGGGTTTTTATATGCACTCAATAATTCAATTTTGTTATTTTGAGACATGGTTTAAAGTTGTCATGTTATCTTCTGTTGGTTTTCACCAATTTTGTAGATGCTTTGTGAGGAGCAGGGGCTCTTCCTTGAAATGGATGACATCATTTGAGGCTTGGGGTTTATGATTTTAAAGGGAGTCATGGAAGCTCACAGTGACAAGATCTGGGATCGCTTTGTTGTTGAGGTAATGCCATAGTTGCAAAGACCTTTCATTCCATGTAAAGCTTCCTCTTTTGTTTATGTTTGGTTGCTTGAACAGACCATAGACTTCAAGAATTGGCATTGTGATTTATAATGAGAACAGAGTATGCAATTTATTTGAAGGTTGCGTGTGTTTCTAGAGACCAAACAAATTGCATGGTTGATGCTTAATAACTATCACTTGGAGATTGTTCTTGGGAATTTGATTGTGTAGGGTTGTAGACCATAATATATTCTAGCTATAAACCTCTATATTACACCATATGTGCTCTATGTTCTGGCATTTAAAATTCTGAAGGCACCATAGCCTGATTTGTCATGTTGTGACATTTGGCAGTTTCACAATATGTTTGCATAGTAGTGGCTTCCTGGATTGGAAGTGAAACTATAACAATGTAAAAATATCAATAATGTTCTAATAACTGCACAGAAATTTGAAAATCACAATTTTGATCTTTAGTGAGCCCTAGACATGCATGCTATTAAAGACTACTTGCACTTAGCAAGAGACAGGTAAATCAGTGAAACTGTTTTGGTAGACTTAGTACTCTCACTTGAATTTGTTAGAATTATGGAAGTGTCTCACGAAGAGAAATCATGTCACAAGCGGCAATATATGCACATGGTTCATCACCTCCCAATGCCATAATTTCAATCCTTTCCTATCCCCCATGGGTGAATCCTATGAGAACATAATCTTGACCAAAGGTGTGAAACTCCTCGCTAGTAACTGCTGTTCCCAAGCCTGTTGGGCATTGGTGTATTCTTCCCATATCTAGATGTTGTTTTTAAAATTTTGAGCAAAATTATTTAGCTATTTGGCCTTTTCTACCAAGGGAGTCACTGTGTTGGGGGGTGCTCAAGGTGATATGACACGGTAGGATGGTAGGGTGGTTAATGAACTGTGTCCATTTAGCTTTAAGACATGTTTCTCTTAGAATATTTTGATAAGAATGACTCTTTGTTCATGAGGGGTCACATCTGGAATTTCATTGCAAGGTAGAATTTGTCCCAGCTTTGTTCTTTCTAGTTACATCCTCCCTATTCTGGACTTCATGGATAATTGTGTTTGTAGGTTTTGTGGCTCCCATGATACATATTTGGTGCACTCATCACACACAAGAACTTATGGTCAGTTATGGGCGAAAGATGTGAAATTCAGCACAACAGACTATTCAACTACATTTTTGGTGGATTAGGGCATGTGGACAATTCAACCTAAAAAGGTAGTGTGATGGGTGCAGATGCAGTGGATGCAACTTGCAAAGCCTCAGGTGTGGACAATTCTACCTAAAAACGTAGTGTGATGGGTGCAGCTGCAGTGGTTGTAAAGCCTCAGAAGTTGTATGTGGGTTTCCATGACTCATGAGGGATGAATTCACATTTTGTACCCATTTATTTCTAGAATTCCCTCAATAAGTACTGGTTTAAGACTCAAGACTATGTTCTCTAGTGATAAACCTCAACTCAGAAATTTGTATATGATATCTCCTTGTCCTTGACGCAAATATTTTAACTCCGAACCTTCTACTTGTTCCTTGACTCAAAATTTGTCTAATATGAGATAAAATTTCAAGTCATGTTGAAGATGGATTTTATTACTATAATTTTTAAAATTTAGAACAATATCTTCATAGTTGCAATCTGATTTTCTGCAAGATTTTTGTAATAATATCTTCATAGTTTCAATCTGATTTTCTGCAAGATTTATGTTGAAATATGACCTTGGTAATTTTAGTGTCTTTTCATATGTTTGAGAGAATAAGTAAAATGCTTTAAATTCTGAAACAACCAATCAACAATTCTGCCATATCTGTAAATATAATAGTTGGTTAACGAGAACCTTATCATTTTCTTTCTTGGATTCATGTTTTTCGTCTTTTCAAGGATTAAATTAGTAAGGAATTAATAATTTAATTATGGTTTTCATTGTTGGCTCATGTTATTTGGGACATGCAGGTCACATTGTACCATCATACTCACAATAAATCTCGAATGATGAAGTGGCTGAGCAAGCCTTTTAAAGGTTCAAGTCACAAAGTGTCAGATGGACACTACGTAGGGGTGCATTTGGAGATGATAATGTAATTTGGCATGTGCCCTCTAATGCCACGGTAATCCCTAATTCATCAGAGTGTATTGTCTTTTAAACTTCAATCTTCTATCTGTTAGCTCTAACAAAGTTAGCGTCATGCTAGTGATTAATTTGAAAAGTGTATTTTAGTAGAAAAATCTACCGTTTTTGGTGGAATAGTTCATAATTTATTTTGATCTTATTTTGCAAGTGTACTAATCACGATGATAAATGTGTGGTTTACTTCAGAGGGTTCTCAGTTCTTTCTAGATACGCTTTTCATCATTTGCTTTGAATACTTCTCTAGTGCTTTACCTTCATATTTTATCCCTTGCACAATTGCTCCTGAGGTCCATGTTGTTATGTTTATTGGCTGTTTCTCTGGAAACTTTTTCCTGAGGTTCTACAAGGTAAATCCAAATGCAAAAAAAATACTATTTTACATATTGATATTTATTCAAGACATTGTTGTGCGATACTTGAATTTCATAAATATAGATTTCTATTTCATTATCTATATCAATATATAAGAACAGGTTCATGGATTGTTCATATTTCTCAAACTGTGGAGTTGTTCCCTTCCTGTTGCATGTTCTTTTATATTGTTATCTTGTGATTCAAATTTCTAGTTGTGCTTTCCAGTTATTATCCTACATAGTACATGCTTTGATAGATTATATCAAAAGTCCTACCAATACGATAACATTGATAGTTGTATGTGGACATTTTTATTTAGGATGGTCCATTATAGAATCAAGATGAGGAGCTGGATCATGCAATTTCACTTTCTCTTTCTGAAGAACTAACCAAACTAGATGGTATATGATGGAAATTTCATTTTTTTACAATTACTTTTAGTTTAATTATATCATTTAGCTCGATGCTTTGATATATTCAACTAAACTTTTGTTGCTTAACAAGACTTTTTCATTTCCATGTTTTAGTGAAACTTTTTATGGTTTGATACTCTCATACAACCTTTATCAAGTTACATGCACCCTCATCAGAAAAAACAAGAGAATTTTGCTTGCCATGACTATCTTTCTTTGTCATTGTTGACTTAAGAAAGCATTTTAGCTACGAAACTAGTTTCAAGGTTATGGCATAACTTGTCATATAAATTGAATAGAAGTTATATCCAAAATGTTAACTTGTAAAATACTTAGCTGGTTTTAGGCTTTCCATTTAAAATCTAATTCAGTTTGAACTTTGAACGAGTTGTTCCATAGACTTGAAGATTAAGAGATTTTGGTGTAAGGATTAAAAATTAGCCCATAAGGCCTCTAAGTTATTCATTTATTTTATCTGAATATAAAATTTAATATTAAATTAGAACCAATTGGCACAAATAAGTCATATATCAAGATCATACTTTGTAGAGTGTTGTAGAAAAAAAATAGGAGCAAGGACACTGAATTCTTTCAGTTTTCTTGGTTCTTATTCCTTTGGTGTATCTTTGCACCTTTAGGGGAAATTGCTAGTTTAAAGTCTAATTCTTTAAAGGGTGCTAGCTCAATGGAAGAGCACCTGCTTTACAAGAAGGAGGTTGGTGGTTCGATTCCATCCTGCCCTGATATTCATAGGGAATGACGATGATCAATTTTTGGTGATGGATGCTCTTTGACCATTAACAATGAGCTTATGGTGACATTGTTCGACCCTCACCAAAATATGAAATGGTGACGGTCAACGAACGCCACCATATATACGCATCAATAGTGACGACCATTAAAGGTCTGTCACCATAAATCGTTGTCGTTGATATGAAATGGTGAGGGTCACTGTTTTTCATTATAGTCATTATTCGTGATGGACCTCGATGTCACCAATGAGTTTATGGTGATTGTCAATGAAAGTCGCCCTATATATGAACCAATAGTGATGGCCATGAAAGGTCCATCACAAAGAATCGTTGTTGTTCATATGAAATGGTGACGATCACTATCCGCCATTATAATCAATATTCATGACGGACCTTAAATGTCACCACAACACATAATTTCGGCGACGCCACCTTTGGTGACGTTTAATTTTTTTGTAACAGAGGTTGTTGTCCATCACCATTGCTCATATGAAATGGTGACGGTCACTATCCCTCACTATAAATCATTATTGGTGACGGACCTTGAATGTCACCACAACACCTATACTTTCGGCGACGCCACCTTTGGTGACGTTTAGTTTTTGGTGAAGAAGGCTCTTTTGACCCTCACCAATGAGCTTATGGTGACCATTTTCACCCCTCACCAATGTGCTTTTTTCTTGTAGTGTGAACTCCTTCAAGTTGTTCCAATAGTTTCTCAAATTTTTTCTGCCCATCTAAAATCATCCTTTGTTTAGGTTGAACAGTCTCCTTTACTTGCATTTGCACCTTGGCAACAAACCTAGTTCTACGTCTCCTTGACTGCTGAACTACCTCCTTTAACTCTTCAACATCAATGACTAGTTTTCTTTTTCCTTTGACAACATCTACCAATGTTTTCTTTGATGTCCCTCCTTCACTAGGTTGAACAACCTCTTGTGATACTTTATGCCTAAGTTCCCTATTTTCTTTCTGCAAATATGCCATTGTTAGAAGAGCCTTGTCCAACCGATCTTGTAAATATTTAATCCTACGGTACCTTTCATCAATTTTCATTTCCTTTTGTTTAATTTTTTATTCCACAAATTGAATAGGTGTAAATGGAGGATCTACAAATAATCTCTTGGTTGAAAATCTTGTTCTTGGTACCCTTTCCATTGTTTCTATTTCAGGTGAGAAGTGAAGGCTCTTAGAACTTCTTTTATCAACTGATTTAATTTTAGTCAAAGAATTTTTTTACTAAGTTTGCTGCTGCAGGTGAAGCTTCTCTGATTACAACTGATGGGGTATGTTTCTTAGTCCTCTGGTTGTTTGAATATTGTTTTATCCACCCTGAAGAAACCAAACATTCCTACCATGACCGCTCCTTCTTTTAAAATTCTTTATCACCAACAATTTAGTTAATGAAAAATGAAAAATATTGGCTTCAATCTGATTTCCCTTTGTTTGAACTATGTGAGCCATCTTACATAGACTCCTAAAAAAATAGTAGGGAAGATTCAAAGGTTTATTTCTTGTAAAATGCATTAGGATCCTAATATGATAGTGATACACTTTCCTAAACCTCCATTCACATGTGAAATACCTTTGAATCACCCCCAACAGTTTACTATGGTGGTCTTATAGATAACTTTTTGGAACAACAGAACCATACCCTTTCTATTTTTTTGGCTTGAGAATGTCTTTGAAATCAACCAAATAAAACTTCATACCGTTGAACCATTCCTCACCATTCGGAGGGATCTCAGTGGCCTCAACTATTGATTGGGTTGTGACTGGAAAAGTAAGCGTTCCCACCTTTTCTTGCAAACCATCAAAACCTCTAGCAAACTCCTTTGTCAACTGTAGATGATACACCTAAATATTTTCACAAAACCTCTTACACTCCACTTGTTCAAAATCCATTATGATGGTTGAATCTGCATTGATGGTTGTGAGATCTTGTGGGTCAATTCAGACAATGACTCCTCCCTTGTGCTTCTTGACTTCTAGAGTTGACATAATTTTTCTTTTGCAATTTTTTAAGTGAATAATTTAGGGTTATGATCAATTTGTTTTGTGTAATAATGGAGGTGTTATGATTTTTTAAAACTTTGATAATGTCTTTAAAGTCAACAATAAATTACACAAATACTTAAGCAATGCAAACTTATCTCATGAAAACCCTAAAATACTTGCAATTTAAAATAGTTTGACAAAGAACTAAATGGGACAGTCGCAACGCAACAGGTAAAAACATAGTGCTGAATATTTTTGAGTTTTTAAACACTTTCAAGCATAATCACTTAAGGGAAGAAACTTAAATTTATTCTTAAAACCAAGCTACATATTGCATGTAGAGGCTTACAAAGAGAAAATGTGATTTGGAAGCGACAAATGAGGAATATAACACACAGTGTGGAATCATAGCGAATTAGGATAAAACACACTGCAAAGGAAGAAATACAATGATTTCAAAAGAGAAATGACGATGAATTTATCTTTCTTGCAATATTTTTATAGTGTTTCCTAGCTTCTACATGCAATTTGAGGATTCATATAAGGTTGAGGAACAAAAATAGACTTGTATTTACACATGTGAAGGAGGATCGTCCACCAGTATGCAAGAATAGTAACACTGTGTGAATTAACATCGCCCCTACCTCCATTTCGTAGCAAAAAAAAACAAGGATACCAGATCCTTCGATGAAAATGGTGAAGAAATAAGCATTTTGGAATGGAGATGAAATTTCAAATAGACATGAAGAAGGTCTGGAGTAGAAATGAGAGTGATAAATCATGGTAAGAAAAGGAAATTATGAATGCGCAACACCTTTTGAAAATGCAACGCTTTGGGAAAAGGAAAGGATTTTCCTTCTGATTGTTATTTCTAGCTGAGATCGTGAGTTTTTCTTGAAATTACATTCAAACTAACTCCATAGAGCCTCCAAATACGTGCCTAAATCATCTAATGATTGCTTTGATGTAGACATAGCCGTTGGACTTAGGTAACCCACATATAATGACTAAGGATGGTGACTAATTCATAATAACCAAGGGTTTTTTTATGACATGATCTTTGTAATCTCTCCAAGGTGACCAAAAACTTCCTATGATTACCCTTAAATAAGGAAACCACATGACTTTAGACATTTGGACTCTTAACAAAATCTACAATTTTACATGACACTTAATATAAACATAGAACTCTTTAAATAATAATAATGATGTCATCATGACTAATATTTACAAATTTTACCTTAGATACATAACAATACTAACATGACCAAGATTCCTGGACATAGGACCCTAACACACTTATCACAACTCATCATGAGGTTAGAAGCATCCAAATACTCAAATATAAATACAGGAAATATAAGTAATAATAATTAAAAAATCATATCAATAAGTATAAACAAAATTAAATACATAAAGGAGCACCATAAATCGAAAAGTACTTCTCTTTAATGAGAGGTGATCATCTCCCTCTTGAACCAGCCTTCAAAAGCAATCATTGTCCATTGTCCATATGACAATATTGACTTCAATATTTCAACCAACTTTATCAACAACCGGGCCTAATAGATACTATCACATGTAGTGCTTCATCAAATCTATCACAAGTGCTTGTACATATTCACATAAGTCATGCTAGGGTTTCTAAATTACAAATCTCAAAGATTTTCCATAAACCAGGGTTTCTACCAAACCCTAATAACCAAATTTCCTAGAGTTTCCTTCAAACCCTAGTATTCTCTTAGGTCTCCTCCATATTGTCTTACATCGATCAAGGTTTTCTTCATAAGGGTGATCTTCAATGACTTTTCTTCAGCCCAGATCTGAGACCTTGTTAATATTTATTAGGGCTATATTGCTCTTTGCTTTGATAATTTCTTTTTCATTATTTCCATATGAAATTCACCCTGTGGCATCATAACATTATTCATATTTATATCATTATTCAACAACATATGCAACTATATAGAAAGAAAAATATCATCATCAATTCAACGGAATATAAAGGAACAATAGAAGAAAAGCATTCACACATAGAGACACCAGAAAAACCCACTATGGTGAAAACCATTTCGAATTCTTCTTATTATTATATTGTCATTAAATGATTCAAAAAATGAGAGTACAATGATCCCATATCTTCATCCATACAACCATCCAACAACATCAACTAAATAATATTTATGAAATGAACCCAGTAATGCTAATACTCAAAACCCTGATTCAGGAGCTTGTAATCATCTGTCAATGTCTGCGGTTAACTGCGAAACCCTGTAGTCAACTGAAAAATTGAACCTTTAGGTTGCAGTTGTAGGGAAGATGTGTCATGCATGTAGTTGAAAGACTTCGGTCAAAATTTCTCCATGACATGCATGCGACTGCAATTGATATTTTTCCTTGACATGCCCGCGATTGAGACCCCAAAACCCTAAAAACATAGATGTAAGCTTCAAACCTTGCAATTTTGAACCTGTGTCAACCAATCTTTGCAAATTTTCCTCAGACCTGTGCAAGCTTAACCGAAGAAGAGAATAGAAGAATGTCTCATGATCATTTCCAAATGAGGTTGAGGTCACTTGTATTTATAGCCCTCTAAGGGTGTCCAATTTTCTTTAGGGTCGACCTAATCAAATATGAACATGTGGGCTTTAATTAAAAAATACACTTTCCCTTATCCAAATCGAGTGTTTCCATAGTCAAAATTGGTCCTCTTGAAAAGATGAATCTCATCCCATGGTTGGAATTTGTCACTAAGTTACCAAATTAACATATGTGAGAAGAACTATGTGACATTCTATCATTATGATCTTTACACACTATTAAATCTCAACATATTAAGAAATTCATCTCTAATTGTATTTTTTGTTATCTCATTTGAGTTTAGTGACATGCTAAATGAATGTAGTTGCAAATATTGGGGAAAACCAAGGGGAGAGGCTACTCTTTCATTTAGGAAATAAGGAAGGAGTGACAATTTTGATTTAGAATATGATCATTCCTCTAGCTACGATGAATATTGGTTCATGAGGCATGAACAAAAGCGGGTGTAGACAAGATAGAATTGAGTGAAAGCATACATGGTTATCCAAAAGTATATTCTACCCATTCTTACCTTAAATTGTAACTAACATAACCATATAAATTGAATGGTTGGTAAATATCGATAGGCATCAATCCATGATAAGCATCAAAATACTTACTTTGTGATACATCACACATTGCCAAATTATAAATTTATTATTATTATTAAAAAAAATTAATAGACGAGTTAAAATATATAAATTTTAAATTTTTTTTGGAAGATTATTAACTATGGAGATTCACAGCATTTAACCATATACATTATTAACCTATAAATAAGCTTTGTTACAATATCATGGGATAATATCACCACTTATCAATTTACTATAAGTATACCATATGTCCCAAAATCCATAACTCATTTCATATGGCACTTGTTAATATAACATTTTTTTAATTAATCAATTTAATTAAAATCACATAAATGACATAAACGATAAATCTCAATCTTTGAGTTGTGATTATTACTAATTCTATAATATTCTACGAAGACTGAAATTTGAAGAGAATGGTGGAAGGCCAGTCGATAAAGAAGGATGCAAAGGAGAAAGGGAAAGCCAAGGTTCCAAAATCTACCCCATCTAAACATGGCAGAAAGTCTGGCAAAGAGGTGATGGAGAACCTATTTGAGACTTATTCGGATGGTACAACATGCTACATTAAGTCTTTGATTCACGGGAGGGAGTAGGATGCAAGGGCCAAGGAAGAGGAGGACGCTGACATGGCTGGGGAAGAATGAATACTATGATTACGGACCCTGGCAATACTCGCAGCAGATTATCCTTATTCCATCACTCAATTCGCACCTATTGGATATTGAAATGCCTTTTGGTGAAGGAAATTGTTTTTGTCCAAGAGATTGGGGGAGACCCCAAAGCAACCTCAAATCTAGCAGATATCGGCAGGGCCATCCAGGAAATTAACTTGTGACAACACCACCAATGTGTTCGCTTGGGGAGAATTGAGAAGCAGCTACAAAGCACGCAACAAGTTGACATGCCTTGCCCCGGTGTGAAAGATCTGACTCCTATAGATTCATCTGATGACTGATTTTAGTTATTTCTGTTTTTGTTATGATAGCTGATAGCATTTACTTTTTCTATATTTATGCAAAGAAAGATCAACATTAGCTACTTAAAAACAGTAAAAACACAGGTTAAAAATATTTATGTTTTGGATGACCTACAAATAAGTTGAGGCCAAACACTATAAATTTATCTAACTTACATTTTGATTTTTGAATAAAAAATAAAAAAATTCTACTAAATTAAATTTTTTTTTTTATTAATAATTAAATTAAAATTATAAAAAAATTATTAAAAAAATTATCTCTTATGTCTTTTTCTTAAAAGCCAAAATAGTCACACCTATCCACACTTGTACTCTTTGTTCACAACAATTAATAAAATTTATAAATAAATATCTTTACGTGAACTATATCAAGATTAACATTATAATTGGAATTAAACTATATCAAAATTAACATTATAATTGGAATTAAGAGCATTGTTAAAATTATCGTCTATCGTTCTTAAAGTTCCTCGCAAATTCCTTAAATATATATATCCTAAATTACACTCTTGATCATAATTAAACAGAGCAAACTCTTCAACAGGATAAAACAACTCGACGAACAAGAAAAGGCGATGATATCAATTCTACGAAAGGAAAAGTAAACATTGTAACGACATTAAAAAGAAAATCAAATTGGATGATATACACGTGTACAAAGAAAATCAAATTGGATAATATACACGTGTACCTACTACGTTCATAAAATCATTCCCTATAAGACGAAGAAAAAAAGGTAGTGGTATCAATTCCACTAGAAGTGAGTAAACATGTAATATCATTAAAAAAAAATAAAAAAGAAAATCAAATTGGATGATATAAACGTGTACCTACTTTGTTGATAAAATCATTTATATAATTTTTTGATTTTAGTGAGATTTTTTAAAAAAATTTGGAGTCATGGTATTAGATAAAAATTTATTAAAATCATGGCCATAACAGAGTCGTGCAGGAAGGGCACGAACAGAGTAAGTATTTGTTTCCTCACTTGGGTACAATGAGACAGAATAGACTAATGACTTTCTCTGCATTACGATAGAGAGAATACGCGACTTGCAGCAACCAATCAATTCCCACTTAATGCTGCCGTGCGATACAATACATTAATTTCCTCACCTCTCCATCGGAGCCCTCCATCAGTCCCCAATGCCAACACGGAGGTCCTTTTTTCATCCACAAACTTCCAGAAATGATGATTAACTGCCACCCACAAACTTCCAGATTAGTTTTCGCAACTTGTCCATTTAGGGGACTGAATTGCTACCAATGACTTAATCGTACGCCGCACGGTAGCTTTCGCAACTTGTCCGTCTTCACACGGCTATCGGCTATTTGTTTTTTATGAGATATTTTGGTGGTTTTTTTTGTTTGGGATTTTGTCAAATGATAGATAACTCCTCCACAATCAAAATGCATTAGAGATTTTTCAAAATGCTAAATTTATATATATAATTAACCAAAAAAAATTAAATAACATAATACAAAATTCACTAAAATTTTCTCCCGAAATTCCAACACCAAACTATCCAAAAAAAAATCGCACTAAATATATTTCCATTTGTTTTTGGCATTTTTATTGCTTTAGACTTTTCAACTCACTCTGCTGAACAGTTGTGTTTCTGGGTGCACGTCTAATATCTATATATTTGTAACCCACATGCATATGATTTGCATACCAGAGAAGCCATAGTTGAGTTGGGACAAGATTGAGAGAGAAATGGATAGAGTTGGTGTGTCTAATATGGTGATGCTTCTGTTGTTTGCGATCATGGCAACTACAATGTCACTGGATACTGTAACAGCAGCGACTGTTAGTTTCTCAATGAAGAAGCCATATTATTCCAGCTCCCATATTCATGGGGAACGTGCTTTACGCCATCGTCATTTCTTCAGCACTTCTCTTCAACTCGATGATGACGATCTTGTTTTCGACGAGCAAACTGCATTCACATCACCCATCGACGCACTTCTCGAAAGAAAGGACTTGCAGGCGCTTTTGTCGTTCAGAGATGCGGTCATATCCGATCCATTTGGATCCCTCCTCAACTGGACACCACACAACTCTCACAACGTCTGCTCCTGGAATGGAATCCGCTGCAGAAAGGGCACGAACAGAGTCGTGGCCATAACACTTGCTGGTTTGGGATTACAAGGTAGTCTCTCACCATCTCTGGGTAACCTTTCATTACTACGCATTTTCAATCTCTCTGGTAATAATCTCTCAGGAATAATTCCACTAGAGCTTGGCCAGCTAAAATCCCTTGGAATACTCGACCTTAGCTATAATATGCTTTGGGGTTCTATTCCAACATCGCTGTCTAATTGTACGCGC
The DNA here is from genome assembly GCA_034641835.2 of Pinus albicaulis. Taxonomy (NCBI): domain Eukaryota; kingdom Viridiplantae; phylum Streptophyta; class Pinopsida; order Pinales; family Pinaceae; genus Pinus; species Pinus albicaulis. Next base: position 141,577,978 of record CM076572.1, on the reverse strand, counting down.
CTTCAGTGGCTCCGACTTTCAGTAAACAGCTTGACTGGGACCATACCAACAGAATTCGGCCGTCTAGTCAAGTTGGAACATCTCCGCTTGACCGACAATAATCTGACTGGAAGTATTCCAATCTCTCTGAGCAACTGTACCTCTTTGCAAGACTTGTCCCTTGCGAACAATAATCTCACTGGTCCAATACCTTCAATTTTGGGTTTGCTCAGAAATCTAGCCTATCTTCACGTTGAAAACAACGCTCTATCTGGCCACATTCCTCTTGCCCTCAGCAACTGCACGTCTCTCCAAGATTTGTCCATTGGATACAACAATCTTACTGGACCAATCCCTTCAGTTTTGGGTATGCTCAGAAATCTATCTTATCTGTACTTTGAAGGAAACTCACTAAGTGGTCAGATCCCTCCAACTCTTGGAAATTGTACTAATCTGTGGTATATTGCCTTTTCTCACAACAGTTTGAGTGGAAGAATTCCTTCCGAATTGGGGTTGCTGCAGGAATTAGAATACCTGTATCTACAAACAAACAGATTCGAAAATGCCATTCCTCCATTTCTGGGAAACCTCTCTTCCCTGCAGATTTTATTTTTGGGGGACAACAGATGGTCGGGAAGTGTACCACCCGAGTTGGGAAGGTTGAGAAACATTGGTCAGCTGTCTATTTATGGTCCCAGTAAAATTTCAGGTGTGATCCCTTCTGAAATAGGAAATTGCAGCAGTCTTGAATGGTTGGATTTAGGAGCCAACAATATTCAAGGCTCCATCCCGAAGAGTATATTTCAGCTTCCCCTGTCCACCTTAAGTCTGGTTAAGAATAATATGAGCGGTGATATACCTGAAGCCATTGCGAATTTGACCCTGATGAACTTCCTAGCTCTGGGATTAAATCTGTTCTCGGGTGTCATTCCTGAATCCATTACCAGATTGAATCAGTTAACCTATTTAAATCTTGGTACAAATAGGTTAAACGGCAGCATACCTCAGGGTATTGGTAATTTAAGTATGCTGGAAAAGCTTTACTTTGATAACAACCGTTTAACAGGTGGCATAAGCCAAGGAATTGCCAATTTGACCCAGTTGATCCAGCTAAATTTGGGTGGAAATAATTTCAGTGGACGCATACCAGAAGAAGCCATTACAAAATTTACTCAATTGTCCTTCCTACATCTTGGTTCAAATATGCTGATCGGTGGCATACCAAAAGTCATTACAGAGTTGAGTAACTTGACCTTCTTACATCTAGGTTCCAACATGTTAAGTGGTGGCATACCTGAAGGCATTGGTAATTTGAAAAAGCTTCAAAATCTCTACTTGGATACTAACAATCTCACAGGTACAATCCCTGAAAGTATTGGACAGTGTGTGGAGCTGCAGCAGTTAGATTTGTCTGCAAACAAATTGAATGGAACTATCCCTGATTCTATAGGGAACTGCAAGTCTTTGATGGTTTTGACACTTATGGATAACTTGCTTTCAAGTAGACTACCATCAACTTTAAAAAGGTGTACAAAATTGCAGAGACTGAAGGTATCTAAAAACAACCTTTGTGGAGCTCTAGACATAGACTTTCCTGTGTCTATGAAAATCATTTCTGCTTATTCTAATAACTTTTTTGGGATCATGCCTGAATCCTTGGCCATGTGTACCCAACTTCAACTACTGGATTTAAGAAAAAATGGATTAACAGGGGAGCTTCCTCAATACATTGCATTTTTTAATGATTTAAGAGTTTTAAGTCTGGGTTATAACAAGTTCTTTGGTGTTATTCCTCAATGGATTACAAATCTCACTCAGTTGCAAGTGTTGGATTTATCCAACAATAAATTCAGTGGGAGAATGCCGTCCAATCTTCAAAGGCTAGAGGGGTTCAAAATTCTTGGGTCTTCCCAACTTAGCAGTAATACACTCTATGAGGATTTAAGGATTGTAATTAAAGGAATTGAATATTTTTTAACATATGTGCTAGCTACAAATACCATATTTGACTTGTCAAGCAACAATCTTACTGAAGAAATACCTCCAAGCATAGGAAGTCTTACGAGTTTAAGACTATTGAATTTATCTAGAAACCAACTGAAGGGACCAATCCCTACAACTCTTAGTAAGGTATCTACTTTGGAGCAGTTGGATTTATCAAAAAATTTTTTAAATGGAACCATTCCTCAAGAGCTCACTACATTAACCATGTTGGCATCTCTTGACATTTCTTGGAATATGCTTTGTGGTAAAATCCCAAAAGGAACACAGATTGACACTTTCAGTGAAACTTCATTTGAAGGAAACAAATGCTTATGCGGCTATCCTTTGCAACTATGTAAGGAAACACAAAATAATAATGCATTGGAAGGTGTTGGCATTACCAAAGGACAAGGATGGCTAAGTAGTGTAGATGAACATGTCTCATTAGTTGCATTGGGATTTGGAATAGCAATTGGATTTGGTGGAGTTGTAAGTGTGATGATATTTGGGATGATGCTAGACATTGGGTAATGCCCCCCATGATACAACCATATTATGGAGCGTACAGATTCCCCAGATAGCTTGAAGGTTTGATTTATATCCAACAATAAATTATAGCCACAATAATTGTAAAATCATAAATGTAATATTTTTCATAAAATTGTCAATTGGGTTATTTTAGGTGGTGAGAAGGAATGATAGTTATCCTTCCCACATCTCTAGTGTTAATCTCATATTCAATATATTGTTGTAATGGCTTTGAGCTTTCTTGTTATATGGCCTTGAGCTTTGAAAAATATCTTTTACTTATTTGCAAGTTGGAATATGAGTATTTAGTTGCATGAAAAATAAATAAATTTCTCTTATACTCTTAATATTAAATATATAATTATGTTTTATAAACTCCTCATATAAATCTAGTATGAATGGTTAAAAAAATAATTTTATATTCAGCTTATAATGAATATTTTCACTTAAAACCTATTACTTATTTCAATTTTTTTTACAATTATATATATATTTATAATCAAACTTCTTTGATACCAATACTAAATATAAAAATTATATTGCAAATTTAATTTTTTTTAACGATTTGTGTATCTTTTTGCCTTTACATGTTACTTATTGTTATATTGGAATGCTTAAAAAATTTTGTGGTCTACAAAAACTTAACAATCATATATTATTTATTTTTATTTAATCTTTTATGTGATATTCTAACAATCCCTCGTGATTGGAATGTTTCTAGAATTTTTTGGTCTACCAGAACTTAACAATCACATTATTTACTCTTTATTTCATCTTTTATGTGACGCTCTAACAGTCCACGTTACTTACTTTTTATTTCATCTTTTATGTGATGCTCTAACGATCCACGGCGACGGTCAAGAAGCACATGTTTTTCCATAATATTATATTAAAAGTAATAAAATAATAGTTGCATTAATAATAATAACAAACAAAATATTAATATTAACAATAATTAAAATATTTTAATTTTTACATAATATAAAATAATTAAAAGTATATAGAAAAAAAACTAAATTTTATATAGATATAAAATAATTAAAAATATTAAGAAAAAAAAAAACTAATTTACTTTTTAGAATCAGGGAAATATATACCTATTTCAATATTTAATAGAGTTGGGAGAAGTCATGTAAAAATAATATCATTAAGATTACATGATGTGGAAGTCAATCATTTTATATTGAGATTACAAATAGTATTTCAAACAAAAATATATCAATAACAAATTTTTTTTTTAACATCAATAATAAATAAAATATTTCAATGCTCATATTAAACAATATAATTTTTTGTCAACTTTATATAAAGAAAAATAAAGTAATTTAAATAAAAAAAAAAACTCTTATATTTTCACTTTCATTACGATTATGTAATTTATTCTCTTTTTACCTTTCAAAATTATTAAAGTAGCAATTACATCATATGTTGCAAAGGAAACGTTGTAAAGAAATAACATAGGAAAGAGTAGTATAGAGGAAATGCTCTCACATGAATCATGCAGGATAGAGGAAATGCTCAACTACAGAGAGTGAACAATAGGATTGGGCTATTCAGTTACATAATTTGGTTATAATTACATATGTTAATATCATTTTTATATAATTATCATTTCTTTGGTACTAAGATGAAATATCATCATTCAAGAAGTTTAGAAAATGGGGTGTTTGATTGGTATAACCCTTTCTTCTCTAAGAACCATAAGTATCTAAGTACCAAAAACTAAATTTTCAATGGGAAAAAAGAGATTACATCAAAACCACAAAGAATAACAACTCATCTATGGTATAACTTAGGTATTTAATGATATAAATTACAAAATATCTTGATAAACACATAAATAATTTCATCATTTTTCCTCTCGAGTAATCATATATTTTTCATTTTTTCAAAAATTTCAAAAAAAAACTAATTACATCATTTAAATAATCCAACATAAACCTCAATGTGTAAATATAATCTTTACCTCATATCATTGAAAATAAATGAACATTAATTTACATCATAGCATTAGAAATACAAAAACATCCTCAATAGCTACTCAAAAGAAATGAACATTAATTTATGTGACAACAATAAAAATACATGAACATTAATGAGTTACTATCGGAATATATAAACACCTTAAAGTACTCAATAATCTTTTCAATTTAAAAAATATATTATTTTTCAAAGAGATATGCTTTACAACATAATTAACCAAATCATTTAAGTATTTGGTTCATTTTCCACTTATATTAGAATTAACCTGATTATTTAAGTATGCTATTCATTTTCTAATTAACTCACAATTAACTCAATTGTATCAGTATTGAAACATTGTCGAAATGATGCAATGATATGTTTATTAATAAAAAAAAACATATGGAAAACAGTGAAATATTCCTAACTTGGGGATGTAAAAGAATTTTTAAATAATACAAATTTTTTAATAAATATTAAAAATATAATATTAAATACTTATAATATTTGAATATTTTCATTTATTTAAAAAAAATACAATTTACTATATTATTTATAACTCAATAAAACCATTAGTGGAATACTTGATTGTAAAGATGACTTAACTATTGAAACTATGTAAAAAAAAAAGCTATAAAAGTTATACATGTTTTAACTTAAAATTTCTATCCACTAAACTCACTAAATTATAAGGAATTTTTTTGTCTCTAGTATTTTTGAGAATTTCTAAATTAAAAATAATATCACAATATTATTTTTAAAGTTTCTAGATTGAAAATAATATCACAATATTATGTCTAAAATCTCTATATTGAAAATAATATCACAATATTATGGTTGGTAAAAAAACAAAACAAAATATTGGATTAGCAATTGTAAGATTAATAAATGTTGTGTTGATTTTAATAAAGAGTTGTAGAGTGTTTTAAATAAGATAATTGTAGCTCTTAAAGTAGTTTAATTAAGGTACTATGTGTTATATATAATGATTAGAGGTTTAAATTCCTTTGATTTATTGTGTTTGGTTTGAAAAGGAGCCTAATTGCTTATTCCTAATGAATAGAGATAGTTGATTAAATTTAAGAAATATCATTCCTCTAATTATTACACGTGGTTTTATAATTTTACCCACGTCATGCTTCTGTATTATTTGGTGAGTGTGCATGTAAAAAAAATGCAGCCTCCATGAATAGTTGATCAAAGACGTCGCAAAGGATGTGTAATATTCCAAAAATTTAGCCTTCAGCTAAATGGAATATTATAGTTTGTTTTATCACTAGGTAGGTGAATAAGGGGGTGGGGAGGCCCACAAGTCTCCTTAGCAGCAATAAAAACACTTCAAGTGTGAAAGGAGACCTTCTAAGCATCTAAATAAAGCACCTCCAAGTGTGAATACGAAGGAATCATGTTGATTCAATCAACCTTGGACCAAGTCAACAACATTGTTATGGGAGGAGTGGATGAAGCCGAGGAGTAATGCAGTTTGATGTAGTATTAACCTCATGGAGGAAACGACCCAATTGAGTGAAGTGATGCGTAAGCTCAATTCATTTAAGGAAGAGGATGGTAGCCATATGAAATTATGTTTTGGATTATTATTTTGTATATGGTCTTTTTAGACTACTTGCATTCTTCAGCTGTGTAGTTGATATTGATGTGATGTTTAGCATCGGGTGTTCTCGAGTGAGAATCCCACCTATTTCCTTGAGAGGCCTCTTGGAAGAGCATTGCATTCATTTCCACATTCAGGTTTTCAGGCCAAGCTACAACTTTCTTCATCAGCGCAATTTCTGCAGGTTATTGTGCCGTGTTGCAGTAGAAGGTTTAGAAACCCACTTTCTGAGCTAGTTTCTTATTGGAGGAAGTATTCCTTCACTTGGGAGATCAGGTTGGAGAGATCTTGGACACATTTCAGATCTTTAACACCAGGCCAACTATTTCCCATCATTTAAAGTGTTGTTCTAGATAGGGATTGCGTTATTTTGGAGGGCAGCTTCAGTGAGGGATCTTATGGCTCCTTTGGAGTGTTTTCTGGTGATTGAAGGGTTCATCCTTTCATTGGAGGTGTCATTTGAGAGGATCTACATCAGATCTACATTATTTCAACCTTCTACACTCATGTGCTTCAGTTTGCAGTGAATCTTCAGCCCTAGGGCTTTAGATTCCATCTTGTATAGGGTGTATTTCTGAAAACCCTTTCCAGGTTCTTTGTAGGAGTTTGTATTAAGCGTAGATCTATATTGGGCATATATTTTGAGGCATATAATAGCCCTACAACCTTTTTGCATTCTTTTGTTTTAGCAGTGTATTTATAACTGCGCAGTCGCAGCTCTCTAACATTTTGTATTATGACAACAGCTCATTTGTGGGAGTGATTGCTTATGGGAGGCTTGTTCCTTCATTGTATATGGTTTATGCCTCACTATTAGTGTTGATTTGCTGATCTAATACATGATGTTATGTCTCCATATTGGTCTCCAATGTTAATGAGTTGATTTACACTGCTATTTCCATTTTTGTGTTCATATATTGCAGCATTCCCCATTTGGGAATACTATAGTGGTATCAGAGCATAATCTTGGCTCAGCCTATGCATGCAGCCAATATGTCACCATAAGGAGAAGATTATCTCAAAGAAGAGGAGATGTACAAAAAATACAAGAAGAAGACTCCATTATTTGGAGGAAGAGGGGAAGAGGAGCTCTCAAAGCTTCTTTTTCAAACTATGCAGAGCGTTAAGGGAGATATCAAGAAGATGAGAAGGGATATGTGTAGAGAATCTCTAAGAGAGTTTGAATATGAAACAAACTCTAGATTTTCACATGATGAGTGTGAGCATGCAGCCACACATTATGATTCACAGCGCAGTCATATGCCCAGATCTACTATGACGGAAATGGAAGAAGAAGAAATGCCTAGGAGGGAAACTCTTAGTGATTATTTGCAAGAATATGAATCGCAAACTAAGAGGTTCAAAGATCACATCACCTTCCAAGAGTTTTGCAGGATCAAGGAGGAAAGGAGCCAACAACATGATGTGGGTAGATTTTTTCTATCTACTTTTGATGGTTCACCTAAATGTTCAGCTAGAGCTTGGGTGGAGGAGCTAGACATCTATTTGCAGCAGCACCAAGTCTCAGAGAATGAAGCCATCAAAGTTGCAGCGCTGCATTTTGAAGGTAAGGCCTGTGCTTGGTGGATATTTGAGTCATTTTCTTTAAAAAATGCACATATCTCTACTTATACAAAGTTCACTAGGAAACTAGTGGAAAGGTTTGATGGAAAACATTCTGAAACATCTTTGATGGAGCTAAACAAACCAAAAGAAACCAAACTTTTGCAAGGGTTGGAAGGACCTATAAACTCAACTCCACTTCAGAAAACTGTTGAAGAGGCTAACATCTTGCATAATACCTTGCTAGAGGCAAGATCTCTATCTCTTATTCCTGGAAAAGAGGGCATGGAGATCCCTTTTTCAAAAGAGGATCCTCTTGTTGAGAAGGTGATTCCCATTCATATTGAAGAAGAAGAGAAGGCTGGGGGTAACAACATTGTTATATATAGAGCATATCCAGCACCTCATGCAGGGGTAGATGGAGCAATTGCTCCAATAAGAGGAATTCTTGTATCATTGCAAGAAGTTCCTACGGATTTCATATGTGGATATCAAGGCACAATCCAAGAACAACATGTGCCATTATTGATAGATTGTGAAACCTTGCAGATGAAAGGAGAAGGTAGGGAGGAAGGTGTTACACATTATTTTGTCACCATGACATTTTACTGTCTATATGGGTTCATCAATACCTATATAATGCTCCCTTAGAGGTCTAAAACCATAAAGTTCCTAAACCAAGTCTTGGATTTGGAGAAAAGCTCATAAAAATCATAAAAACCCTAGTTCCACACTTTTCCTAGCCATTACATGCGATAATGCACCTTTTGTAAAGAAAAACTACGGTACCTACCGCACATTTTGTGTATTAAAACTGTGGACCCTGTAAAAGGGAAAATGGAAGAACAAGTAAGTTCTAGAAGCCTAGCTAGCCGAATATTCTCCCAACTAGAAGCTTCTAGAAGGCGTTATATGGTCGAAGCTTCACTCCCTCCATTCATGAACCTTTATCCCTTCATTAAAGGAGCCTATCCCTTGGTATTTGGAGTTATCCCTTCATTCTTGGAACTAAAATCACTTCCCTTCTACTATAAATTGAAGCCATGGTTCAGTCTCAAGGGTACATACTGATATGTAAAAAAGTACTTGCTTTGTACTTCATACTACATTAGAGAAGAGAATTGCTGAAGAAACATACTCTTTTTGCTAACCATTATCCATGCGAGAACGATTACACACTCATATTTTGGCTGGTTCAAAGAGTGGAAGGGCTTGTCAGACCAAAGGAAAACACTTTTTTCCAGACCCCGGAAGGACTTGCACGACATCAAGGCAAACACGGTTTTAATACTACTCCTTTTATTTAAAGATAATACAAATGGATCCTGTTTTCTCACTAAGTTGTTTATGTGTTTACTTGAATGATTTATTTCTTAAATTCCTTGATCATTAAGATAGATTTATGATTTATGAATTAGTATATTGTGCAGGTGCTTTTGATTCTCTCCCATGTCTTTGATTGCAGGTCTTAAGAGGTGACTTCTTTGGAGAAACGGGAAGGAAGAATACAACTAGCATTGGATCACAGGTAGGCCCTTTCTTCATCATAGAAAATTCTAAATCATACATAATCTAGAGAAAGTAGTTTACATTTGTCCTGTTTGTGTCTAGCTATCATTGTGATACTAGGGAGATCCTTCTTGTTCGCAAGAATGATTTATCCACGTAACAAAATGGCGACTCCCCTGGGGATCTTTCTTGAACAAAATGATTATGAGATATTTTGGTGGTTTTTTTTTGTTTGGGATTTTTCAAATGATAGATAACTCCTCCACAATCAAAATGCATTAGAGATTTTTCAAAATGCTAAATTTATATATATAATTAACCAAAAAAAATTAAATAGCATAATACAAAATTCACTAAAATTTTCTCCCGAAATTCCAACACCAAACCATCCAAAAAAAATCGCACTAAATATATTTCCATTTGTTTTTGGCATTTTTATTGCTTTAGACTTTTCAACTCACTCTGCTGAACAGTTGTGTTTCTGGGTGCACGTCTAATATCTATATATTTGTAACCCACATGCATATGATTTGCATACCAGAGAAGCCATAGTTGAGTTGGGACAAGATTGAGAGAGAAATGGATAGAGTTGGTGTGTCTAATATGGTGATGCTTCTGTTGTTTGCGATCATGGCAACTACAATGTCACTGGATACTGTAACAGCAGCGACTGTTAGTTTCTCAATGAAGAAACCATATTATTCCAGCTCCCATATTCATGGGGAACGTGCTTTACGCCATCATCATTTCTCCAGCACTTCTCTTCAACTCGATGATGACGATCTTGTTTTCGACGAGCAAACTGCATTCACATCACCCATCGACGCACTTCTCGACAGAAAGGACTTGCAGGCGCTTTTGTCGTTCAGAGATGCGGTCATATCCGATCCATTTGGATCCCTCCTCAACTGGACACCACACAACTCTCACAACGTTTGCTCCTGGAATGGAATCCGCTGCAGAAAGGGCACGAACAGAGTCGTGGCCATAACACTTGCTGGTTTGGGATTACAAGGTAGTCTCTCACCATCTCTGGGTAGTCTTTCATTATTACGCATTTTCAATCTCTCTCGTAATAATTTCTCAGGAATAATTCCACTAGAGCTTGGCCAGCTAAAAGCCCTTGGAATACTTGACCTTAGCTATAATATGCTTTGGGGTGCTATTCCAAGATCGCTGTCTAATTGTACGCGCCTTCAGCGGCTCCGACTTTCAATAAACAGCTTGACTGGGACTATACCAACGGAATTCAGCCGTCTAATCAATTTGGAACATCTTCGCTTGGCCGGCAATAATCTGACTGGAAGTATTCCAATCTCTCTGAGCAACTGTACCTCTTTGCAAGACTTGTCCCTTGCGAACAATAATCTCACTGGTCCAATACCTTCAATTTTGGGTTTGCTCAGAAATCTAGCCTATCTTCACGTTGAAAACAACGCTCTATCTGGCCACATTCCTCTTGCCCTCAGCAACTGCACGTCTCTCCAAGATTTGTCCATTGGATACAACAATCTTACTGGACCAATCCCTTCAGTTTTGGGTATGCTCAGAAATCTATCTTATCTGTACTTTGAAGGAAACTCACTAAGTGGTCAGATCCCTCCAACTCTTGGAAATTGTACTAATCTGTGGTATATTGCCTTTTCTCACAACAGTTTGAGTGGAAGAATTCCTTCCGAACTGGGGTTGCTGCAGGAATTAAAATACCTGTATCTACAAACAAACAGATTCGAAAATGCCATTCCTCCATTTCTGGGAAACCTCTCTTCCCTGCAGATTTTATTTTTGGGGGACAACAGATGGTCGGGAAGTGTACCACCCGAGTTGGGAAGGTTGAGAAACATTGGTCAGCTGTCTATTTATGGTCCCAGTAATATTTCAGGTGTGATCCCTTCTGAAATAGGAAATTGCAGCAGTCTTGAATGGTTGGATTTAGGAGCCAACAATATTCAAGGCTCCATCCCGAAGAGTATATTTCAGCTTCCCCTGTCCACCTTAAGTCTGGTTAAGAATAATATGAGCGGTGATATACCTGAAGCCATTGCGAATTTGACCCTGATGAACTTCCTAGCTCTGGGATTAAATCTGTTCTCGGGTGTCATTCCTGAATCCATAACAAGATTGAATCAGTTAACCTATTTAAATCTTGGTACAAATAGGTTAAACGGCAGCATACCTCAGGGTATTGGTAATTTAAGTATGCTGGAAAAGCTTTACTTTGATAACAACCATTTAACAGGTGGTACAACCTTCATGAATTGCCAATTTGAAACCCAAATTATTCCAGCTAAATTCTGGTGAAATAATTTCAGGACGCATTTTTAAGAATCCATTACAAAATTTACTCAATTGTCCTTCCTACATCTAGGTTCAAATATGCTCATCGGTGGCATACCAAAAGTCATTACAGAGTTGAGTAACTTGAACTTCTTACATATGGGTTCCAACATGATAGGTGGTAGCATACTTGAAGGCATTGGTAAATTGAAAAATCTTCAAAATCTCTACTTGGATACTAACAATCTCACAGGTACAATCCCTGAAGGTATCGGACAATGTGTGGAGTTGCAACAGTTAGATTTGTTCGAAAACATGTTGAATGGAACTATCATTGATTCTATAGGGAACTACAAGTCTTTGATGGTTTTGACACTTATGGATAACTTGCTTTCAGGTATACTACCATCAATTTTAAAAAGGTGTACAAAATTGCAAAGACTAAAGGTATCTGAAAACAACCTTAGCTGAGCTCTATACATAGACTTTACGATGTCTATGAAATTCATTTATTCTTATTCTAATAAAAAATTTGGATCGTGCCTGAATTGTTGGCCATTTGTACCCAACTTCAGCTACTGGATTTAAGCAAAAATAGATTAACAGGGGAGCTTCCTCAATAAATTGCATTTTTAATGACTTAATAGTTTTAAATCTGGGTTATAACAGGTTCTTTGGTGTTATTCCTCAATGGATTACAAATCTCAGGCATTTTGGAAGTGTTGGATTTATCCAACAATAAATTTAGTGGAAGAATGCCATCCAACCTTTAAAGACTGGAGGGGTTCAAAATTCTTAGGTCTTCCCAACTTAGCAGTAATACAATCTATGAAGATTTGAGAATTGTAATGAAAGGAATTGAATATTCTTTAACATATGTGCTAGCTACAAATACCATATTTGACTTGTCAAGGTTAATCTTTACCCAAGAACACTGCTATAGTAGTTCATTATTTATGGATTATTAATTTGGTTCAGAATCTAAATCGAAGGGACCAATCCCTACAACTTCTTAGTAAGGTATCACTTTGGAGCAAATGGATTTATCAAGAAATTTTTAAATGGACCATTCCTCAAGAGCTCGCTACATTAACCATGTGGCATCTTCTGACATTTTCTTGAACATGCTTTTGTGGATGGGTGGTAAAATCCCAAAGGAACACAGATTTGCTACTTTATGAAACTTCATTTGAGGAAACAAATGCTTATGCGGCTATCCCTAAGAATTATGTATGAAAACACAAAACAATAATGCAACGTAATAAAAGTTGCATTACCAAAGGAGAAGGATGTAATGTTAGTGTAGATGAATATGTCTCATTAGTTGTATTGGGATTTGGAATAGCAATTGATTTGGGTATTGTATGTGATGATATTGTGGGATGACGTTGTATACTGTACGTTTCATGATACAACCATATTATGATACATTTCAACAGCTTTAAAGGTTTGATTTATATCCAACAATAAATTATAGCCACAATAATTGTAAAATCATAAATGTAATATTTTTCATAAAATTGTCAATTGAGTTATTTTAGGTGGTGAGAAGGAATGATAGTTATCCTTCCCACATCTCTAGTGTTAATCTCATATTCAATATATTGTTGTAATGACTTTGAGCTTTCTTGTTATATGGCCTTGAGCTTTGAAAAATATCTTTTACTTATTTGCAAGTTGGAATGTGAGTATTTAGTTGCATGAAGAATAAATAAATTTCTCTTATACTCTTAATATTAAATATATAATTATGTTTTATAAATTCCTCATCTAATATTTTATAAATCTAATGATAATAAAATTATTATTTAGATGTAGTATGAGTGGTTAAAAAAAATAATTTTATATTCAGCTTATAATGAGTATTTTCACTTAAAACCTATTACGTATTTCAAATTTTTTTACAATTATATATATATATATATATATATATATATATATATATATAATCAAACTTCTTTGATACAAATACTAAATATAAAAATTATATTGCAAATTTAATTTTTCTTAACGATTTGTGTATCTTTTTGCCTTTACATGTTCCTTATTGTTATATTGGAATGCTTAAAAAATTTTGTGGTCTACAAAAACTTAACAATCATATATTATTTATTTTTATTTAATCTTTTATGTGATATTCTAACAATCCCTGGTGATTGGAATGCTTCTAGAATTTTTTGGTCTACCAGAACTTAACAATCACATTATTTACTCTTTATTTCATCTTTTATGTGACGCTCTAACAGTCCACGTTACTTACTTTTTATTTCATCTTTTATGTGATGCTCTAACGATCCACGGTGACGGTGAAGAAGCACATGTTCTTCAATAATATTATATTAAAAGTAATAAAATAATAGTTGAATTAATAATAATTCTTCAATAATATTATATTAAAAGTAATAAAATAATAGTTGCATTAATAATAATAACAAACAAAATATTAATATTAATAATAAATAAAATATTTTAATTTTTACATAATATAAAATAATTAAAAGTATAAAGAAAAAAAACTAAATTTTATATAGATATAAAATAATTAAAAATATTAAGAAAAAAAAGAAAAATTAATTTACTTTTTAGAATCAGGGAAATATATACCTACTTCAATATTTAATATAGAGTTGGGAGAAGTCATGTAAAAATAATATCATTAACATTACATGATGTGGAAGTCAATCATTCTATATTGAGATTACAAATAGTATTTAAAACAAAAATATATCAATAACAAAATAAATATTTAACATCAATAATAAATAAAATATTTCAATGCTCATATTAAACAATATAATTTTATGTCAACTTTATATAAAGACAAATAAAGTAATTTAAATTAAAAAAAAACTCTTATATTTTCACTTTCATTACGATTATGTAATTTATTCTATTTTTACCTTTCAAAATTATTAAAGTAGCAATTACATCATATGTTGCAAAGGAAACGTTGTAAAGAAATAACATAGGAAAGAGTAGTATAGAGGAAATGCTCAACTACAGAGAGTGAACAATAGGATTGGGCTATTCAGTTACATAATTTGGTTATAATTACATATGTTAATATCATTTTTATATAATTATCATTTCTTTGGTACTAAGATGAAATATCATCATTCAAGAAGTTTAGAAAATGGGGTGTTTGATTGGTATAACCCTTTCTTCTCTAGGACCCATAAGTATCTAAGTAGCAAAAACTAAATTTTCAATGGGAAAAAAGAGATTACATCAAAACCACAAAGAATAACAACTCATCTATGGTATAACTTAGGTATTTAATGATATAAATTACAAAATATCTTGATAAACACATAAATAATTTCATCAATTTTCCTCTCGAGTAATCATATATTTTTCATTTTTCAAAAATTTAAAAAAAAAACTAATTACATCATTTAAATAATCTAACATTATGTGACAACAATAAAAATACATGAACATTAATGGGTTACTATGGGAATATATAAACACCTTAAAGTACTCAATAATCTTTTCAATTTAAAAAATATATTATTTTTCAAAGAGATATGCTTTACAACATAATTAACCAAATCATTTAAATATTTGGTTCATTTTCCACTTATATCAGAATTAACCTGATTATTTAAGTATGTTATTCATTTTCTAATTATACCAGAATTAACGGAGTTCTTTTGAAAAAAATTCACAATTAACTCAATTGTATCAGTATTGAAACATTGTCGAAATGATGCAATGATATGTTTATTAATAAAAAAAACATATGGAAAACAGTGTAATATTCCTAATTTTGGAATGTAAAAGAATTTTTAAGTAATACAAATTTTTTAATAAATATTAAAAATATAATATTAAATACTTATAATATTTGAATATTTTCATTTATTTAAAAAAAATACAATTTACTATATTATTTATAACTCAATAAAATCATTAGTGGAATACTTGCTTGTAAAGATGACTTAACTATTGAAACTATGTCAAAAAAAGCTATAAAAGTTATACATGTTTGTAAAGATGACTTAACTATTGAAACTATGTCAAAAAAAAAAGCTATAAAAGTTATACATGTTTTAACTTAAAATTTCTATCCACTAAACTCACTAAATTATAAGGAATTTTTTTGTCTCTAGTATTTTTGAGAATTTCTAAATTAAAAATAATATCACAATATTATTTTTAAAGTTTCTAGATTGAAAATGACATCACAATATTATGTCTAAAATCTCTATATTGAAAATAATATCACAATATTATGGTTGGTAAAAAAACAAAACCAAAAACCGGATTAGCAATTGTAAGATTAATAAATGTTGTGTTGATTTTAATAAAGAGTTGTAAAGTGTTTTAAATAAGATAATTGTAGCTCTTAAAGTAGTTTAATTAAGGTACTATGTGTTATATATAATGATTAGAGGTTTAAATTCCTTTGATTTATTGTGTTTGGTTTGAAAAGGAGCCTAATTGCTTATTCCTAATGAATAGAGATAGTTGATTAAATTTAAGAAATATCATTCCTTTAATTATTACACGTGGTTTTATAATTTGACCCATGTCATGCTTCTGTATTATTTGGTGAGTGTGCATGTAAAAAAAATGCAACCTTCATGAATAGTTGATCAGAGATGTCGCAAAGGATGTGTAATATTCCAAAAATTTAGCCTTCAGCTAAATGGAATATTATAGTTTGTTTTATCACTAGGTAGGTGAATAAGTGGGTGGGGAGGCCCACAAGTCTCCTTAGCAGCAATAAAAACACTTCAAGTGTGAAAGGAGACCTTCTAAGCATCTAAATAAAGCACCTCCAAGTGTGAACAGGGGTTGGATCATGTTGATTCAATCAACCTTGACCAAGTCAACAACATTGTTATGGAGGAGTGGGGATTAAATGAGGAATAACGTAGTTTTGGAGGGAGATGAATCTCATGGAGGAAATGACCTAATTGAGTGGGGCTAAGGGCAAGTAAGCTCATAATCTATTTAAGGAAGAGGATGGCAGGCTGCAGCCATATGAAATTATGTTTTGGATTATTATTTTGTATATGGTCTTTTTAGACTACTTGCATTCTTCAGCTGTGTAGTTGATATTGATGTGATGTTTAGCACCGGGTGTTCTCGAGCGAGAATCCCACCTCTTTCCTTGAGAGGCCTCTTGGAAGAGAATTGCATTCATTTCCACATTTAAGTTTTCAGGCCAAGCTACAACTTTCTTCATCAGCGCAGTTTCTGCAGGTTATTGTGCCGTGTTGCAGTAGAAGGTTTAGAAACCCACTTTCTGAGCTAGTTTCTCATTGGAGGAAGGATTCCTTCACTTGGGAGATTAGTTTGGAGAGATATTGGACACATTTCAGATCTTTAGCACCAGGCCAACTATTTCCCATCATTTACAGTGTTGTTCTAGCTAGGGATTGCGTTATTTTGGAGGACAACTTCAGTGAGGGATCTTGTGGCTCCTTTGGAGTGTTTTCTGGTGATTGAAGGGTTCATCCTTTCATTGGAGGTGTCATTTGAGAGGATCTACATCAGATCTACATTATTTCAACCTTCTACACTCATGTGCTTCAGTTTGCAGTGAATCTTCATCCCTAGGGCTTTAGATTCCATCTTGTATAGGGTGTATTTCTGAAAACCCTTTCCAGGTTCTTTGTAGGAGTTTGTATTAAGCCTAGACCTGTATTGGGCATATATTTTGAGGCATATAATATCCCTACAACATTTTTTCATTATTTTGTTTTAGCAGTGTATTTATAACTGCGCAGTAGTAGCTCTCTAACATTTTGTATTATGACAACAGCTCATTTGTGGGAGTGATTGCTTATGGGAGGCTTGTTCCTTCATTGTATATGATTTATGCCTCACTATTAGTGTTGATTTTCTGATCTAATACATGATGTTATGTCTCCATATTGGTCTCCAATGTTAATGAGTTGATTTACACTGCTATTTCCATTTTTGTGTTCATATATTGCAGCATTCCCCATTTGGGAATACTATAGTGGTATCAGAGCATAATCTTGGCTCAGCCTATGCATGCAGCCAATATGTCACCATAAGGAGAAGATTCTCTCAAAGAAGAGGAGATGTACAGAAAATACAAGAAGAAGACTCCATTATTTGGAGGAAGAGGGGAAGAGGAGCTCTCAAAGCTTCTTTTTCAAACTATGCAGAGCATTAAGGGAGATATCAAGAAGATGAGAAGGGAGATGTGTAGAGAATCTCTAAGAGAGTTTGAATCTGAAACAAACTCTAGATTTTCACATGATGAGTGTGAGCATGCAGCCACACATTATGATTCACAATGTAGTCATATGCCCAGATCTAATATGAGGGAAATGGAAGAAGAAGAAATGCCTAGGAGGGAAACTCTTAGTGATTATTTGCAAGAATATGAATCGCAAACTAAGAGGTTCAAAGATCACATCACCTTCCAACAGTTTTGCAGGATCAAGGAGGAAAGGAGCCAACAACATGATGTGGGTAGATTTTTTCTATCTACTTTTGATGGTTCACCTAAATGTTTAGCTAGAGCTTGGGTGGAGGAGCTAGACATCTATTTGCAGCAGCACCAAGTCTCAGAGAATGAAGCCATCAAAGTTGTAGCGCTGCATTTTGAAGGTAAGGCCTATGCTTGGTGGATATTTGAGTCCTTTTATTTAAAAAATGCACATATCTCTACTTATACAAAGTTCACTAGGGGACTAGTGGAAAGGTTTGATGGAAAACATTCTGAAACATCGTTGATGGAGCTAAACAAACCAAAATTTTGCAAGGGTTGGAAGGACCTATAAACTCAACTCCACTTCAGAAAACTGTTGAAGAGGCTAACATCTTGCATAATACCTTGCTAGAGGCAAGATCTCTATCTCTTATTCATGGAAAAGAGGGCATGGAGATCCCTTTTTCAAAAGAGGATCCTCTTGTTGAGAAGGTGATTCCCATTCATATTGAAGAAGAAGAGAAGGCTGGGGGTAACAACGCTGTTATATATAGAGCATATCTAGCACCTCATGCAGGGGTAGATGGAGCAATTGCTCCAACAAGAGGAATTCTTGTATCATTGCAAGAAGTTCCTAAGGATTTCATATGTGGATATCACGGCACAATCCAAGAACAGCATGTGCCATTATTGATAGATTGTGAAACCTTGCAGATGAAATGAGAAGGTAGGGAGGAAGGTGTTACACATTATTTTGTCACCATGACATTTTACTGTCTATATGGGTTCATCAATACCTATATAATGCTCCCTTAGAGGTCTAAAACCATAAAGTTCCTAAACCAAGTCTTGGATTTGGAGAAAAGCTCATAAAAATCATAAAAACCCTAGTTCCACACTTTTCCTAGCCATTACATGTGATAATGCACCTTTTGTAAAGAAAAACTATGGTACCTACCGCACATTTTGTGTATTAAAACTGCGGACCCTGTAAAAGGGAAAATGGAAGAACAAGTAAGTTCTAGAAGCCCAGCTAGTCGAATATTCTCCCAACTAGAAGCTTCTAGAAGGCGTTATTTGGTCGAAGCTTCACTCCCTCCATTCATGAACCTTTATCCCTTCATTAAAGGAGCCTATCCCTTGGTATTTGGAGTTATCCCTTCATTTTTGGAACTAAAATCACTTCCCTTCTACTATAAATTGAAGCCATGGTTCAGTCTCAAGGGTACATACTGATATATAAAAAATTACTTGCTTTGTACTTCATACTACATTAGAGAAGAGAATTGTTGAAGAAACATACTCTTTTTGCTAGCCATTATCCATGCGAGAACGATTACACACTCATATTTAGGCTGGTTCAAAGAGTGGAAGGGCTTGTCAGACCAAAGGAAAACACTTTTTTCCAGACCCCGGAAGGACTTGTACGGCATCAAGGTGAACATGGTTTTAATACTACTCCTTTTATTTAAAGATAATACAAATGGATCCTGTTTTCTCAATAAGTTTTTTATGTGTTTACTTGAATGATTTATTTCTTAAATTCCTTGATCATTAAGATAGATTTATGATTTATGAATTAGTATATTGTGCAGGTGCTTTTGATTCTCTCCCATGTCTTTGATTGCAGGTCTTAAGAGGTGACTTCTTTGGAGCAACGGGAAGGAAGAATACAACTAGCATTGGATCACAGGTAGGTCCTTTCTTTATCATAGAAAATTCTAAATCATACATAATCTAGAGAAAGTAGTTTACATTTGTCATGTTTGTGTCTAGCTATCATTGTGATACTAGGGAGATCCTTCTTGTCCGCAAGAATGATTTATTCGCCTAACAAAATGGCGACTCCCCTAGGGATCTTTCTTGAACTTAGTTTTATTTTTATTTTTGAGTTTGACTTATGAAAGAGTTTTTCTGATTTTGATTAGTCTACATTGGGTTGGGTAAATTATCTATTAGAATCCCTGAAAAGCAGATCAGAATTTTATTTGTTCTATATGTTTTCTAGCCTCCACAATTTTTCTTTCAAAACGATGCGATAACCTCCGCAGTTTTTATGTACAAATAGTGCAGTGCCACACCTTTTTGTATTAAAACCTACGGACTTAAGGAAATTTTTTGAAAAACTAAAAATTCTCTTTTCTAGAACCAACTTACAGGATTCTCTGTATTTACCCAAACTTGTTTTGACTGTCAAAAGCCTTGTGTGAATTTCTTTCAGCAACTCTTACAATATCATCAGTCTCTCTTAAGTTAATTGGGTGTTTTGGATATTCTTTTTGAGAAATTCTTAATTTTATTTCCTTTGGTCATTAATTCGAGGTTTGTCTCAGTCTCTTAACAATTTTGCATCTTTTTTCTTTTGTTTTTGCAAAAAAATTCCCCCTCATTGTGTTTGAGTGTTAATCACCTTTGAGTGTTTTTATTTTTTGACCTTTGGAACTCTCACCCAATTTTCTTTACTTACACTTGATTGGTTCTTTAGATTACATTAAAATCATCTTGTGTTTGAGAATTCTCTTGCATAGATTACATTTGCATAATTAGAATTCTCATTTTCAGAATATGAATGAAAAATGTGCATAGATTACATTTGCATACTTTTCAAGTGAATTGTGCATAAATTACAACTGCATAGTTTACATTATGAAAAATCAATCGTAGATTTAGATCAGCTTCTTTGATTTGAATTTACATGTTTTTATGCTTGTTTTAAAAACATAAAAGTAAAAATTTGGAATTGATTTGATCTAGGTGGATATTGGTGGTCACCCGCCTATTCCACTTGGGGCCCCACCATTGTCTCTTTCAGTTTTTCAGTTTCGGCACAACTTACTATTTTTAGCAGTTTTTCGAGTCCTGAACTTTCGGAGCCATTTTGAGGCCCTAAACGACGTTTTTTTGGGAAAACCAAGAGAAACATCGGATCCAACATCGGATGGATCCGATGTTGCTCACTCAAAATTTGTAGTCCTCGGATAGATATTTCTAACGAGGTATGGTTCGCGTCAAATGGAGATCGTATGCCAAAGTTACGTCCCTGGGAAGTTGAAACGCCAATTTACCCAAACGAGGCCCACAATTTTGGCACTTCATCTCCTAGGGTTAGGGTTTTGGATGTTTAGGGTTTTCCCTCATTTCTAAATAATAAATAGGCCCTCGAGCCTCATTGTAACTCAGTTCAGAGGCCTGTAGCTACCACATCTCTTCTCAGAGATAGCTACCAGCGCCCTAGCTAGTTTATTTCCATTCTTTCTGTAAGCAAATTTCAGCTCTTTGATATTAATGAAATGAAGTATTATTTCCACTGCATCTTTATATTTATGGTTATATGTTTATTCTATTATGTTCCTCCATAAATCCAGATCAGTGGTATCAGAGCGGTCTACTTTTTCTCGATCCTTCTTTGCATGTCCCCAACGAGGTTGGGGTATAAGGAGTTAGGGCTCGATCTGGTGGAACCTTTGCAAGATCAGCCTCAGAAACCCCAACGGATGTCCATGGGGGATGAAAAGAAAGATGAGGGAGGAGAAGATCCTATCAAAATATTGTTCGAGGAGGCCCTCGAAAAACAAAGGAACGCGATGATGGATAACTTTGCCCAGATCCTTCAACGGCTGCCCACCGAAGGTGCATCTACATCCACCAGCCACTCTGGAGGTGCGACTCCCTTTAAGGTACAAATAAATTTTGACATTCCCATATTTAAGGGTCAAATATATGCAGATGTCGTAGATAGATGGTTGAATCTCTTAGAAGGATATTTCTCGGTTCATGACTTTGCCGACGAGGAGAATATTATTTTTTCACTCCTTAAAGCTACCCCCCATGTCAAGGACTAGTAGGAAACCTACTGTGAGAAAAAGGACGAGACAGAACCCTCTCTATTCTCGGCCGAACCCACTTGGAATTCTTTCCGAGACGCCATCAAGGAACAATACTATCCCGTGGGGAGCTATGAGGACACGTAAATACAATGGACCACGCTGCAATAACAAAGGGATCAAGATGTGCATGAGCTGACGAATCTGTTCCATACCCTACGCACAAAGTTGGGTATCAAAGATTCAGAGAAACATCTGGTGCTAAAGTATCACAGTTGTCTGCACAGATACATTCAGGAGGAAATGGAGATCCTTGACATCTCCTTGCTTGGTACGGAATACCGGAATGCTGCCAATATTGAGCATAAATTGAAATAGAAGATGCGAGACTTTGGATCTGCGAATCAAAAGCAAGGGAAAGGTGCTCCCAAACCGCAGAAAAAAGGATAGAGCCAAGGCATGGCAGCTCAAGACAACCTGTCAAAGCCACAAGCAAAGAATAACGCTGCAAAGCCAAAAAAGGACACAAGAAAGTGGTGTGAGTTCCATAAGAGCTCCACTCACAACACAAGTGAGTGTTGGGCCAAGCAGTCGTTGGTGGCTGGTGTCTACTCAACTTAGTGTTCCTAAATTGATGTCATAAATTGTCAACCAGGGCTAGTAAACTGTTGAAGTGAAGTGCATTATATGTGCCTAGGTATCTGCTTCCTACTTCGTTGTGTTTAGTGTTTTTCTAATGTTTTTGGTTTTGTGTTTTTATGCTAATAGGAAAATAACTAAGTGTTTGACAAAGAGAAGTTATTGGTCACACTAAAACAGAGAAAAATATATTCTAAACTATATATGGCACCTAAGAACAGAAAAGACTAATTCATAGATTTCAAAACTTGACAAGAAAAATAACTCATAACATGAACTCAGTCCAATTCATTTCACTAGAAGTATGTTGGAATAACTTGAGAAAAGGATAAGTTTAATGCAATGAGGTTCTTCTAAGTAAACAACAACTTACAATTATCACAGAGAAAATCTCATCCATGGTTAGAAATTTGTTGGAACACATTTGGAAAATATTATCTGCAACATAGTAAGGAACCCTACTCTAAATTGACTTATGACATTAAAATTAATCCATTCTGCAACTCAAAATGTCACTATTAAACCTCATGCAAAGGTTAGAAGTCTTTTGGAATAGTTTTGGAAAGAGGCAGTTTGTAAAATTATGAGAAATTGCAGAACAGTCAAGACTTCAAAATGAAATTACCAATTCTTGTTCCTATGGTAATGATGTATTAGCAGAGATTAAGAACAAGAGCAATTTGTAAATAATGAAGGCCTTTAAGTCTAATTTAACAGAACTAGAATACAACTAGCTAATAAAACTTAAAATACATTAAACAGAACCGAACTAATATGCAATTAACCTTCGAAGTACTACAGCTAAACTAAAATGCAATTAATCTCTGAAATAATACAGCTCTATCTCATTCAGTGTTAGTGATTTTTTGGAGCAATTCATAAGAACAAGACTGGCTGTAACATTCGATGTAAGTGAACATAAAACATAAAGTTCAGAAAATTGCCTAAATTAGGACCGAAACAGAGCTAAAGTTACTTATCTAAACAATATGCACAGAGCCTCTCGGGCAGTAGGGGCCCTCTACCACCAGATTAGCACACGAATCTCCTCAAGATTTCTTCAGATCATGTATTAAAGTTTTTCTTCTTTCATTAAAGGAAAACGCTTCTAAAACAAAGTATTACGGTCTTGGACAACTTAACAATAAAACATCAATCTAGCTAACTGTCTCTCGGTTTCTCGAGTTATTCTTATAAGAGAAATACATAACTGCCCTGGAGAAGAAATAGGATAAGTGTATTTTTCAATTAAAATCAAATTAGAACTCTTGTGGAGGCCTCATACTTTGCTAAAGACATCTGTAGAGTCCTTGTCCTGGTAGGATTCTACTTCTTAGTTTTGGTTTCCTCCACGTGCATAACCACCTGTAGATTTTTGCTCAGACTTCGTAGATGGCAAGAAATGATGTAGGAGTGTTGTGGAATTCAACCATATGCGTTTTTCCTTTAAGTGACACCTGTAACTTGTGTGAACATGAAGATAGCTGCGGAATAGGCGACTAGCTACAGAATGGCTGCATTATGTAGCTAAGTCTAGTAAAAAATTAATACAACAACAAAACCATAAAAGTATAGCAAATCAGTCATTGTATGCATTCCTAAAGTGACTTTAATTAATCCTATTGATATTTTAAGCCTACAACTGATAAAGGACAAAGGAAATGAAGTGAAATTTGGTGAAAGAAAAGGACATCTTTGGGGCTCAACATACCCCCACTGCAAAACTTTTGCATGTCCTCATGCAATCAATCCATGTATTCTGAAACTTCTGCTAGGACATCTAACCTCCTTTTTCTGCTTTGCTTGGTGTTCAATGGCATCCTAGGTTTCCTTATGACCAGCTTGAATCTCAAATTTATAAGTGCCCTGCTCAACTTTTTGTTTTTCTTCTTCAGCTTTTCACTAGCCTTGTACATTTTTTCCATTTGCAGAGAGAGAGTTGTGTTCATGTTACTCTTCAACTTGACTTGTTCCCTTAAAATTTAATTTATTGAGTACTTCTAATTCATATTTGTCTCTTCTTAGTACTTCAATTGTTGATCCTGGTGGGCTAGGATTTCTTCTTCTGCTTTCTGAGGCTCTCTTTTCTAATGTCTCAACATAATTATAGATTTGTTTTTGTGCTAGGTCTATCTCCGGAGTTTCTTCATCAAGATCCTCTTCGTACTGGTATTCAGGAGATCTATCAGTTGGTGTCTCTTCATCTTCAATGTATATGATGTCTGTTTGCTTAACTGTTGTCTTCTTCAATATGCCTCTAAGCACATGGTTTCGTCTTAGTTTAGATGGTCCCTCACCTCTCTCCTTAGCATACTTTCTTATTATCTTTTCCTTTTTAATTTGTTTCTTAATTTCAACCAATTTCTTAGAGATAATCTCCTCACTATCCTCTTGTATGGATTTACCAGTTTTAAGTTCAACAGATTTGGAAATTTTCCCTCTCCTGCTTCTTCTTGCAAGTTTGCCTTCAGATGGAGATTCCTTGGGCTCTTCAAAGTGATTCCTCATTAGGAACTCATCCCAATTGTCTCCCACCTTTCTCAAGTGATGTTCAATTAGGATTTTAACTAGGCCATGGTGATACAAGGTGGTTTCCAAGAATTGAACTCTCTTTTGGACATTAGAAGCCATTCTCTTTAGGCTATGAAGTAAGAAAAAGGGTAAATTGATTTCTTCATCTACGAAATGCATCATAAGCTGAATGTGATAAACATATAGGGTACCAAACATTCCCTCACAAGTTATAAACTTTTGCAAAATGAGCAACATATTTCGCCATTTATTCTTCAGTGCTGAGCTAGGAATGCCCTTCTTAAAAACTGAAATATCCATACCTGGTGTTTTAAGCATCTGCCTCCATGCCTCATTGTGAAATTCCTTGTTTTTGAACCGTCGTTCACTTTGCCTTGGTAATTCTGCTGCTTCTGCAATGAAGGATTCTGTAATAGTGAACTTGACATCTCCTATTTCAACTTCTGATCCGTTGAAGGATCGTGCAAATGTCTTGGTTACCTCCTTATGAAAACCATTGAACTTTTCCAAAAACTATAACCACCCAACCTGCTGTAGCATCTCTCTAATCTGTGGGTAACCCTCTAAGTATTTGGTTCCGACTGGTTCGGACCTTACAATGAGACCCATGGCTTCTTTTCTCAACCTTCAATTTACTGCTCCGTTAATTCTCTTCTATTCTCAGTAAAAAGTAGAGAGTTGTTTTCACCCCAAAGATGACTTCTCTGTTTATGCAGCAGGAATTGGCTACGGAAAGATGACATGAAGTGGTTATGGGATGAGTGAAATACGGTGAGGGTGACTCACACGAATTAATGAGTTTGAGAGCTGTCATGGAGAAAAGACCGCGGAAAAATCTCGTGTGAATTTCAAAATCATCATTGAATACTTCGGGTTAGTGACGTGGCCTACTAGGTCACTTCAGTACTAACCATTAATTTTTAAATAAATGATGATTTGGTATGGCGGAATGGAAGGGATTTTGTCCAAGGATTTTATGATAGGCTTAATAGGCTTGATCAACACGAATAATCAAAATAACTTTATGAAACATACATGACTTAACCATACTATAACTTTCATAATCTCTTATCATAATAATTTTACAACTTTACCTTAGCCTTTCCTTTGATTTTTGTGGTTTTAATATGCTTTGTCTTCCTTTGAAAATCATTGATCCTTCAGTCTTCATAATCCCTGTGATTTTTCTTGTTGACATAGGTGTGCAGGGTCAATTTGCTGCTGAACAAGTGGTTGCTGGATAGTTGCCTTCAGGGTATCTTGCTGTAGAATGTCTCACTGCAGAATATACCTGTAGAAGCTTTGAAACATGAAATGAAATGATTTGAAACATGGATGGAGTGTAGTATGAAATTAAATAAACTGGATCATGAAATATGGTGGAATGGAGCATGAATGAAGTGAATTATAATGGAATGAAATGGATCATAGGTGTAAAGTGGAATGAAATATGAAAAGTGGCCTGAAACTTATGATTTGTAATACTCAATTGCAGGAAGAGATCAAATTTAAAAGTCTGAAATGAAAATGAAGTGGACCATGGAATGGAGTGAATGAAGTATGGATGAATGGAGTGAATGAAATATGAATGAAGTGAGACATGATGGAGTGAAATGGATCATAAGTGGAATATGATATATAAAATGGATTTGCACGTATGATTTTGTGATAGCTACTTGCAGGAAAATAACAAATTTGAAAAGCTAAAGTGTCAGAAGGATTCTGATTTTCACTTTATCTTTTCTGTATAAACATGCTAATCAGTGATTAGTTTATACTTTATTTATTTATTATTATTTACTTTTCATGCATTCAAATTCAGAAAATTCAATTAAGTTGATGAAGAAGAAGAATTCTTCTTCATTAACTTCATATCACTGTTTTCCTGGAATCTCTTGACAAATTCTTCTCTTGAAAGTGGCTTATGATACAGCTTCAATCTGTGACCATTTACAAGAAAAGTGACCTTCTCTTCATCTATTGTCCTGATTTTTATTGCTCCATTGTCAAAAAATTTCATAATTTCATATGGCCCAAGCCAATGTGTTTGGAATTTACCTTGAAAATCTTTGAACTTTGAATCAAACAAGAGGGCCCAGTCACCTTCTTTGAATTTCTTTTCCTTGATGTACTTATCATGCCATCTAATCCTTTGTTGTTGGACTATACTTGTTTTCTGGACTGCATCTTGTCTGATCTCATCCAATTCATTAATCTGCTCCAAGCTGTGCTTTTGTGCCTTTGTTAGATCAAGTCCTAGCTGAAATGCCATTTTGAAAGTTTGAATCTGAAACTCTATGGGAAACAAAAATTATTTTCCATAAACAAGTTCATAAGGAGTATGGCTTGTTGTGCTTCTCCATGTAGTTCTATAGGCCCACAAGGCTTCAGGAAGCCTGTCTTCCCAATCTCTTCTATGTAAATGAACAGTCTTTGTTAGGATCCCTTCAATGACCTTATTAGTAGATTCCACTTGACGACGTACGGGGGATGATAGGGAGTAGATTTTCTTCGTGTCCGATTTTTTGTACCTCTCCATCATTTGTTTCACTAGCTCAAGGGGACTGATTATCATCCGTAACAATTTCTCTTGGGACACCAAAACGAGTAAAAATATCCTCAAAAGAAAACCAACCACAGATAATCGTAGTGCAGAAAAAAATGGCTCATCTTCACCTATTCGGTAAATACAACTGGCAAACTAATATACTTTATTCTATGGAGGATTCTCAAAATATGTCCTGCCAAAATCTAAAAGCCTACTAAAAAGGTCTAGTCATGTACACCAGGTCATGTTTATATCTCACCTGAAGGAGAATGTTTCCTTATCCTTTGGAAGCTATCACACCTTTTGACATACTCTTTAGCATCTTTAAAAAGGGATGTCCAATAGTATCCTAAATGAAGGATCTTATAAGCTGTCCTTTTATCAGCAAAGTATCCACCACAAGGTTCATCATGGCATGCTTTGAGGATCTCAGGCATCTCATCTTCTCGAACACATATCCTAATGATAAAGTTTGGACCTGTTTTGTATAACTCATTAGCAACCCATGAATATTTTGCACTGTCATAAATGATCTTTCTTTTGTCTCTTGCATTCATTATTGAAGGAAATTTCGAAACTAAGAATAGCAATGTCACAAACCAAGGAGTTTATGAGAATGTAAAAAAGATATTCATCAAAAATCAATTTTAACTGAGTGTCAATCAAGAGCTGAGTCTAGAAAACATTATCGATGAAATAGCAACTAATATCATTTGTTATACAAAAAGCACCCGATTTTGGAAAGTAAAGATGGCACCATTTTTTTTTTTGGTGCACATTTTCGACACTCTAAAATTTTTATTTATGAAGTATGAATATTTGTTTTAAAATGTTAATGATTTTCATGCTAATTTTGAAATGTATTGATGCAGCGTCAACTTTTTTTTTTTAGAGCAGTGATTTTCATGCTAATTTTGAAACGTATTGATGCTACATCAACCTTTTTTTTTTAGAGCAGTGATTTTCATGCTAATTTTTAATTCCAGATTGGAGAATGTGATCAACTTTTTGTGGAGTGTTGATTTTCATGCTAATTTCGAAACGATTGATGCTACATCAACCTTTTAAAGAGTGGTGATTTTCATGTTAAGAAACACAAACTTTAGATAAAAAATATATAAAAACATTAAAAACCAATAAAAATGTAAAAAACAAAATAGCTAATAAAAAATGAAAATTTAAATTTAAAATAATTAAAAAAATAAAAAATATTTTTCTTGAAAATTATATCAAAGGAAATGACAAATTTGAAGAAAAACACATAATTTAAAGAAAACAAAAATCGACTAAAAAAAAAAAAAAATCAAAAACATTTCTTTCTAACTTATTAAAAAAAACAATATATTAAAAAATATATATATATATATATATTTAAAAATATTAAAATTAAAATAATTAAAATTACAAAAATAAAATTTAGAAAAAAAAAATAAAAAAAAAAAATAAATTTAAAAATTTAAATTTAAAAAAATAATAATAATAAGGAAAGAAATACAAATTTTAAAATTTACAAAAAAAACAAATTAAAAAAAAAACAATTAAAATTGAAAAAGAAAAAGAAAATAAAAAAATTATTTAAAAAAAAAAAACCTATCATTAAAAAACAAAAAAAATGAAAAAAAACCACGTGCAAATATTTAAAAAACAAATATACATAAATTTAGTGTTTTTTTTTTTTTTTTTTTTTTTAAATAAAACCATTTATACATTTTAAAAATGAAAAACTAAATAAACGAAAAATTAAGAAAAACAATTAAATTAAATTAAAATTTAATAAATTTAATAAATAAATTTTAAATTTTAAATTTAAAAAAAATAATTATTCTATAATATTAAATATAAAAAGAATTAAACAAATTGAATTAAAAAAATAATTTTAAATTTTTTGAAATTCAATTTAAAAAAAAAAAATCAAATTAAAATAAAAATATAAAAAATTAAATAAAAAATAAAAAATAAAAATAAAATCAAATTAAAACTAGATATGTATATATATTATTAAAAAAAAAAAAAAAAAAATAAAAAAAAAAAAAAAAAAATACGAATTTTATTTTAAATAAAAATATTAAATTAAAAAAAAATTAATTTTTTGAAAAAAAATAAAATTATTTTTTGAAATTAAAAAAAAAAAAATCAATTAAAAAAAATTAATAAAAAAAAATAAAATAAAAAAAAAAATCAATTAAAAATAAAAAAATTAAAAAAAATCAATTAAAAATAAAAAAATTAAAAAAAAATCAATCGGCCCGCCCGCTGGGTGGCGGGGGCCGGCCGGGCGGCCGCCCGGCTGCCCCCCCGTCATTTGGGGGCCGGCGGGCCGGCGAGGCATGTGCTCACTGGCCGGGCGCGGGGCCGGAGCGCGCGCCTCGGGCGGCCCCGGCTGCCCCCGCCCGCCGGCGAGGGGTCCGGACCGCCTCCGCCTGGCCCTGGGTCGGGAGGCCGCCGAAGGCCGTGGCGCCGCCCGGCCGGCCAACACCGCGCCAGCCGGCGCGCCCGCAAATCCCACCACATTTTTTTTTAAAATTTTTTTTTTTTAATTAATTTTTTTTAATTAATTTTTTTTTTAATTGATTTTTTTATTTTTATTTTTAAATTTTTTTTTTATTTTTAAAATATTATTTTTTTTTAAATTATTTAAAATAAATTTCATTTTGTTTTATTTTTTTTTTATTTTTTTATTTTTTTGTTTTAAATTTATTATTATTATTTTTTTTAATAATTTTTATTAAATTTTGCCATTTTTTTTATTTAATTGATTTTTTTTTTTTTTTAAATTTCATAATTTTATATATTTTACGTTTAGTTTTTAATACAATTTTATAAAATTCAATAAATTATATATATATATTTTTTAATTTATTTGGATTTAATATTTTTTTTTAAATGTTTTACTTTTTTATTTTTATTTTTTTGTTAATTACATAAATTTTTTATATCTTTTTATTTCAATTAAAATTGTGTATTTAAAATTAGATTTTTTTTTAATGAAACTTAATTTTTTTTTTTTTAAATTTTTTTTTATTTAATATTTTTTTTCTTTTTTTTCAATTTTCCATTTTTAATTGATTTTTAAAGTTTTTAAAGTTTTTCATTTAATAATATTTTTTTTTCTTTTATATTTAAAATTTATTTTTTCTTTCAAAATTTATTTGTTTATTCATTTATTTATTAAAATTTAATATTTTTGTTTTTAAATTTAATTTGTTATTTTAATATTAACCTTTTTTATTAATTTAATAAAATTGGATGTATATACCTATTTTAATTTTTATAATTTAAATTTAATTTATTTTTGATAGTTTATTTGTTTTTTTAATATATTTTGTTTTAAATTTAATATTTTCATTGTATTTTATTTTTATTTTTTATTTTTAATTAATTTTTATTTATTTTTTCTTTATAATTTAAATAGTGTTTTTTTTTTAATTTTTAATTTTTAAATTTATTAAAATTTAATATATTTCTTTAAATTTAATTATTTGTTTTAATTTTTTCTTTTCCTTTTTTTAAATTTAATAAGCATTTTCTTTTTCTTTTTAAATTTAATTTCTATATTTTATTTTTTATATTTTCCTTTTTGTTTTAACTTGTTTTTTTTTTTAATTTAATATTTTTATTTTGTTTTTATTTTTATTTTTTAATTTCTATATTTTTTGAAATTTTAATCTTAATTTTTTTTGGTTTATTTAAAAAAAAAAAATTCCTTGAATTTTAGGTTTTTTTTAATGATTGAATTAAAATTTTTACTTTGTTTTTATTTTAATTTTTTTTATCTTCATATATTTTTAAATTTTAAGCTTTTAAATGTTTTTATTTTTTAAATTTATTTTTTTCTTAAATTTTAGGTTTTTTTTTTAATGTTTGAATTTTAAAAATTTAAAAATGTTACTTCTATTTTTTAAAATGCCAAAAGTATGACACAAATTTTTTTTTTGTTATTCCAGCATCAACTAATTTCGTTTTGAGGGTGTTTTTTCAATCTTTTTTCCAAGAAACAATTTTGTTTTTACCATAATTTTATAAAATGTTGAAATTTGACCTTAAAAAAAAACGAAGTGCGTTATGGAAGACACACTTTTTTTGGGGGGGTGTTTTTTCAATCCTTTTTTCAACAAACAATTTTGTTTTTAGCATAATTTTAGAAAATGTTGAAATTTGACCTTAAAAAAAAAACAAGTGCGTTCTGGAAGACACACTTTTTTTTGGGGGGGTGTTTTTTCATGTTTTTTGAGAGTTTTTGGGCTAGAGTTCCCGTTTTGAGGTCAGGTTACCTATTTCATCGGTAACTATGTTTAGATAGGAAATTAGCTACTGTATTTTGTTTCCCAAGCCTATCTAGAATGGTAATGTTGAATTCCTGTAAAAGCAATAACCATCTTATGACTCTGCCATTAGTAATTGATTTGTTCATTAGATATTTAATTGCAGAGTGATCTGTATGAACAAAAGTTTCATAGCTTGTTATATAGTGTCTAAATTTGTTTATGGCATGAACAACAACTAAAAACTCTTTTTTAGTTACAGTATAATTTAACTCTGAAGGAGTCAAATTTTTACTTGTATAGTAGATGGCATAAGGAATCAGGTCTTTTTGTCCCAATACTGCTCCTAAAGTTGTATCTGAGGCATCTGTTGAAATATGAAAAGGTAAATTCCAGTTAGGTCCCCTTAAAATAGGTGCTTCAGATATTTTTGTTTTTAGGGTCTCAAAGGCTAACTGGCAATCAGGATTCCACTTGAATTCACAGTCCTTGGTAAGTAACTTGAAAAGTGGAGATGCTATCTTGGTGAAGTTTTCTATAAATCTTCGATAATACCCTGTAAATCCTAGAAAACTCCTAACATATTTTTGACAACTTGGAATAGATAAGTTAGAGATGATTTCAACTTTTGACTCATCAACTCTAATCCCATCCCCTGAAATGTGATGCCCCAAAACAATTCCTTCAGTAAACATCATAAAACACTTCTCATGAATTAGTGAAAGATTTGCTTCTTTACATCTCTTTAAAACTTTTTCCAAGTTTACTAAGGCTTCTTCAAATGTATTTCCATAGACTGTGAAATCATCCATATATACCTCTACACAATCATGTATTAGATCTGAAAATATTCCTAGTACTTCCCTTTGAAATGTTGTAGGTGCATTGCATAGTCCAAATGGCAATACTCGGTAAGCATAGGTACCCCAAGGACAGGTAAATGTGGTTTGTCTTGATCTTCAAGCGCTACTTGAATTTGGTTATAACCACTAAACCCATCTAAAAATGAGAAGTACTTTTTGCCAGCTAATGTATCTAACACTTGATCTATGAAGGGTAAGGGAAAATGATCTTTAAGAGTAGCTTTGTTTAATTCCCGGTAGTCAATACATACCCTCCATTTACCATTTTTCTTTGGCACAATTACCAAAGGAGAAACCCACTGACTATCTGAAATGGGATAGATAAAGTTGACATTTAACAATTTCTGCAATTTTTCTTTAACAATCTCCCTAAGATTTGGATTCATCCATCTCTGAGGTTGTCTGATTGGTTTACAATTTTCCTCTATGTAGATGTGATGAGTGCAAGTCTTAGGGCTTATCCCTTTCATATCAGTGTACTCCCATGCATATGCAGAAGAATGTCTCTGTAATATCTTGACTAGCTCTTCTTATTGAGATTTCTCAAGGTTCTTGTTTATGGTTAAAGTTTTGCCTGGAAATATCTCAATTGTAGAGCTGCCAAATTTATCCATGGAGTAAAGAGACATCTGTGTTGATGATAAAAACTCAATGTTGGATTCTTCTTGAAATTGTTCATGTTTGTATTCCGAGGAGGATTCAAAATTTTCTAAGGTATTTAGAATATGGCTATCTTCACTAATTTTTGAAATTTTGAAGAGAGGTTGTATGTCTTCTTCATTTTCAATCCATTGAGTATCATCTAATTCTGTAATTGTCTTTGCTGAAGGATACAAGGTAAATTTCTTGGTTGAACTACCATCAGAGATGTACATATCACCGGATCTATAGCTAATGAAAGCATCAGCTGTAGCTAACCAAGGTCTTCCTAATATAATAGGATGCCCTCCTAAATTATTCTTAGAAGTTAGGATCATAAAATCCACAGGATACTCCCAAGAATCTAGGGACACTGGAATTTCTTCTATTACCCCATCAGATTTGATCACAGATCTGTCTGCTAATTGTAATAATGTTGGTGTAAAAAGAAGATTAGGAAGTTTCAGTTTATCCATGATTTGTCTACTCATGATATTGATTGTTGCTCCTAAATCAATAAGTGTGTTTTGGATTTCAGTTCCATTGATGTGTATTTTAACAACTGGATTTCCTGGGTCTAGATACTTTGGAATGGCAATCTTACCCATCATGATATCTGCTATTTTTCCTGCCAGTTGAATTTTCTTTGTCTCTTTGATTCTTTTTCCTGTTTTTTTCATGCTCAACTCCTTTATTGTTTTTGCTAAAATTGGAATTTCCTTGATAGCTTGTAATAATGGGATCTTAATACAAACATTTCTCAGCTCATCTAGGAAATCATAATTAGACACCATAATTTGTTTCTCTACACCCCTATCAATTTGTAATCTTTCTGGAAAGGGAGGTGTAGAGGTGGATGTTGATGGCTGTTCTAATATAGGAGTTGAAATTATTTGTTCTTTTTGTTTTGATTTTTCAATGTTTGGGTCTTGAAAAAATGTGTCTTCTTCAAGACTTTTATTTACCCATAGAGAATCTTCCTCAGAGTTGTTTTGTTCTTGTATGATTACAGAAGGTTTCTTCTTTTCAAGTATTCTTCCAGACCTAAGTTGAACATCATTAAGGTCTAAAGAAGTGATCAAATAGGTTGGAAACTGTTGGCCTTCTATCATGTATGTGTTCTGAGGATTTTTGTTGTTGGGGTTTGGTATGGGTTGGGCAGGCAACTGATTTGTTTTCTGAGGAAATGGTAATGGAAGTGGTGAATTTTGATGTTGTGGATTTTGAGGATTCTTTTGAGGATTTTGTTGAAGATTTTGTTGAGGAGGGAAATGTGGATATGGTGGATAGGATGGTGGATATTGATAGTACTGAGAGTATCTTCCATAGGGATTTTGTGCTCCTTGTGCCCAAGTTTGAGATTGATTTTGGAATTGGGGCCAAGGTTGCTGCCAGGAATTCCAATTTGGTGGGGGTTGATTATACAGCTGATCATGGAATCCTTGTGTTTGAGGTCCTTGCCAAGGCCTCCTAGAGACAAAATTGAGAGATTCTGTGGAATTTGTAGGGGTTTCTTCTTGAAAGACAGCTTTAAGACCAGGAAGTGAAGGAAAACTCTTGGTCTCATGTTTTTCTGAACAAATTACACAAGTCTCTACTATTTTTACATCCAAAGGGCACTCTCTCAAGGCATGCTTCTTTCTACATTTGGGAAAAAAGATTGCTAATGCATCAGATTCAGCTTTTTGCTTGTTTTGTAATTTAAGGGTGTCTATTTTTTCACTAAGACTCCCTAAAATATCAGATTTGAATTCATCAAGCATATGTCCTATTTCTGCCCTACTTACTGTCCCAGAAGAAGACTTACTTGCCCTTGCAAGAGAAGGGTCTCTTGGTCCTTTTACAGTTTTAGATTTCCCTCTTGAAAGGTTGATACATAATTCAGCTATTTCAGGTAATGTGAGCTGAGATATATCCCCTTTTCCCATCATATTAAGGATATCTAACCATTCATCCCTAATTGTCTTCAACAAGAGAGCTTTCAAGGTATCTTGGTCTAAGTTTTCCATTTTTGCTCTTTTGATGTTGTAGTTAAACCTCTCCAACAAATCTTCCAGGTTTTCATCCTCTTTTTGTAGCATTTTAAACACTTCCTCCTTATGGTTGACTGGAATACAGTAATCCAAATACCTCTCTAGAAATGCCTGTTTCATGTCTTCCAATGTCCTAATAGAATTGTTGATCAAACTCATAAACCATTTTAATGCTGCTCCTTTCAATGTTGAAGGGAATAGTTTAAGTTTTTGAGCATTTTGTAAGTAGTCATAGGTTCTACATAGGACTTCAAATTCAAATAGGAAGGCTTCAGGATCTTCAGTTTTGAGTCCATAAAATTTTGGAAGGACAGAGGGTGAAATTTTTTTCATAGTTGTATTGGTTTCTTCATCTACTATAGGAAACCCAAAAGAGCTTCCCATTTCCCTTCTACCTCTTCCTCTACCTCCTTCTTCACCTCTACCTCCTTCTCCTTCTGCACCTCTACCTCCTTCTCCACTACCTCTACCTCTACCCCCTCCAAATAGTGTATGTTCTCCATTAAAGACTCCTCCTCCCCCTTCTTCTGCCATGGTTGATTCTCCTGTGGAAGTGGAAAAGTTTAGGTCTCTAGCATGGGTCCTTGAATCTTCTTCTAAGATAGGTTCATTGGATGAAGTGGAAGGTTCTTCTGATGGAATGTCTGATATTAAGTCTTCTGGAAGTCTATGATTAGTGGAGTATAGGATGTGGGTTTGAGTTGGAGGTGTGCTGCCTCTTGGTCTTGGTGGCACCAGTGGTGTTCTAGGAATCAAGCTTCTGCTTCTTATGAATCTACCCCTTGAGTCTCTTTCTCTACGCATATCATTGTTTTTGGGAGGTAAAAAACAAGGCTACCTAGTTACACTTCCCCAGCAACGGCGCCAAAATGTCTGCTCAACTTAGTGTTCCTAAATTGATGTCATAAATTGTCAACCAGGGCTAGTAAACTGTTGAAGTGAAGTGCACTATATGTGCCTAGGTATCTGATTCCTACTTCGTTGTGTTTAGTGTTTTTCTAATGTTTTTGGTTTTGTGTTTTTATGCTAAGAGGAAAATAACTAAGTGTTTGACAAAGAGAAGTTATTGGTCACACTAAAACAGAGCAAAATCTATTCTAAACTATGTATGGCACCTAAGAACAGAAAAGGCTAATTCACAGATTTCAAAACTTGACAAGAAAAATAACTCATAACATGAACTCAGTCCAATTCATTTCACTAGAAGTATGTTGGAACAACTTGAGAAAATGATAAGTTTAATGCAATGAGGCTCTTCTAAGTAAACAACAACTTACAATTATCACAGAGAAAATCTCATCCATGGTTAAAAATTTGTTGGAACACATTTGGAAAATATTATCTGCAACATAGTAAGGAACCCTACTCTAAATTGACTTATGACACTAAAATTAATCCATTCTGCAACTCAAAATGTCACTATTAAACTTCATGCAAAGGTTATAAATCTTTTGGAATAGTTTTGGAAAGAGGCAGTTTGTAAAATTATGAGAAATTGCAGAACAGTCAAGAATTAAAAATGACATTACCAATTCTTGTTCCTATGATAATGATGTATTAGCAGAGATTAAGAACAAGAGCAGTTTGTAAATAATGAAGGCCTTTAAGTCTAATTTAACAGAACTAGAATAAAACTAGCTAATAAAACTTAAAATACATTAAACAGAACCGAACTAATATGCAATTAACCTCCGAAGTACTACAGCTAAACTAAAATGCAATTAATCTCTGAAATACTAAAGCTCTATCTCATTCAGTGTTAGTGATGTTTTGGAACAATTCATAAGAACAAGACTGGCTGTAACATTCGATGTAAGTGAGCATAAAACATAAAGTTCAGAAAACTGCCTAAATTAGGAACGAAATAGAGCTAAAGTTACTTATCTAAACAATATGCACAGAGCCTCTCGGGCAGTAGGGGCCCTCTACCACCAGATTAGCACACAAATATCCTCAAGATTTCTTCAGATCATGTATTAAAATTGTTCTTATTTCATTAACAGAAAACGCTTCTAAAACAGAGTATTACGGTCTTGGACAACTTAATAATAAAACATCAATCTAGCTAACTGTCTCTCGGTTTCCCGAGTTATTCTTATAAGAGAAATACATAACTGCCCTGGAGAAGGAATAGGATAAGTGTCTTTTTCAATTAAAATCAAATTAGAACTCTTGTGGAGGCCTCGTACTTTGCTAAAGACATCTGTAGAGTCCTTGTCCTGGTAGGAATCTACTTCTTAGTTTTGGTTTCCTCCACGTGCATAACCACCTGTAGATTTTTTCTCAGACTTCGTAGAGGGCAAGAAATGATGTAGGAGTGTTGATTTGGGCAACCATATGCATTCACCTTTAAGTGACATAACTTTGTGTTCACATGAAGATAGGCGCGGAATGGCGTAGCTACGAATGCTTCGATGCATGCGTTGAAAGTCTAATAAAATTACTACAACAACAAAACCATAAAAGTATAGCAAATTAGTCATTGCATGCATTTCTAAAGTGACTTTAATTAATCCTATTGATCTTTTAAGCCTATAACTTATAAAGGACAAAGGAAATGAAGTGAAATTTGGTGAAAGAAAAGGACATCTTTGGGGCTCAACAGCTGGGATGAGGGCTTCTGAGTCAGATGCATGCTTCGACTCTGAATCAGAACCTGACAAGGGGAATGAAAAAGGTAAACATATGATTGATGTGGAGCCCAACGCCACTGTTGCCACTACGAAGATCCAGAAGGAGGAACCAGAAGATCCAGAAGAGGAGGAACGTCTCTTCCACTCCCAGATGTGGGTAAAGGGATCCCCGATACAGTTCATTGTCAACAATGGGAGCCAAAAGAACCTCATTTCAGTAGACACCATGAAGCGTTTGGGCTTGCCGACCACAGCTCACCCACATCCATACACCATCGGGTGGCTTCACCAAGGACGAGATCTCTGCGTCAGCCAGCAGTGCTGCCTTCCCTATAGCATCAAGTCCTTCACGGATGAGGTATTATGTGACATTGCTCCTATTGATATTTCTGATGTATTATTAGGAAAACCATACTTGTAGAAGCGTCATGTTGTGTATGAGTCTTGGACTCGTGCTGTTATTATTACTTTGTGAAATAAGTTGTACAAGATACCAGAGGTACCACCTCCTGCCGCTATCTCTTTGGTTACTGCAAAACAATGCAGTAAGCTCATTTCCCAAACCAGGAAATTCATTTTCCTGATGAGACGCCCCCAGGGCAAGAAGAAGACTATGGCCATGACCTCCAAATAGGGCTCCTCTCCACGACAACAATAAATGGACAAGGTTGTGGAGGAGTACGGGGACATATTCACCTCACCCACAGAGGTTCCTCTGCACTGTCAGGTCAAGCACCCGATTGATCTGACCGCAGGTGCGCCGCTACCCAATTGAACGATCTATCGGTGCTCTGTTTTGGAGAATGATGAAATCAAGAGGCAGATTCAGAAGTTGCTACATAAAGGTCACATCCGACCAAGTTCATCGCCCTGTGGGAGCCCGATCGTGTTGGTACAGAAGAAGGATGGGACCTGAAGACTCTGTATTAACTAAAAGGCGCTGAAAAAGATCACTATTCGGAATAGATACCCGATCCCGCAGATTGATGACCTTCTGGACCAACTCAAAGGGGCGAAATATTTCAGCAAGATCGACTTAAAGTCTTGTTATCACCAGGTACCAATTGAACCCTCCGATATGTGGAATAATGCCTTCAAAGCCAAGGAAGGCGTTTTCGAATGGCTGGTCATGCCTTTCGGGTTGAAAAATGCTTTCGCAACCTTCATGAGGTTGATGGACGACATCTTGCATCCATTCACCAACTCATTTGTAGTGGTGTACTTGGATGACATTCTAATATTTAGCTAGACTTGGGAAGAGCACCTCCACCACATCCGACAACTCCTCCAAACACTTTAGAAACACAAGTTGTGTGCAAATTTGGATAAGTGCACTTTTGGCATGACCCAGGTTCAATATTTGGGATACATTATTGATGAAAGGGGGGCGCATGTGGATCCAACCAAGATCCAAGTCATTTGGGACTGGCCAGCCCCAACCACTATAACAGAGCTTCGCAGCTTTCTGGGTCTTGCTAATTTCTACCGTAGGTTCATGTTGGGATTATCTCATATCACTTGGCCCTTGAGTCAAGTCACCAAGGGGGAGCGAGAGCAAAATTCTTTTGGTCAGAATCTCAACAGAAGGCATTCACAGAATTGAAAAATTGCCTCTGTTCTGCCCCAGTGCTCACATTACCAGACTTGCAACAACCATTTGAGATAGAGACAGATGCCTCTGACTATGCTATTGGGGTAGTTCTTACTCAACAGGGACATCCAGTGGCATATCATAGTGAGACATTATCTGACACAATTCACAAGTATCCCACTTATGAAAAATAAATGTATTTCATTGTACAAGTTTGTTGACAATGGAAGCATTACATTTTGAGGAAGGAAACAATCATCCACATAGACCACCGGCCCCTACAGTTCATACGGACACAAGGGAAGTTGCAGAATGATCGCCATCAGAAGTGGTCCACATATCTGCAACAATTTCATTTAAACATCAAGTACAAGAAGGGTAACACCAATAATGTTGCAGACTACCTCAGCTGACCACCGATCGTGGCGCTCACCACCATTCTCAACTCTTGTGGGCACAAGACTTCTGATTGGACGCTTCTCTACGAGAGCGACCCAGAATTTGGCCACATATACAAGGCACTCTTGGGGGGTATGCAAGTTCCAAATTTTTACCTCCAAGATGCACTTTTATGTCACCTGGGACACATTTGTGTTCCTTCAAGCAAGCGTGCCAAGATGATATGGGAAGCACACTATAGTCGAGTCGCTGGGCATTTTGTGGTCAAGAAAATAGTAGTAGTAATGCATAAGTATTTCTATTGGCCGAACCTTCGAAAGGATATGGAGAAGCATATCAAATCCTGCACTGCTTGTGCCATTACCAAATCGACCATGAAGAAGCAAGGCCTATATACTCCACTACCTACCCCTAGTCGACCTTGGGAATCCATCTCCATGGATTACATGTCGGGCCTGACTTCTAATAAGCATGGAAATGACTGTTTTTTCATGGTTGTCGATAGATTCTCGAGGATGGCCATTATTGGCGGCTTGCAAGAAGAATATCACAGCAGAAGCCACTGCTAAACTCTTCTTTGAATGAGTGTGGGTGAATTTTGGGATCCAACAGTCCATCATATTAGATCAGGATAGCAGGTTCCTCAACACATTTTGGTCCAGCCTATGGTCAATGCTAGACACCAAGCTCACCAAGTCCACAACTTTCCATCCCTAAATAGATGGCCAGATAGAGGTCGTCAACAGAATGATTGTACACATTCTACGCATGTACAATTCAAAGCATCCACACACATGGGACAAGAGCCTTCCCTATGTACAAAAAAGTTATAACTAGGCTCTCCATAGCTCAATCAGGCACAACCCCTTTCAGGTGGGCTTAGGATTCCAGCCACTATGTCCCATTGACGTAGCCATTCCATTTGTGGCTACTCAGGTCGATTCGTCTCATGTCCAGTCTGAAGTTGAAAAAGAAAATAGCTTCATCGAGCGCATTCAGCACATCCACCAATAGGTTCATGACATATTGGACAGAGCCAATGCTAAGTACAAGTAATGCCATGATCAACATTGAGTGGCACATGACTTCCAGGTGGGCGACAAAGTGTGGCTACATTTGCAGAAGGG
This sequence comes from Pinus albicaulis, assembly GCA_034641835.2. Lineage (NCBI taxonomy): Eukaryota > Viridiplantae > Streptophyta > Pinopsida > Pinales > Pinaceae > Pinus > Pinus albicaulis. The sequence goes on along the minus strand of CM076572.1, from coordinate 141,537,060 downwards.
GCGCCTCACTGGACCCCACCACAAGCTTCTCCCATCAAAGTTCCCTCATCACCCTTACACACGCCAACAAGGATGTAGGGAACAATGCCTTCGAGCTTAGTATTCCTCCATTCCTTGGTCTGCACCCAGTCTTCAATGTGGATCGCCTTCGTCCTTACTTCCCACCTCTACTGGACACCTCGGACATTGCAGAACAACTCACACCAACAGAGTTAAACCCAGACTACATGGAACAGGCCACCACGGATTGTATCATGGACATGCAAATCAAGAACACTCGCCAACAAAAGATCCAACTATAGTATTGGGTTGTCAAAGCTGGCCAACTCCTGCACCAAGGAAAGTGGTTCACCAGGGACCAAGTTCAGCAGAAGTTTCCTCATCTCATGGAGGAACTTAACGCAATGGAGACCATTGCTTCCTAAGGGGGGAGGAATGATCCAAGTAGATATTGGTGGTCACCCACCTATTCCACTTGGGGCCCCACCATTATCTCTTTTAGTTTTTCAGTTTCAGCACAACTTACTATTTTGAGCAGTTTTTTGAGTCCTGAACTTCCGGAGCCGTTTTGAGGCCCTAAACGACGGTTTTTTGGAAAACTGGGAGCAACATTGATCCATGGACAGATGTTTCTCACTCAAATTTTTTATTCCTCAGATAGATCTTTCTGACGAGGTATATGGTTCGCGTCAAACAAATATTGTATGCCAAAGTTACGTCCCTGGGAAGTTGAAACACCAATTTACCCAAACAAGGCCCATAGTTTTGGCGCTTCATCTCCTAGGGTTAGGGTTTTCGATGTTTATGGTTTTCCTTGTTTCTAAATAATAAATAGACCCTTGAGCCTCATTGTAACTCAGTTCAGAGGCTTGTAGCTGCCACATCTCTTCTTAGAGATAGCTACCAGTGCCCTAGCTAGTTTATTTCCATTATCTCTGTAAGCAAATTTCAGCTCTTTGATATTAATGAAATGAACTATTATTTATGTTGCATCTTTGTATTTATGGTTATATGTTTATTCTGTTGTGTTCTTGCATAAATTTGGATCAGTGGTATCAGAGTGGTCTGCTTTTTCTCGATCCTTCTTTGCATGTCCCCAACGAGGTCAGGGTATAAGGAGTTAGGGCTCGATCTGGTGGAACCTTTGCAAGATCAACCTTGCAAACCTTGATGGATGCCCATGGGGGATGAAAAGAAAGATGAGGGAGCAAGAGATCCTATCAAATATTTCTCAAGGATGCCCTCAAAAAACAAAGGAACGCGATGATGGATAGCTTTTCCTAGATCCTTCAACGGCTACCCACCAACAGCGCATCTGCATCCAGAAGCCACTCTAGAGGTGTGACTCCCTTTAAGGTACAAGTAAATTTTTACATTCCCATATTTGAGGGTCAAATAGATGCAGATGTCGTAGATAGATGGTTGAATCTATTAGAAGGATATTTCTCGGTTCATGACTTTTCCAACTGGGAGAAGATTATTTTTTCACTCCTCAAAGCTACCCCCCATGTCAAGGACTGGTGGGAAACCTGCTGTGAGAAAAAGGATGAGACAGAACCCTCTCTATTCTCGGCCGTACCCACTTGGAATTATTTTCGAGACACCATCAAGGAACAATACTATCTCGTGGGGAGCAATGAAGACAAGTACATACAATGGACCACGCTGCGACAACAAAGGGATCAAGATGTGCATGAGTTGATGAATTTGTTCCACACCCTGCACACAAAGTTGGGTATCAAAGATTCAGAGAAAAATCTGGTGCTAAAGTATCACAGTTGTCTGCATAGATAAATTCAGGAGGAAATGGAGTTTCTCAACATCTCCTTGCTTGGTACGACATACCGGTATGTTGCCAAGATTGAGAAGAAATTCAAACAGAAGAAGCAAGACTTTGGATCTGCAAATAAAAAGTAAGGGAAATGTGCTCCCAAACTACAGAAAAAAGGACAGAGCCAAGGCATGGTGGCTCAAGACAACCTGTCAAAGCCACAGGCAAAGAACAACACTACAAAGCTAAAGAAGGACATGGGAAAGTGGTGTGAGTTCCATAAGAGCTCCACTCAAAACACAAGTGAGTGTCGAGCCAAGTAGTCGTTGGTGGTCGAGATGAGGGCTTCTGAGTTAGATGCATGCTCTGACTCTGAATCAGAACCTAACAAGGGGAATCAAAAAGGGAAACAAATTATTGATGCGGAGCCCAACACCACTGTTGCCACTATGAAGATCTAGAAGGAGGAATTGGAAGATCCAGAAGAGGAAGAATGTCTCTTCCACTCCCAGATGTGGGTAAAGGGCTCCCCGATACAGTTCATTGTCGAAAATGGGAGCCAAAAGAACCTCATTTTAGCAAACGCCATGAATTGGTTGGGCTTGCCAACCACAAATCACCCACATCCATACACCATCAGGTGGCTTCACCAAGGACGAGATCTCCGCGTCAGCTAGCAGTGTCGCCTTCCCTATAGCATCAAGCCCTTCACAGATGAGGTATTATGTGACATTTCTCCTATTGATGTTTCTGATGTATTATTAGGACAATCATACTTGTGGAAGCGTTATGCTGTGTATGAGTCTCAACCTCGCGTTGTTATTATTACTTTGGGAAATAAGTTGTACAGGATACCAGAGGTACCACCTCCTACCATTATCTCTTTGGTTACTGCAAAACAATGCAGTAAGCTCATTTCCCAAACCAGGAAATTCATTTCCTGATGATCTGCCCCTAAGGCAAGAAGAAGACTGTGAACACGACCTCCAGACAAGGCTCCTCTGCATGACAAAAACAAATGGACAAGGTTGTGGAGGAGTACTGGGACATCTTCACCTCATCCACAGGGGTTCCTCTGCACTGTTAGGTCAAGCACCCAATTGATTTGACCCTAGGTGTGCCGCTACCTAATGGACCAATCTATCAATGCTCTATTCTAGAGAACGATGAAATCAAGAGGCAGCTTCAGGAGCTACTGCAGAAAGGTCACATCCGACCAAGTTCATCTCCCTGTGGGAGCCTGATCGTGTTGGTACAGAAGAAGGATGGGACATGGAGACTCTATATTGACTAATTGGCGCTGAACAAGATCACTGTCCGGAATAGGTACCCGATCCCGCGGATTGATGACCTTCTGGACCAAATCAAATGGGAAAAATATTTCAGCAAGATTGGCTTAAAGTCTGGTTATCACCAGGTACCAATTGAACCCTCCGATGTGTGGAAGATTGCCTTCAAAGCTAAGGAAGGCCTTTTCGAATGGTTGGTTATGCCTTTCGGGTTAACGAATGCTCCCACAACCTTCATGAGGTAGATGGAGGACATCTTGCGGCCATTCACCAACTCATTTGCAGTGGTGTACTTGGATGACATTGTGATCTTTAGCAAAACTTGGGAAGAACACCTCCACCACATCCGGCAAGTCCTCCAAACACTGCTGCAACACAAGTTGTGTGCCAATTTGGAGAAGTGCACTTTTGGCATGACCCATGTTCAATATCTAAGATACATTATTGATGAAAGGGGGGTACATGTGGATCCAACCAAGATCCAAGTCATTCGAGATTCGCTAGCTCCAACCACTATAACAGAGCTTCGTAGCTTTCTGGGTCTTGCTAATTTCTACTGTAGGTTCACATTGGATCTCTCATATTACTTGGCCCTTGAGTCAAGTCACCAAGGGAGGAGCGAGAGAAAAATTCTTTTGGTCGAAATCTCAACAGAAGGCGTTCACAGAATTAAAAAATCGCCTCTGTTCTGCCCTAGTGCTCACATTACCAGACTTGCAACAACCATTTGAGATAGAGATAGATGCCTCTGACTATGCTATTGGGGTAGTTCTTACTCAACAGGGACATCCAGTGGCATACCACAGTGAGACATTGTCTGACACAGTTCGCAAGTATCCCACTTATGAGAAAGAAATGTATTCCATTGTGCAAGCTTGTCGACAATGGAAGAATTACATTTTGGGGAAGGAAACAATTATCCACACAGACCACCGACCCCTGCAGTTCATATAGACACAAGGGAAGTTGCAGAATGATCGCCATCAGAAGTGGTCCACATATCTGCAACAGTTTCATTTAAACATCAAGTACAAGAAGGGTAGCACCAATAATGTTGCAGACTGACTCAACCGACCACCAATCGTGGCGCTCACCACCATTCTCATCTCTTGTGGGCACGAGAATTTTGATTGGCCGCTTCTCTACGAGAGTGACCCAGAATTCGGCCACACATACAAGGCACTCTTGGGGGGTACGCAAGTTCCAAATTTTCACCTCTAAGATGCACTTTTATGTCACCTGGGACACCTTTGCGTTCCTACAAGCAAGCGTACCAAGATGATATGGGAAGCACACTATAGTCGATTCGTTGGGCATTTCAGGGTCGAGAAAATAGTAGCAGTACTGCAGAAGTATTTCTATTGGCCGAACCTTCGAAAGGATGTTGAGAAGCACATCAGATCCTGCACTGCTTGTGCCATTGCCAAACTGACCATCAAGAAGCAAGGCCTATATACTCCACTACCTACCCCTAGTCGACCTTGGGAATCCATCTCCATGGATTACATGTCGGGCCTGCTTTTTACTAAGCATGGAAATGATTGTGTTTTCATGGTCGTTGATAGATTCTCGAAGATGGCCATTATGGCGGCCTGTAAGAAGAATATCACAACAGAAGCCACTGCTAAAATCTTCTTTGAACGAGCGTGGGTGAATTTTGGGATCCCATAGTCCATCATTTCAGATCGGGATAGTAGGTTCCTCAGCACATTTTGGTCCAGCCTCCTGTCAATGCTAGACACCAAGCTCCCCAAGTCCACAACTTTCCATCCCCAAATAGATGGCCAGACAAAGTTCGTCAACATAATGATTGTACACATTCTGCGCATGTACAATTCAAAGCATCCACGCACATGGGACAAGAGCCTTCCCTAAGTAAAACATAGTTATAATCGGGCTCTCCATAGCTCAATCAGCCACAGCCCCTTTCAGGTGGTCTTAGGATTCCAGCCACTATGTCCCATTGACGTAGCCATGCCATTTGCGGCTACTCAGGCTGATTCGTCTCATGTCCAGTCTGAAGTTGACAAAGAAAATAGCTTCATTGAGCGCATTCAGCACATCTGCCAATAGGTTCATGACATATTGGACAAAGCCAATGCTAATTACAAGCAACGCCATGATCAACATCGGGTGCCACACGACTTCCAGGAGAGCGACAAAGTGTGGCTACATTTGCAGAAGGAGCACCTCACTGGACCCCACCACAAGCTTTGCCCACTCTGATATGGGCCTTACACCATCACCAAGGCTGTAGGGAACAATGTCTTCGAGCTCATTATTCCACCATTCCTTTGTTTTCACCCAGTATTCAATGTGAACTGCCTTCGTCCTTACTTCCCACCTCTATTGGACACCTCTGACATTGCAGAACAACTCACACCAACAGAGTTAAAACTAGACTGCATGGAATAGGCCACCACAAATTGTAACATGGACATGCAAATCAAGAACACTCGCCAACAAAAGATCCAACTATATCAGGTTGTCAAATCTGGCCAACTCCTGGACCAAGGAAATTGGTTCACCAGGGACCAAGTTCAGCAGAAGTTTCCTCATCTCATGGAGGAAATTAACGCAGTGGGGACCATTTCTTCCTAAGGGGGGAGGAATAATCCAAGTGGATATTGGTGTTCACCTGCCTATTCCACTTGTGGCCCCACCATTGTCTCTTTCAGTTTTTTAGTTTCGGCACAACTTACTATTTTTAGCAGCTTTTCGGGTCCTAAACTTCCGGAGCCGTTTTGAGGCCCTAAATGACGTTTTCTGGGAAAATTGGGAGAAACATTGGCCCCTGATGTTGCTCACTAAAAATTTTTAGTCCTCAGATAGATCTTTCTAACAAGGTATGGTTTGCATCAAACGGAGATCGTATGCCAAAGTTACGTCCCCGGGAAGTTGAAACACCAATTTACCCAAACGGGGCCCATAGTTTTGGCGCTTCATCTCCTAGGATTAGGGTTTTGGATGTTTATGGTTTTCCCTTATTTCTAAATAATAAATAGGCTCTCAAGCCTCATTGTAACTCAGTTCAGAGGCCTGTAGCCACCAAATCTCTTCTCAGAGATAGCTACCAGCGCCCTAGCTAGTTTATTTCCATTATGTCTGTAAGCAAATTTCAACTCTTTGATATTAATGAAATGAAGTGTTATTTTGGCTGCATCTTTGTATTTATGGTTATATGCTTATTCTATTGCGTTCCTGCATAAATATGGATCATGATTAGCATTAGTTTTTCTTGATGAAATTAGCGCATTAGAGAATTTGTTATATTTTCTCTTATTGATCAATTTTTGCATTGTTGGAAGTGAATGGAAACTCTCTCCTTACTTTAGTTAGGATTCATCGAATTAAAAAGATTACATTATCATATTTGATTGCATTCAATTTTGGGTCGGGTCATAACACCATTGGTTTCATATCCATTTACCCTTTGAGTAATAACATCCAAAATAACACAGCGCTTAATAAAATTCATCTAGTAATTTTTACATTTTTAGGGCTCTTTCCACCAATCTAGCTTAGGATTAGTGCTTTGGAATAGGTTGTAGTTAACTTTCCAAAGAAACTAAACAAACAGTAGCATCTTGCGGTAGGAAAAAATCCAATTGTTGCATGTATACTCTGGGAAGCTCCTCTTAAAGGAGTCAAGCATGAGATCATATCTGAACCAGTGAGGTAATCATACCTATCTCATTGGGAACGATAGAAGATGTGAACGTATAAAAAATGGTAAACCTCGGATAGACCATTGTCGAGGAGCCTAGGGTCACTTGTCGGTAAACCTTGGATTATGTCAAGGAGCCTTCAAGGGGATTAAGCTTGATACTCTGCTCTTGCGTGTATATCGGATCGTAGATTGTTCCCCCAGGTATATTTGTTCCCATTGGTGACCTTACTGGCTATATACTTTAGGATTATTTCCCAAGGTGACAGTGGAGGGAAGGACCCACTGTACCTGGAGTAGACATCGACTAGACTCACTTGGACTCTCCTGAGGGTTATCTTCATTCGAGATGGTTTAAGTGGAGAAAATTGCACCGGTCTGTTTCATTAAGCAAGTTGTCGGGGTAGCTGTTCCAACCGCCATTTCTGCATTAAAATTCTACGATGTTGGATTTCATCACCAACTAGTATTTTTTAGTGCAGGAATCTACTGTTTGTGTGTGGTTTGACTCCTAGATTTGTTAGTGCATATTCATTTTAATTTTTTTAATTTTTAGAGACCTTAGGTATGGATTGTGAATTTTAATTGTTAAGTGTGAATTGTTAATTTTAGTTTTAAATTGTTAATAAAATTCACTGAAGTTGAATCTAAAGGTAACTGTTTCGAAATTTACCAACCAAGGAACCCCTCTTAATGAGAATCCTAGTACTTTTCCTTGCTTTGGAAATGTTGGTTCTCCTTATATGGCTACATTGTCATTACCTGGATTTACAATAGGTTTAGCAATATGGTTATTTTCAACTTCGTTGGCCCCAAATACTGCAATTTTTCCACCTCAACCAGATGCTTCACCTCAATAGAGTTCACCATCTCAACATCACCAACCTCATGTCTACCCTTTACCTTATTCGCCCAATATTTCTTCCTCTCTTTCTTCCTCTTTGCTTGGTAAAAGCCTTGATGCTAGTAACCAGGTGGCTAAAAAGAAGAAGAAAGGGAAGAAGAAGAAGAAGCAAGATAAGAAAGAAGTCAACCAGTCAACCATGGCTATAAGTGTTAGTAGTGTTGAGGAAGCCTCCAACATGCATCGTAAACCCAAATTCCCTTGCAAGATTTGTAAGGGTGACCACCATGGAAAATTTTAGGGGCAAATTTTAGCCCAAAGGCGAAATTTAAGGGTTTTTGTAGTTCGAGGAGGCAAATTTTTTATATTGCACCCATTTTTTCTATAGTTAACAACTTAGCCCAAAATTTATTTAAAAAATAAATAATTATTATATTTTAGCCCTCAAAATTAAAGCGGATGAAAATTGAAAAGGTGGGATTCGCCCTAGATTTACATTGCATAGGCCTGATTCGCCTGGTTTGGAGGTTGGACTCATTGAATTTGGGCAGATTCACCTCGATTTACAGGTTTTGAAGTTTGATTTGGTTGCAATAGCCATATTTCTTGGTTTTCAAATCGAGGGTAAGGTTGAAATTCATCTCTATAAATTATAGCTTGTTAATCCTTCATACCATTAAGCAAGGTATGATTTTTATACTTATAGAGTCTCTGATATCATTTATTTCACTGCAAATTTGCATTTTTGTATTGAATCCAATGTAATATACAGGTTAAAGTTGAAGATATGGAAGGGAAACATGTGGGTCTATACTTTTATGCACATTAGTGTCCTCCATGCAGGGGTTTCACCCCCCGTTTTGTCCGAAATCTATACAAAGTTATCGAAGAAGGGGGACTTCAAGATTCTCTTCGTTTCTGCGGATCTTGATGAGAAGTGATTCAAGGAATACCACCATACCATGCCATGGCTTGCCCTGCCATTCTCAGATGGTATACAAGGAGGAAGCTTAATCAGACCTTTCAGGTCGATGGCATTCCATGCCTTGTTTTTCTGGACAGAGAGGGCAGAGTTATAACGACTGAAGGTGTGGAGATAATTGAAGAATATGGGATTGAGGGATATCCATTCACCGCAGAGAGATTTGCTGAGCTGAGGGCGAAAGAGGAGGCCATAAGGGTTGCACAGACTGTGGATTCTCTTTTGCTGTCTGATGAACGAGATTTTGTCCTTGGCCATGGAGGAAGAAAGGTAGGTGTTTTCCCTTTTTCGCTTGTGTTTTTCCCTGCCATCAAATCTGAATTTGGGTTCTTTATGAGAATGTAGGTATGAAAGCATGTATTGAATTGGGTTATTGAACTTGAAAAGCTAGAGAATAGAGTGTGCAAGTCTAATCAATACATGCGTTGAATTGGGTGATTGAGTTTCATGAAATCATTGGATGCTGTAAGGGTGTAGGAAAAATAGATGCACAGATTTTATTTCATGATTGTTTCATTGTCAATTTGGGTTTTTTCCAATAGGTTCCGGTAGCGGAGCTTGTGGGAAAAACTGTGGGTCTGTATTTTTCAGCCCACTGGTGTGGTCCGTGTAGAAACTTCACTCCACAGCTTGTGGAGATATATAATGAAATTTTGAAGAAAGGGGAGGCATTTGAGATTGTGTTTCTCTCGAGTGACACAGAGGAGAAAGACTTCGAAGAATATTATGCAAGCATGCCATGGCTGGCTTTGCCATTTGGAGACAACGCTAAAAAGTACTTATCTCGCTACTTCCAAGTTCAGGGTATCTCAACCTTGATTATTTTAGGTCCAGATGGGAAAAAAGTTTTGATTGATGCAGTGTACCAAATACGAGAATATGGAATTAGAGCTTACCCATTTACAAAAGAGCACCTGGATGAGCTTGAAGTGGAGGAGAAAGCCAAAAGAGAAGCACAAACCCTGGAGTCACTCTTGGTTTTTGATGAGCGCAACTTTTTGATCAAGCATGGAGGTGCCCAGGTGAGTTACTAAGGTCTGCTTACTAGCTTCACTATTTTTATGCCATGATTCATGAATCATACCACTGAAATAAGTTCTTATTTTCATGATGGTCTCATTGTCAATTTGGGTTTTTGCCAATAGGTCCCGGTCATGGAGCTTGTGGGGAAAACTATGGGTCTGTATTTCTCAGCTCACTGGTGTGGTCCCTGTAGAAAGTTCACCCTGGAGCTTGTGGATATTTATAATAAGCTTTTGAAGAAAGGGGAGGCCTTTAATATTGTGTTTCTCTCAGGTGAAAAAGAGGAGAAAGACTTCGAAGAATATTATGCAAGCATGCCATGGCTGGCTTTTCCATTTGGAGACAAGGCCGAAAATAACTTGTCTCGCTACTTCCGAGTTTAGGGTATCCCATCCTTGATTATTTTAGGTCCAGATGGGAAAAAAGTACAGGAAAATGCAGTGGGACTTATACGAGAATATGGAATCAGAGCTTATCCATTTAACAAAAAAAGGCTGGATGAGCTTGAAGCAGAGGATGAAGCCAAACGAGAAGCACAAACGGTGGAGTCACTCTTGGTTTCTGATGAGCGCAACTTTGTGATCAAGCATGGAGGTGCCTAGGTGAGTTATGGAGATCTGCATAGTACTTTCATTGTTCTTATTCCATAATTTATGAATCACCCGTAGTGTTAAACAGTTAAGTGTGTGAATTTGTTCATAAAAGTATAAAATACTTTCACAGAGAGGGTCTACATCTCTCAGGGTTTGAATTTGGGTTGTTTTCATGGTGGATTCTTGTTATCAATAGCTAAACCACAAGTTGACATGGACTCATTTATATGGGTGATGTTGATCCTTTATATGTTTCGATTTTTGTAACAGGTCCCTGTAGTTGAGCTTGTGGGGGACAATTGCTCTGTATTTCTCTGCCCATTGGTGCCCACCTTGCCAAGGTTTTACTCCGAAGCTTGTAAAGGTATACAACGAACTCAAGGAAATAGGAGAAGCCCTTGAGATTGTTTTCATCTCTATTGACAAGGATGAAGAGGCCTTTGAAGATTATTGCAAAACCATGCCATGGTTGGCTCTTCCATTTGGAGATGAAACTAAAAAGGATCTCATGCGGCTTCTCCGTGTCAGAGGCATCCCATCATTGATTGTGGTGGGTCCAGATGGAAAAACTGTGATAGAGAATGCTGAAAGTGCAGTGACCACATTTGGAGCCAAGGCTTATCCCTTCACCGATGGTCATCTTGAAACGCTGCAGAAGGAAATGGAGAAGGAAATGAAAGAGCTGGCTGAGAAATCACCCAAGGAGATAAGGTACAACCAACATGAACACCCCGTTGTATTCACAGAGGTGGATGCATTCATTTGTGATGTTTGCAAAGAAGATAGCACTGGATGGTCCTATTATTGCAAAGATTGTGACTACTCTGTTCACCGGACTTGTGCTTTGAAGGATGAAGGGGATGTGATGCATGAGGACAAGGGTGAAGACACAGATGCTGCGATTGATGAAAACTGTAAACCTGAAGGAGTTATTTGTGATGGAGATGTTTGTTACAAGGTGGCTGAATCCTGAAGATGATATTAAAGGTGGCTTATTAAATACGATATACTTCAAGCTCTTCGATTGATTTTGTGTTTGAGAACACCTTGTTATCGTTGGATAGATCGATAGATAACTGAAATCTGTTGAGTGAAGGTCATCTATGGTGTCTCGATAAATCAATTGAGTACTTCTTATTCCATCTTGTGGATTCTACCATGGTAGTTCATTCTCTAGTCGAGTTGTCATACACGAGTATATAGTTATGGAGTTTACCTCCACATGTTGATATTTATGAAGGGTTTCCCTAGGTTCAATTTCTCATGTTATACTTAGTTATCCCTTGATTGCAAGTATGGAAATGGCCTTAAGCATTCCCACAAATACACCAACAATTTGATTGCAAGTATCGAAGTAAAAATACTTAGTTATCCCTTGATCTATAATGACAACACTAAACCAAGAAACAAAACAAAGGCAATGTGGATGAATGTCACCAATGGAAATGGTCTTAAGCATCCCCACAAATACACCAAAAATTTGAGGGCAAGTATCAACTTGGATTCTAGGTATTGATTTGCTGACTTCAATGAAAGGTTTACAAAATACAAGGAAAAACAATGTTTGCAGGTTTAACCACAACTGGGCTTAAAGCCACTGCCAGTTTCAAGAACCTTGGTAAGTACTCTGAGCATTACTCTTTCATAGCTTTGTTTGACTGCAGAAACCTTGTTGGAAACAACTTGTATAATCATATTTTTGGTACAGATTTCAAATTTTGTATATACGTTCATTTGTTCTAAATCACTATTGGGTCTACTTCATAACTTTTATTTCCAAGGTTTCCATATAATGATCAAAGATATAAGGTGCATTATAATTCTGCTTGAGATATTCTATGATCCACAAGATGGAAAAGTGCTTACAGAGAGTGTCAATATCAAGCAATTTCAACTTAAATGGACAAGGCGAAAAAATGGATTTGTAACCCAGGAACATGTCCTCTTTACTTCCACTATTGAGATTATCTTGCATATAGTAAAGATGAAGTTATACAACTAGAAATGCAAGTTGCTTACATGCTTGTTAATGAAAAAAATTATGAGCAAGATGTACTAATTTTTGAGCTAATTTTACATAATAATGGGTGTTTGATATTGCACTGGCCAATAATAGAAATTTTACATGAAATATTTCCATATTATGATTGGTAGAAATCATTGGCACACATCATATTTAATTTGGTCACTTGGGTTGCATAATAGAATATGCTTGTTTTACACGTTTAGTACTTTTAGGACTAAGAATTTATTTGTTGATACCCTTTGGATTTGATATATCATAGATAAAAGGAAATGGATTTGTATTGTTTACTATCTTTCTGAACTTACCTATACTGGAAAAGGATATAAAAGATTCACTGATTTGTTCTTACGAACATGCCTTATTAGAGGTTGTTATTGATTTTTTCAGTAGTACTGTATAACTAATAAGGTAGTAAATGTATTTTATTTTATTTCAAGACTTGAGTTGATTGGGAGAAGTTAGAAAGAGTCCAAATCCTATTTATTAGGTACATTTGATGTAAGAATAATGTACCTGAGGTTGTTGTTCAGGCAGAGTTTGTAGCCCAACCTGTTTGCCTCAAGACCATCTTCAAATCGGTATCATTCCTTTGTAGATTTAGGGATTTGTGGTATTTATCTTCAAGGAAAGACATATATTTGTACTTAGAATTTAGGACGTTGTTCTTCACAGATCATTACCTCATTCAGTCTCTTAGGGCATGCTCAGTGTTGACTCTCAAAGGTCTCTCGGTTACTCCATTAAGTGGCTATCTCTCTAGATCATCTTCCCCATTCACGTATTACCTAAATGTGCCATGGCATCTCCTGTCATTCAATTAGGTCCTCAACTGAGCTATGAAAGAGTACTTCTAGGATAAATTTGATAATATGGAGAAAAATCTAAAAGCTTTGCATTGGAGGTCTAGGCCCAACGATATGAGATTGGAAATTTTGCATATATTGCAAGGGTTGAGCTAGCAATGGATGTGTTTTAGACTGCTTAGTGTAGCCCTTAATATAGTCATTACCTGTAGCCATCCCTGCAGATACCTCCTCCATTGGTGATTCATTATCTGCTTATCAAGCATTGACTGCAATTCATTTCAGCAGTTTCTTAAGATAAATTTTGAGTAACTGAGTCATAAACATTTAAACTTGAGTAAATGTGGAAGCAAACGTTTGAATTGAGTTCAAATCTACTGTGTGGGTGTATCCTTCGTCGAATGTGCTCCTGTTTGAGGCAAGGTAGACTGGTTACTACTACTAGCAAGGTATTTCCCACTAAACCAAGCAATAAAAAAAAGCCAATGTGGATGATTGTCACTAATGGAAATGGCCTTAAGCATCCCCACAAATACAACAACAATTTGATTGCAAGTATCGAAGTAAAAATACTTAGTTATCCCTTGATTTATAGTGACAACACTAAACCAAGCAATAAAACAGAGGCAATGTGGATGAATGTCGGTAATGGAAATGGTCTTACGCATCCCCACAAATACACCAATAATTTGAGGGCAAGTATCAACTTGGATTCTAGGTATTGATTTCTGACTTCAATGAAAGGTTTGCAAAATAAAAGGAACAACAGTGTCTACAGGTTTAACAACAACTGGGCTTAAAGCCACTGCCATTTTCAAGCATATTGGTAAGTACTTCGAGCATTACTCTTTCGTAGCTTTGCTTGACTGCAGAAACCTTGTTGGAACTTGTATAATCATATTTTTGGTACAAATTGCCAATTTTGTATATACGTTCATTTGTTTTGAATCATTGTTGGGTCTGCTTCATAGCTTTTATTTCCAAGGTTTTTATACAGTGTTCAAAGATATAAGGTGCATTATAATTTTGATTGAGATATTCTATGATCCACAGGATGGTAAAGTGCTTACAGAGAGTGTCAATATCTAGCAATTTCAACTTAAATGGACAAGGCAAAAAAATGGATTTGTACCCAGGAACATTTCCTCTTTACTTCCACTATTGAGATTATCTTGCATATAGTAAAGATGAAGTTATACAACTAGAAATACAAATTGCTTACATGCTTGTTAATGTAAAAAAAATTATGAGCAAGATGTACTAATTTTTGTGCTAATTTTACATAATAATGGGTGTTAGATATTGCACTGGCCAATAATAGAAATTTCACATGAAATATTGCCATATTATGATTGGTAGAAATCATTGGCACACTCATCATATTTAAATTGGTAACTTGGGTTGCATAATAGAATATGCTTGTTTTACACGTTTAGTACTCTTAGGATTAAGAATTTATTTTTTGATACCCTTTGGATTTGATATATCATAGATAAAAGGAAATGGATTTTTATTGTTTACTATCTTTCTAAACTTTCCTATATTGAAAAAGGATATAAAAGATTCATTGATTTGTTCTTACGAACATGCCTTATTAGAGGTTGTTATTGATTTTTTTAGTAGTACTGTATAACTAATAAGGTAGTAAATGTATGGGATTTTATTTCAAGACTCAAATTGATTGGGAGAAGTTAGAAAGAGTCCAGATCCTATTTCTTAGTTACATTTGATGCAAGAAAAATGTACCTGAGGTTGTTGTTCGGGCAGAGTTTGCAGCCCAACCTGTTTGCCTCAAGACCATCTTCAAATTGGTATCATTCCTTTGTATATTTAGGGATTTGTGGGATTTAGATTCAAGGAAAGACATAAATTTGTACTTATAATTTAGCACTCTATTCTTCAGAGGTCATTACCTCATTTAGTCTCTTAGGGATGCTCAGTGTTGACTCTCAAAGGTCTCTCGGTTACTCCAATTAGTGGCTAGCCCTCTAGATCATCTTCCCCATTCACGTATTACCTAAATGTGCCATGTCATCTCCTGTCATTCAATTAAGTCCCCAGATGAGATATTAAAGAGGACTTCTAGGATAAATTTGATAGTATGGAGAAAAATGTAAAAGCTTTGCATTGGAGGTTCAGGCCCAACAATATAAGATTGGAAATTTTGCATATATTGCAAAGGTTGAGCTAGCCATGGAGGCGTTGTAGACTGCTTAGTGTACCCCTTAATATAGTCATTAACTGCAGCCATCCCTGCAGATTTGAAACAATGGAAGTTGGCATACTGTGTAGCTTGAAGATATTATCCACGAATGCTTGGGAAATTGAGAAAGGAGTGAAAGGATGAGTGGAGGCGTGAAAATGAGTTGCTTTTAAAAGACAATCTACCATGACCTTACTCACTATTTTGTTGCTCACTTTTGGAAGTCCAACAATAAAATTCATTGAAATTTCTGTCCAAATATGCGCTGGGATTAATAAAGGCTGCATTGTGCAATGCACCTAGTAAATTCTTTGTGTTGCTTTGGCAAGCATCCTAGGATGCTACAAAATCTTGGATGTCTGCTTTCATGCCTCCCCTGAATATTGAATTCTTAGTTTTTTCATAAGTCTTAGGAAAGCCAAAATGTGATGTTGTTGGTGTTGGGTGTAGTTTCACTAAACTTGTTTTAGGGTTGAATATTTTGCTAAAACAATGGACCTTTTATATCGTAATGTATAATTTTTAGCAGGTTTGGGATCGATCTGAATATTTTGGATGAGCCGCCTTAAAGAACTGTTTGCTAGTCATTCCTTATTTGCCAAAGGAATTATGGATACATTTCTTAAGCTGAAAAGTTGTAGCTTATTTCTTTGCGAGCTCTTGTACTTGGTCTTTTGTTTGGTTTGGATGGATTTTGCCTTTGTGATTTTGAGTCATGATGAAGACTGATTTCCTTCCTGTTATTTTGCAAACTTCACAAATAGTGATTATAATTGTTTGTGGGATTTTTAAGTATCCTTGAAAACCTGCTTCTTTAATTATCCATCAGTTTTTGCCGGTTTTGCAGCGTTTTCCTTCTCTCAGGGCTTTTTGTTTTTGTTTTGTTTTGTTAGAATCCCCTGAGGCCATCCTACAAAATTCGATATTTTTGAAACTCTTCCTATTTTCCCCATGTTGACTGGGCATTAAGTACTTGCTTCTTTGTTGGTTGCATCCAAATCTCTATCTTGTGCAATTATTTTCCCCACCCCTTCAGAAAGAAAATGGAATGCTTGATTATTGTTATGCAGGTTATGAGATAATAATCAACTTGTACCTTAAATGCTCACTGATCGAGTAACCTTTTACTTACACTCGGAGGCAGGAGTTCACTTCACTTAGCTTTTTTGCACATTAGCTTGTGGGAAGACATATATGTGAAAAATAATTAACCAATGTCAGTTTCAATTTTACCTGAATTAAAAGCCTAGAAACAGATTTATTCCTCTAAACATTTTTTAGTGTAGAGAATGTTGTGTATAAATTATTCTTGAGCCCTTGAATTCATGTTGAACTGAGTATAATTAATGAACATTGCTTCAGGCATCGTTGGTGACAGTTCGCAATGAGAAACGAATTGGTTACTCTTATGAGATCGCCTTGAAGTTTCAAGGTGAGGCTTATTTAATATAATTATGAAATGTATAAGGTTGGTCTATAATATGAGTCAGATTTTGGTTTGAAACAGGTGAGTGGTTGATTGAGGAGGAAATGAAGCAAATTCAGGGCACTCTAAATGTTCCAAAGGCTTCTTATGGTGATTTGGAAGATATGCAGGTGTGTATATGAAAAGTATTGAAAGTAATAAATTGCTTGAATATTTCCGGCGAGTTACTTTTTTATTATGCTGTCAGTTTCTTTCTATGTTGTTTTGATATTCTAGAGAGTGTTGTATCTGGTTTACCGTTTTTTTTGTGGATAAATTTAGAGCATTGTTATAGATGGACCCCCTTTAGGGTATTTCTAGAAACATTAGTCCTGGGTAGATCTGTATCAAAGGGTGCAGATGTAGACTGGTATTAGGTAAAATCAATGTTCTTAGTTCATTGGAAGTAAATACTGAGAAGATCAATGATTGCACTGAAGTGAGGCACACTCTACAACCTTGGTGTAATAGATGTGTTATGTCTGTGGTAATGATAGCTCTAATGAACTACAATGGAAAACTAGCTGTGGTTTGGCATGTAATGTCAAAAGTAAAAAGCTGTTTGTTTGTTAATTTCCATCATGTTAAAAAGGCAAAAAACTAGCATATATTCATCTTAACTCTGATCCATTAACAAGTGAGACATTTATGCCTGTAGACTAACATGTGCCTGTATGATCTCTCTCTCTCTCTCTCTCTCTCTCTCTCTCTCTCTCTCTCTGTATGCTTAATGGGTTTGGGTTTAAGATGATCTATGCTAGTGTAGAAATAAACATTGTAAGATATTTTTAGGCATGTCTAAATACAAGGTGGCATGGTAAAGATGTGCACATGAGCTAAAGAACTAATGAGTTTTTAATGTGTTGAAAAATTTGGACGTTTTCTTTTCCCCAGTGTGTGAATTTAGAGTTTGTTAATTTTGAAAATGACCTTATGAGCATGTTCTGAAATTTTTGTCCCTTTTGGGTTTGTCATTTTTATAAGTATTAACCTTAGTTTGTCAGGGAACTCCATAGTTGTATTAGTACAACCACAATACAACTTATACAGATTAAACTTTAGTTATATAGATTGACTAAAGCACCTAACAACAAATTGACTAATCCCAAATTAGTCATGAGGATTCTCTATAATTTAACAAGAAAGATCACAACACTTCCTAGCTTATTTCTTCAGTTTTTTTATAATATATAATTTACAAAATTAAAGAAGAGGAAGAGATAACCAAGGAAGATGATATTTTGTGATTGTTAGTTATTGCCAGTATTTTGTGTGCAAACTATTAATCTATCCAATCATGCTAGTGGCTATCAATGGTTAATCTCTGATCTCTTTAGGGATCAAATAGATATCAATTACATGGTGTGTACAAATGAACACTTGCAGAACTTGATCGACCTACAAACTAAACAAGCAAAGGGAATATAGAAGAGAAATGGTACAATGATACCTCATAAAAATTAATTACAATAAACCGACAATAGACCAAAGCATCACCCTTCCTTTGTGTAAGATTCAATGATGCCACATTTCCAACGCTGCTGTAGGAGCAACATCTTAAAACATGGGTAGATGTTTCCACCATCTTTGCCTTTATCCTCTTTTCCACCAGCTTGTGGAGGTTCTTCCATGTTCACATTGTCAACATTGTTATGCCATCCATGTTTGAATAAAAAATGACCTGATTCAGATGTAATTGTTAATTAGGATTTAGTCGTTTCTTAATGTTAGATACCCAGCTTGAACCTTAAAAGATGCTTTGGTGAACATAATGCTCACTACTTTGTTGAACTTGGGCCAAATCCAATACGTCATCATATCCAGAGATTGGGCTAATTCTAGAGAGAGCACAGAGTCATCTACAAAGTGGATTTTAAAATATCTTGTAGGCACCTGATAAGGATCGTTCCTTCGGTTTGCACTTGACTCTAGCTAACCTAGAGCATTAGCTGTGATGAAATGTTTTATTGGACAAAGAAAACCATTTCTGAAGGACCATTTCTGGTTCGCTATCATCGTATCTGAAGTAAAATATCATTCTAATATGTGTAGGAATTTATCAAAATCAATTTTGAGGAGAAGATCTTCTTGATGGATTTCTCCAGCCCACTTGATAGCTTTGAAGCTTCCACAATGTTATATAAAATGAATCTACCCATTAAGTAGCCACGTGTTAATTTATTTGTGGTTAATATTCCTGCAGGAGTCTTGAAATCCATGTAAAGTGGAATGATTAGCATGGGATCATTAATTGAGTTCCTGTTGGATGAGTTGTGGTTTATAACTTTATATTGAATATGCCTGCATTAGTTTGCTTTGCAAGTGGTTCTAGATGAAGAGCTTCCAAGCATACGTTTAAAAATTTTGCCAATGGTGTCTCAGAAACCGTTG
The DNA here is from genome assembly GCA_034641835.2 of Pinus albicaulis. Lineage (NCBI taxonomy): Eukaryota > Viridiplantae > Streptophyta > Pinopsida > Pinales > Pinaceae > Pinus > Pinus albicaulis. Next base: position 141,518,003 of record CM076572.1, on the reverse strand, counting down.
TAGAATTTTATAGGGAGACCATCTTTCCTTGGATATTATCATGTTTCAAGGAGGGATAGATCTGGGGTTAAGTCCAAGACGAGGAAATAAGTTCCACATTCCCACCACAAATTCCACTCGACACGGGCAATAGAACAGGGAAGTAAGTTCCACATTCCCACCACAAATTCCACTCGACACGGGAAATAGAAAAGGGAAGTAAGTTCCACATTTGTTGAGTAATTTTCCTAAACTACAATGATTTGAGGTGGGAAACACTAATCTTAACAATGAATTTGTGTTTCCTACACAATGAATTTGATATCATAGCTTGTACAGAAGTAAGGACCTCTATTGCATGAGTAAAATCACTTGGGAATGAAAAGCCCATTTTGTTTTGCTTGTTGGACCAAGTGTAGTGCATTGGCATGGATCATGTGCTTTTTCCTGCCATCAATGAGAGGAATGAACCTCATAGTTATCACCTTCCCAGTTGATCGTATTCAAACCAGCTCCTAGAAGCCAACTAATAGCTCCTAGAAGCCAAATGACAGCAGTTGATTAGCTATCCATTGCCACAAATGGTTATCAGCTATCCATAACCACAAATGGCTCCTATTTGGCTCTGAGTTAAGAGAGTATCAGTGGAGCTGAAATCCAAAACACTAGCTGAAAGAGTAGTAATTATATAAGCATACCTGTTTTCTGGATCACAAATAGGTCTCTTTCGTGGTCTGAGCAAGGAGAAATGAAAAATACTATTTGAAAGAGAAATAGGAATGTAAACACACATTTTTTATCGCTTATATTTATTTAGAATGTGGGGTGGGCCATAAGTAAACACTACTAAGTGTCAGCATTTACCAGATGGATGTTCTTTGTCTACACATATGTTGAGAAACAATTTTATTTTAAATTGTTGTCATGCTTAAGATCTGCTGTGTCAAGCTTCTGGATGGTGTAAATCAATGTTGGTAAATTATTCTCATCTAAACAGCAAAGATCCCAGCTGGTACTATTGTTTATTTATATTGTTGTCCAGAAATTCAATGTGTTGTGCTGTATAATTTTGTGCTGTATTATATACATATTTTCTAAAACTAGTTTTAAAGTCTGCTAGTCATATATGATGTTCAAAAACTTGATTATAAAATTTCCTTGTATTTTTTTTGTTAGTTGAACGTGTCTTTGGACGCTGACAAGGGAATACCGAACTCCAAAAGAAGTACAATTATTAAATATCTTACGTCATTCTTGTCTCCAATTCAGAATAGATTGTTCCAGTTTGAAGCAGAGCTAAAAGAAAGATGAATTTATGGTTTTGTTTAGAGTTGTTCAGGGTAATGGGTGTTGGGCTAAGCCTACTGTCGTTTTGTAACGTTGCCTCTTTCTGTCTGGAGATTTTTACTGTGGTTTTGTAACCTTGAACTATAACTCTTTTGATATATTGTAACATTGACTGAGATTGGATTGTAGAACACGTAAAAATTCCAGTTTGCCTCTCAGAGAGTGTCCTCCACTGCTCATTCAAACTAGGCCCAAAATTTTGTTGGTTATAATAACTTGCATGCAAAATTAATAGATCATTACACGTCAAACCGACTTTACGCCTTGACTGACATTGCATTCAACATGGTTCACAAGAATGATTTAAATGTATCAATCAAAACTATGATTGTATCTATATTTGATAATGCAAGTTGAATACAACATACAATACATAGGAGTGCTATGGCTATGAAGTTCAATATGAAATAATCTATTGATTGCTAATATTACTATTATATAAGGGGTTCTCTTCCAATGGCCATTTATTAGCTATGCGAAGAAGGCTTTGTGGATTTTGTATTTACTATAATATTATGTATAGCTGTGTTGCAGACAACTAAGTAGAATTTGGTAAGAAGTTTGGAGTATGTGTAATTCATAATGATATTTTCTTCTCTTCATTGATGAATTTTCAATGTGTGAGTTTTGACCTAAGCCATTGCATTATCAATGTGTCAAGGCTCAAAACTCGACCTATATGTCAACTACTTCTTATGATTGTTCCTAGGAACACGAATCCTAATTTTTGTAGGTTTAAAATTTATCACAAGTTTGCTCTATTGTGGTCAAATTTGTGGAGGTTATCTCAAAATTTATTTAAGGTACCATGGATCTAAATTTCTTATGAAATTTCAACACTATTACAAACTTTGGTGCAAATTGTTGATCAATTCTCACTTGGTTAGGGTTATATATGTTAATGAAAATTTTGTGTGCATGCATGAGAGTTGGGTGAAAATGCTCAATGTTGTGTGAATTAGTGTGATAAATATGGGATAATGAAAAGCATAGTTTTGAAGATTAGTCTAAGTTGACTCGTACCTAATCAACTCCGTCAAGTTGATTATTGGTTGAACGGTTAATTGTTGGTTCAATGGACATAAGATCTTGCAGGCCTAAATACCAAAGGGAAAAATGGAGCCCATCATGGGGTTCTCTTTGTAATTCTCCACCACTGCTACCTTCCATGCTTCCTCAAACTCCTCTCCAACCTAAATATCAGTGCTAGTAGTAGCATGAGCAACAATATTACACTTAGTAGAACTAGAACGCGTTTTCCAAATTGCATGAGAACTACTTCCCTCACGAGTCACCATGTGCCATGCTTGGTCTCGATGGTTCGCTTCCTTCAACTCCTGGTTCAACTACCATATCTTCATTGGAACCAACACCCTGAACTCCACTAGACAACGATTCACCATTTTTTACTAGTGATTCACCATTTGTACTAGTGATTTTCCATGATTTTACAAGATAATATAATCTCGTGAGAGATTCGCCAAAAAATTATATATACATATTATATTATTAATAAAATCGCCTTCCATTTTTCCTATGTATCATGGGAATTCGCCCATTTATTATACATATAAATTTACAGGGGTTCTTAAAATTTTCCCTGGTGACCACTTCCTTATCAATTGTCCTAGTATTCCTAAGGTCTTGGAAGTATGGTCAGAAAAATCCCATCAACTTTTTGTTGATCCATCAACCAGTGATATTCAGGTTCCTGGGAAAAAGGGTAAAGTTAGGTTTCCTTGTAGGTTATGCAAAGGGAGTCATCAAACTCACATTTTCCCTCACATGGATGAAGCCTCAAAATTGTTAGAAAACCTTACTGTTCCACAGCAAAAACTTCCAACCAGTTACCGTCAACTTTCTCCCAACCTACCGTCAATTGATGGAGTGATTGATCTAATTCCAAGTACAGTAAATCCCACTCTTCCATTGCAGAGTGAAACTAATATCACTTAGGTTGATGATCCATTAGTTGATCAAGTGGTCGACTCAATTTCACATTCAATCGATCCCATTCTCCCTGTAAAGAGTGAACTTCATACCGCTCAATTTCTTCTTGTTACATAAGATTATTCTACTCCAGGGGGCATTTCACCTGTTTCCACAAAACCCCTCCAAGTACAAAGGTATTTTCCTTTGATTGGAATAGACTGACAAAACCTCGTCTTCCTTCCTCCATCCCTTTCCAAATCATTATGAAGGCTTGTGGTAAGAATGTACGCCACACACATGTAGATAAAGGTGCTTCTGTTAGTATTTTATCCTCAACTGCTTGGCAAGGTTTGGGTTCCCCTTAGCTTGTGCATATTACACAGAATCTGTTAGCTTTTAACAGAACCATTAGTGAACCTTTAGGGATCCTTCCTAAGTTTCCTATTACCTTGGAAGGTAAAACTGTCTGTAAGTATCTTATGGTAGTTTGAGGCCCCTTGGATTTCAATTTACTCCTGGGGCGAGACTATGTCTATGCAATGAAAGCTGTCGTATCGACACTCTTTCGCGTGATGTCTTTCCCTCACAATGGAAACATTGTGACTTTAGACCAGCTTTCATTCGTTAGTCTTGATTCGACTACCAATAATCCGACACCCCTAAATGTTCCTTATATGGAAGTGGTATCTACCCCGCCATGAGTTAATTATGTGGCAACCAATCCCATGTTTTCAGTTATCGATGCAAGAGAGCCTCTCATTGTTTGCTCGACTTCCTTTGACTTAGATCCAGTAATTGATAGGGAAAACCCTATGGGATTATTTGAACACAACGTTCTTATCCCTATTGAGTCCCTTGACATATGTCCCTTCCAGAGAATTATTATTCCATCTGATGAAGACCTTTTGGAAGCCCTGATCGAGGAGTGTCCCTTCACATGTCTTTCTTCCAGTTGGAAGCCATGACAAGGTCACCAGGAGGAAAGTTCCTTTTTACTATGTAAACCTCGTTAAAAAATGAATCAGTGGGTTATGAGGATAGTTCCTTTTACTGTGTCAACCTCGTTAAAAAATGAATCAGTTGGTAAGAGGAAAGTTCCTTTTACTGTGTCAACCTCATTAAAAAATGAATTAGTGATTAAAGAGGAAAGTTATTTTTTTGTGTCAAACTTGTTAAAAAATGAATCAGTGGTTAAAGAGGAAAGTTCCTTTTACTGTGTCAACCTCGTTAAAAAATGAATCAGTGATTAAAGAGGAAAGTTATTTTTACTGTGTCAACCTCGTTAAAAAATGAAACATGTATTAGAAGAGGAAAGTTCCTTTTACTGTGTCAACCTTGTTAAAAAATGAATCAGTGGTTAAAGAGGAAAGTTCCTTTTACTGTGTCAACCTCATTAAAAAATGAATCAGTGATTAAATAGGAAATTTCCTTTTACTGTGTCACCCTCGTTAAAAATGAATCAATGGTTAAAGAGGAAAGTTCCTTTTATTGTGTCAACCTCGTTAAAAAATGAATCAGTGGGTCAAGAGAAAAGTTCCTTTTACTGTGTCAACCTTGTTAAAAAATGAATCAGTGGGTTATGAGGAAAGTTCCTTTTACTGTGTCAACCTCATTAAAAAATGAATCAATGGGTTATCTAAGTAGATTGTAGAGAGTAGAGTGATAGACTAGAGATAGTAGTTTCTGAGGATAGTTCCTGTTACTGAGCCAACCTCATTAAAAAATGAATCAGGTATGAGGATATTTCCTTTTACCGTGTCAACCTCGTTAAAAAATGAAACATGTCTTCGAGCATAGTTCTTTTTCTGTGTCAAGCTCGTTAAAAAATGAAACAAATCCTCTCCTAATTGAGTCGAGTCTTTGATTAGATCTCGTAAATGTTAAGTTGAGTCATTCATCCGATCTCATAAATGAACCTTCATTCCATCCAGATTTTAGTAACTAGTAGTCTACTTAGTTGAATGAAATGAAGCTTGGGGGGAATTGAAACTTATCTCAAGCATGATTTTTCCTTTGTTTCAAGCTTGTGTAAAAATGAAACAAACCATTCTCAAGCATGATTTTTCCTACGTTTCAAGCTTGTGTAAAAATGAAACCTATCTCAAGCAAAGTCTTCTACGTTTCAAGCTTGTATTAAAATGAAAACTATCTCAAGCAAAGTTTTCTTTGTTTCAAGCTTGTGTAAAAATGAAACCTATCTCGAGTCCATTTCGGTTATTATTTTCAAGACTCATTAAACTCATGAAAATCCCAAGAATATTTTGCTATCTTTCATTCTCGTAAAACACATGAAAATGCTGAGTTCTTTCTGTCTTTTCCTGCTTCTAAATTAAATTGAAAGTCGGCCATATGAGTACATTTTTATCCCTTTTTTGAACTCGTTAAAACTTACGAAAAAATAGAAAATGAAGAGTATACTTTTATCACTTTTCCACGCTCTTGAAAATTACAAAAAAAAGAAATATTGGAGTTCTCTTTTAAGCCCTTTTCAGACTCTATAAACATGAGAAGATTGTCGAGTGCTTGACTATTAGAACTTGTTAAAGGAAATTAATAGTCTTCCTTTTAGTATAAGTTTACCCCTTTTCCGGACTGAAATGGAATATTTACGAAAAAATTATATGTTGACTAATCATGGTCAATAGAGTTCTCTCCTATATTATTTTATCCTTTTTTGGGCTTGAGAGACTAAATTTATGAAAATGTACACCCACAGAGTTTTCTTAAGTTTTTCTTTTCACTCTCTAAAATTGAAAAACATCGAGTTTCTCCTATACTGGACTCATTAAAATTTAACAGTAAAGGACCTACCAATTACAAACAGGAACGAACCACTCCTTCTTAGGGTTAGATTTTATACTAAGTTGGACTCATCCGAAGGATGAGCTTATATAACAAGAAAATGGTATCCTCCTCAAGCTTGTCAAAAATAAAGAGGTACTTGCTAGAAATGGTGGGGGAAAAAGAGAGAAAATGAATCTAATTGTTAAACTTTGTTTAAAAGCAGTATACCACTCTTGAACACGACACTTTTTGTTTTGGGTTGGGAAAATCCTTTGCCTATCAGTTAATCAAACCATATTGAAAGTCTTTAGCCAATTTCTAGGTATTAGCTTTAGGTCAATTGTTACCAAACCATCTGCAGTGTCGTTATGTGTTCAAGAGGACAGTTCAAATAAACCATTCATTGCAAACATTTGCCTCCATTCGCGTTGACCATCCCTGAGTCAGTCCTTGAAAAATATTTCTACAAAACTTGATCTAATGGTTTCATGTCGTGGGCTTTCCTATGACGGGTCACTTTCTATCGATGACAGCTCATCATCTAGGAAGTTGATCTAGAATCCTATCAGTACCTTGGAATCTACATGCCCTAATGGCAGGTTTCTTGCCTTCGACAATAGGTTGCATCATTGACCTTCGATCGAATGATTTCGTGAAGTGTTCGACTTCAAATCATTTATTCAAACTTCATGGATTGTACTGAGCACTTTGAGATCCATTTTCATTATTGGTGGTTTCTCTCACACTTGTTAATAGTTCACATCATTGACTAGTAATCAAGTGGTTTCTACCATGTTCGGCTTTGACATAATCAATCGCATGGATAGAATCGTACTAGTTCGAGTAGCGGAAATCAAGACCATGGATCTAGTTTCCACCATCCAGGCTGCGAGGAGTTTTATTATTCATTATGCAGTATAGTATTCATAATAGATGGCTGCATCCATACTGTGTCTAATATTGATGTAATAATATAATCATTTCTATATCAAAACATTTTAGTTAGTTTTGATCTGAGTATGGGAATGCCTACCTCAGCGATGATATATATATATATATATATATATATATATATATGTTTGCATTGAATGTTTTTACGGGTCTCAACTGGTGTGTCCATGAGCTGATCCTCGGAATGATAAAGCACTTCACTATTCGAATTATCTCAGACTTCGTGCTTTAGGGGGCAATTTGTTACACATTATTTTGTCACCATGACATTTTACTATCTATATGGGTTCATCAATACCTATATAATGCTCCCTTAGAGTTATAAAACCCTAAAGTTCCTAAACCAAGTCTTGGATTTGGAGAAAAGCTCATAAAAATCATAAAAACCCTAGTTCCGCACTTTTCCTAGCCATTACCTACGGTACCGCACCTTTTGTAAAGAAAAACTGCGGTACCTACCACACATTTTGTGTATTAAAACTGCGGACCCCCATAAAAGGTTAAAGGGAAGAAAAAGTAAGTTATAGAAGCCCATCTGGTCGAATATTCTCCCAACTGGAAGCTTCTAGAAGGCGTTATCTAGTCAAAGCTTCACTCCCTCCATTCATGAACCTTTATCCCTTCATTAAAGGAGCCTATCCCTTGGTATTTGAAGCTTAATCCCTTTATGAGAGGAATTATCCCTTCCTTTTTGGAACTGAAACCACTTCCCTTCTGCTATAAACTGAAGCCATGGTTCAGTCTCAAGGGTACATACTGATATGTAAAAAAGTACTTGCTTTGTACTTCATACTACATTAGAGAAGAGAATTGTTGAAGAAACATACTCTTTTTGCTAGCCATTATCCATGCGAGAACGATTACACACTCATATTTAAGCTGGTTCAAAGACTGGAAGGGCTTGTTAGACCAAAGGAAAATGCTTGGTCCGGACCCTGAAAGGACCTGTACGACATCAAGGTGAACACGGTTGTAAGACTCCTTTTTTTATTTAAATATAATACAAATGGTTGTTGTTTTCTCACTAAGTTGTTTATGTGTTTACTTGAATGACTTATTTCTTAAATTCCTTAATCATTAAGATAGATTTATGATTTATGAATTAGTATATTGTGCAGGTGCTTTTGATTCTCTCCCATGTCTTTGATTGCAAGTCTTAAGAGGTGACTTCTTTGGAGCGACAGGAAGGAAGAATACAACTAGCATTGGATCACAGGTAGGTCCTTTCTTCATCATAGAAAATTCTAAATCATACATAATCCAGAGAAAATAGTTTACATTTGTCTTGTTTGTTTCTAGCTATCCTTGTGATACTAGGGAGATCCTTCTTGTCCGTAAGAACGATTTATCCGCCTAACAGAAGGTAAACATCATATGATTAGGAGCATACACCCCTATCTATTTCAGAAATGCATAGAAGAGGCAGAATGATTTGTGCAGTAAGGGCAGGGACAAAGTTTTCCATCCATAGGTGCAGTCTAATCTTGACATTGATGTCTCACTACATGGAGGCATTCCACCGGGGAGACCACCAAATGAGGAGATAATGAGAGATGATTCACATTGGGTTGCACCACTCATTGGTTCTAGAGGGGTGAGAACCTTGGGAGGACTTGATACAGTGCAGAGAGTCTGGGATAGACTCAAGGAGGAGGGATACATTCTCCCATTTTCATCATTATCCACTCTCACTACATATTCTGCGCTGACAGAAGTTGTTGCAGTGATGGAGGATGGCACCACTATGCTGCAAGAGAGCTGCTCCATGGGCTTGGAGAAATAGAGGGTACTTCCTTTGAGGAAGGAATCCTCCATGTATTGGAGTAGATGGAGGCCACTCATGCTTACATTGGCCAAGATCAAGAGATTATTTTTGGATGGTAGCTTCTCATGGGATGCCAACTTCCAAAGGTCACCACTTCTATTTGAGAATGGACAGCTGCATGATGGGCATGGTAGCATTTTGGAGGACGACTTTGGCATGAGGGATGTCAAACGAAAATACAGCAGCATGTGGGGAGCTTCACATTTCAGATCTTCAGCGTTGTCTCTTAGGAGGATTGATCCATATTGGAGGTATCAAATTTTGGTAGAGTACTCCAAGGATCTTAGTGCTTGCATGATTCTTGATGACCCAGAGGGAGATGAAAAATACATGGTGGATGATGAGGTCATCTATTCTTATGGCAGAGTCTCCTTGAATAGAGCTTCTAAGCTCAAGGAGAAGGTGTTGCATGCACCAAATGTGGACTTTCTTTCCATGCACTTTGATGCATTTCAGTCCTTGATGGAGAAGTTCACTTGGGAGGGAATTCAGCAAGATGTATATCAACATGTGGAGAGATGCATTGCCCGTCTGATGATGGAGGGGTTGTCACAACCACTTCCCTACTCATGGAGGGTGAGGGAGAGCTTTCAGTTGAGCCATTTCAGCTCAATGACCAAAGTACATAGTAGAGAAGGTACATTTATGCATTATGATTTGTACTCCTTTACCTTTTATGAGCATCATGTTGTACCAAGGAGGATTATTCCTTCTCGTATATTGTATTATGATGTACTTGAGGCCATTTTCAGCATTGATATTTCCCATTCTATTGGTGGTTTGTGGGAGAGGCCACATGATTCTTGGTGTGCACCATTGGCACCACACTTTACTTTTATGATCCTAGCTTGTAGGATGATTGTGGCAGCAAAAAAGTGGCTGAAAAGAAACTTTTTATACTCTATTTTGAGGCGGGCATGGGATGCACTATGTTGGTTCCATATCTGGAACTATGATCCACCATCCGGTTGTCATATGGTAACTTATTTCTATTTGTTTTTGCTCCCATATATTGATGATGTTCTTATGTTTATGGGAAGCTTTGTTGGGAGGGTGGCACAAGAGTTGGAGGTGCCCATTGGGGGTACGATTCTCCATACTTTATATGTTGCATGTTTCACGAGAAATAATGGGAAAACCATGATTTCCACACTACATCTCTTGTCTTCATGTGGGAGGAGCCATTTGGAGAACTTGAGTTCTTGCGACAGGCACTTCATGGATGATTTGTTTAGTGGGGTCACTTGGGTTATTCTTGGAGGCCATAATACTTCAGCCCAAGATCAGCAGTAGCCCCATACATACCGTAAATGGAGAGAGAAACAACTTGGATGGAAAAATCTAATCTCTCCATGCAGCCCCAATACATTTCATGAACCGGGGGTTGAAGATGTTTTTTATGAGCTACCTAGAATGGCTCATTTCATTTGGATAATAGCACATGGAGATGGGAGTTTTTCATTGGGAATGAGATCCCTTATGCTTGTCATCATTCCTACCTTGAGAAGGCCTTTGCACAGTAAGAAGGTTTCCACTTACACCTTCCAATTTCTCATGATGTGAGCCACTTGGTTTTGCATACTTGGGAGGAACCATTGGAGGGAAGATTTATTGCAGATTATTTTTAACAATGGTGGGAACTATTGATGAGGAGGCCACAAGAGGAGGAGGGGAGGAATTTTGCTCCAAATTTACAATTTCTTGAGGACAAGCAACATTTTGGAGGGGAGGACTGTAATATTCCAAAAATTTAGCCTTCAGCTAAATGGAATATTATAGTTTGTTTTATCACTAGGTAGGTGAAAGAGTGGGTGGGGAGGCCCATAAGTATCTTTAGCAGCAATAAAAACACTTCAAGTGTGAAAGGAGACCTTATAAGCAGCTAAATAAAGCACCTCCAAGTGTGAACAGGGGTTGGATCATGTTGATTCAGTCAAATTTTACCAAGTCAACAATGATGTTATGGAGGAGTGGAGATTAAATGAGGAATAACACAGTTTTGGAGGGAGATGGATCTCATGGAGGAAATGACCTAATTGAGTGGCGCCAAGGGAAAGTCAGCTCATAATCTATTTAATGAAGAGGATGGAAGCTATATGGAATTATTTTTTGGATTATTATTATGTATATGGTCTGTTTAGACTACTTGCATTCTTCAACTATTTAGTTGAGATTGTTGTGTTGTTTAGCACCAGGTGTTCTTGAGCGGGAATCCCACCTCTTTCCTTGAGAGGCCTCTTGGAAGAGCATTACATTCATTTCCACATTTAGGTTTTCAGGCCAAGTTGCAAATTTCTTCATCATCGTCGTTTCTGCAGTTTATTGTGTTGTGTTGCAGGGTGTTGCAGTGGAGGGTTTAGAAACCCACTTTCTAAGCTAGTTTCTCATTAGAGGAAGGATTCCTTCACTTGGGAGATCAGTTTGGAGAGCTCTTGGACACATTTCAGATATTTGGCACTAGGCCAACTATTTCCCATCATTTACAGTGCTGTTCCAGCTAGGGATTGTGTTATTTTGGAGGGCAGCTTCAGTGAGGGATCTTGTGGCTCCTTTGGAGTGTTTTCCTGTGATTGAAAGGTTCAACATTTCATTGGCGGAGGCATTTGAGAGGATATACATCAGATCTAAATTATTTCAGCCTTCTACACTCATGTGCTTCATTTTGCAGTGAATCTTTAGCCCTAGGGCTTTAGATCCCATCTTGTATAGGGTGTATTTCTGAAAATCCTTTCCGGGTTCTTTGAAGGAGTTTGTATTAAGCCTAGATCTGTATTGGGTAGATCTTTTGAGGCATATAATAGCCCTACAACATTTGTACATTCTTTTGCTGTAGCAATGTATTTATAACTACGCTATAGCATCTCCTCGGCATTTTGTATTATGACAGCAGCTCATTTGTGGGAGTGATTGCTTTTGGGAGGCTTGTTCCTTCATTTTATATGGTTTATGCCTCACTATTAGTGTTGATTTGCTGATATAATACATGATTTTATGTCTCCATATTGGTATCCAATGTTAATGAGTTGATTTACATTGCTATTTCCAGTTTTGTGTTCATGTATTGTTACATTCCCCATTTGGGAATAGTACATGATGGTATAGACTTTGCATCCTTCGACGAAGCAACTCATGGAGGATGAAAAGGACCAATCCATAAGGAACAATATCCACCAACGCTTAGTATACAAGATCCAGAATTGGATGTGTGATAGGTGAATTTGGTATTAACTAGTTTTTAACTAGTAATATGACATTTTAGTTATTATTTTAAAGAAAAGACTGAAATATTTATTGTTTTCTGGAAAAGTTTATTTTTTTGTTGTTATTCTGAAAAATTAATTTTTTTTATGGAAAAGTAGTTCCATAAAAAGTAAAAAGGTTGATGGTAAAAGTATTCCAAGAACTAAGAAGTGGCTAGACAGTTTGAATAGTTCCTTGCTCCTATGAGGATAAAAGGCATATCCCAGTGAGGAAAAGGGGTTATGTTCATAAAAGAAGGTAGAGAGTGAGGAATTTCCGTAGCTGGTAGAGACTAGTGGAAACCACTCAGCATTCCTAAGAATTTTTGGCACTGGCTGGACTTGGGGTCCTGAGGTCACAGCAAAAAACACTATCAACCTGTACCTTTCAGGTGTGGAGCATGGGGGAAAGAGAAGGACATAATCTCCTCTCTTAACGGTTGGGTGGACATCATCAACAGTTTTCATACTCAGATAAGTAAATGTTCATTATTTTTGGTAAATTATACAGGAATTACTATCACGGTATATGTACACTGGTATGTGTTTTTCTAGCCTCATTGAAGGTGATATTGTGGTGGAAAAATGTTGAAAAGTAAAGGGTTCTATGATTATTTATGAGTTAAAGGGTTCTGTGATTATTTATGAGTTTAGTAATTTAATTACAGTTCTGTAAATTACGTATGAATTTAGAAATACGAATATGAGTTCAGTAATAAAAGTTACAAGACAGAAATGTCTTTAAGGGAGAACAGGGTATGACCTTACTTAAGTGAACACAAGGATAACTGAGTTAAGTTGTTGCAGAAGTAGCATACTGCTTAGTAAAATACACTGTAAGGATATATTTATGTTTGAAAAGAGAAAACAAGAGTAGCAGAAAAAGGGACAAAAATGCTATTGCACATATGTAGTCTACAGTAAAGCTTAAAGCAAGAAGTTAAAATTGTAGAACTTTGTCTATAAAAACTATTTAGGAGCGAACTGTTGGTTCTGGACACGAGGTGGAACTTGTTATCACTCTAATAATTCTCAAAGTTCTGAGATTTTGATTTATATTTTAAATAATATTATAGGTAACCACAAACCTACTTTCAAGCTTTAGGATCTAGCCTTCCTAAGGCTCAGAGAGGGCTCTCTCTATAAGATTTAACTTTGTTTTTATGTTTGATTTTAGTCTAGTTATATGGGACAATTTGGTTTTGATATTTGGTTTGGTTTCGTGAGAAAAATCACTTATTGAGATGGATAGTGATAGATCTGTTTTTCCATTGGAAAAATGGAGTCAATGTGTCAAGCAGATAGGTCAGCATCAAGGTCTAAAGTCAAATATTTTCAGGGAAAGTTATCAAAGTCACTTAAGATCTTTGAGGTTGATTGGTGAAGTGGTTTAATAAGGATAAAGAGAAATCAAGGATTATTTGATCCAGATAAGGAGTGAAAAGGACAGAGGTCATTCGAAAGAGGGAGAAATTAAGGGTTCCCTACTCTGGAAATCAACAAAAAATATCAAAATGAAAACCAGTGAATAATAGAGTGCTTTTAAAAAATTTTGATACATCACTTCCTGATTTCACATTTAAATTTAGAACACATTTATGTATGAATGGAAAACATAAGACAATTTAACAAATAACTGTAGAAAGTACTTCACTTAAGTGGCCCAACACATGAATCCTGAAATATGATGCTTTATTGATTTCATCCAGCCTGTTAACTTGAAACTTGGTACAAAAACACTTCAGGAATAGAAATATTGACTATAGAAATCTTCAACAATTTATTCCACAATAATACTTCAAAGGGTGAAGTATTTATACAAAAATTAATACAAAATATCCTAGAAAAATCATAGGATTTTTCTAAGGAAAATAAAATATCTATTACAAAAAGATAGTAACATCTGCTTAACAACTTGCAAGCTATCCTACTTATTCAAATTAAATAGAAATGTTGTTTGGATTTGGGTGTAGTTGGTTGTTTTGTTGTCTTTAATGCTGGAAAAAATATCTTCATTCTATTTTGAAATTTTATCTCCTTATCTGATACAATTTAACCAATGATACTCTTTATCTTGTTTTTTTGACTACTTTACTATTGTAAAAATCTGCTTTTACTGTGTAAAAACAACAGTTTTTTTTTCTTCCTCTTTCACTGTAAACTGTCTTTTACAGTAAGTGAGTAAGATTTTGCCAAAACTCTTCATCAGGTAACTTAATCTTGGTAAGTTTTCTAAAATTCTCATCAGCCTCTTTGTATCTAACAAAGGTTAGTTTGACCACAAAGAGATGTTTTATCTCATGTCGTAAATAAAACAAATCTTCAACATGTAGAAATTATATAACTGATATGTTATATGTCTAAGATTCTCCTGATCATACACTATTTGACTTCATGCACAATACAAAATCTATTCCACCAATGATCCTCATATGCAGAAATTAAATCAATTGCATGTACACATTAAAATCATAAAAATTCACACACATTAACACGGTGATTTACGGGAAATCCTGAAGCTAAAAACCCCAAATATCTGTATATAATATATGTCATAGAGATCATGTAACAATCCTCATACAAAGCTTCTCACAAGCTCTCAGTACAATCCAATCGCTACACACTAATCAGGCTAGATCTTGCAAATCCATCCACCGATCTTTGCCACTTGCTAGCCTGCCTCTACTGCACAATCCCTGTTGAAGAATGGCTCTGAATGAACTCGAATTGGTCCAGCCTTTCTCACGCAATCCTCATTGGAATCTCCATCAATGTGTGATGCAAAATCATGCAACACTATAGTCACAACTGATAGTCTACTTGCTCTTTCACCTACCTCTCCACTGGTCTCCACTGAAACTGTCCATGCACTGTAGTTAACTGATATATTCTTCAGTTGATTAATGAGTTAATATTTAGTGAATTAATTATTAATTAATTCACACCACTCTCAATAGTGTATCAATCAGTTAGACTAGATACAACTAGCTCAATTGTGTCTAACTGAGTTAAACTGAACACAACTCCACCAACTACCTCAATAACTCCACCAAACTCTGTCACATGAGTTCTAACTAAAGTCTCCATGTAGTAGCTCCACTTAACCCTCAGGAATAGCATAATTCCTTCTGTCAGCTCCTGTGCCACATCTGTGCACTTAACTGAAGTGCTCCAAGAGAATAAGTTAATGTTTATAGTCCAAATATTATTAAGAGCTAATAATATTCGACATATCTATTTTTAGACTGGCAATCTAAAAATAGATTCCGCCCAATATGTCTAAAAATAGAATTCCATCTATTTTTCCAACTTGAACAACCATCCACAAATAGCATCCTGCAACTCATAGAATATGATCGACATGTCTAAAAATAGACATAGTCTAAAAATATACTTGCGCCAAAAAATAGCCCACGGGCCCACTTAGTGAAGGCGACTCTTTTCACTAAGCTCATCATCTTGTTGCAATCTCAACACTCCCTCTCAACAAGATAGGTATTATCTGCCACCCTGATCTTGCCTCTATGGTATTCGAATTTTCTCTTGGTGAGCGCCTTCGTCAAGATATCAGCATCCTGATCCTCCGTAGGAATGTAAGAAAGTAACATGATCTTCCACTGGACACAATCTTTGAAATGATGATACCGGTCCGTGAAGCCATGTAGCCTCAACTCATCCTCCCGTCTGTACCAAGATCCATATCCCGATGTGCCTCTGAGAAATCTCAATACATGCTTCCCCGCCTTCCAAAAGAGCTTGGTAGGCTTAACCATAGCATGTGAAAGCTGGTTAACAACATAGCATATGTCCGGTCATGTATTGACTAGATACATGAGCGAACAAACCAACTGTTGATAAACAGTGGCATCCACTACCTCTGCTGATGTAGCATACTCTTTCCTCCAACCACCAGGAATAGGAGTGTCGATAGGCTTGCAGCCTTGCATGTTGAACTTCTCCAGTATCTCCCGGGCATACTTGCCTTGAGACACAAACAATCCATCACTGCGCTGCCAAATTTCCAATCCTAGGAAATAATGAAGGAGGCCCAAGTCCTTCATCTCAAACTCTTTTGCAAGATCAACCATGCATGAGAGTATCAACTGTTCATCACCTGTTAGAATCAAATCATCTACATAAAGTACAATGATCAACAACTTACCCTCTACCACAATCTGGTATTGGTTCGGATCTGCCTCACTCTTGGTGAATCCAAGATCGGTGAAATAACTGTCTATCTGTGTGTACCAAGCACGAGGTGCTTGTTTCAACCCATACAATTCTCTTTTGAGCCTGCACACATGCGACTCGCTGCTGAAGATCTTGAAACCTTCGGGTTACTCTATGTACACCTCCTCCTCAATGACTCCGTTGAGGAATGAAGTCTTCACATCCATTTGATGAATGTTGTTGGGAAAAATACTGAGAGGGGGGGGGTGAATCAGTATTTACTGCATAATCAATACTTTTTACTTTTTCATTCCTTAAAACCCATACGCTACTTTCCTTCAGTAAACTAGCGTATATACGCGGATCCCCTTTATGAAACTAGCGTATACACAGAGATCTAGATCTGTCAATAAATCTTTACTTATATTATTCCATCATTCATTCATCAGATGTTTAATAAACAGTAAACGGGTGCAGTAAGAACAGAATAAACCATCACACAAAGAATCACACATGAACACCAGGATTTTTAGGTGGAAACCCAAATCGGGAGAAAACCACCGCTGCAGTTGCTCAGCCTTCAATATTTTATTATAGAGAAAACATCTTACAACATATGTGCTGGCGCAGACTTGACCAGCACGCGGGCACCCACCTGCGCTCGTTTACCAGCCTCTCCTGGAAGGGAGCTCCAACCCCCTGACTCGTTTACCAGCCTCACCTGGAAGGGAGCTACGACCCCCCGATCTCATTTACCAGCCTCACCTGGAAGGGAGCTACGACCCCCTGACTGAAGGCTACAACCTTTAGCACCACCTTGGACCACGTTTCATCAATTTTCACACTGGATCCAACAACTTCAATAGAACACCACTTGCAGGCCACATTTCATCATATTTTCAAACTGGACCCTTTCCATACTTTTAAGCACAGTCAACCATGAAACAGATACATATAACTCACTGACAGATATCAGTAAACCAGCAGAACAGATCGGACATTTCTTACCACAGACTTCAGCAAACCCTAGTTTGCATACGCGCTTTCCTTTCTCTGATGTCGCGTATATATGTGCTTCCATTCACATAAAACAGCGTATACTTCAGTACAAATTACAGAGTTAATTTTATTGCGCATACGGGCTTTATCTTCGTGACGCGTGTATGCGCGCCTAACGTTGAGCGCGTATAGATCTTCAATCATTATAGACGTATGCTTCTTCGGATCGGACATTCGGTTCCAGACCAACCCTTTTACTTGAATGAGATGTTCGCCTCAATTCAGATCTAAGTCTTCCATAAGCGAGATCTAGTAGATACGAAGTGCATTTCAGATCTAGATCCCCTTCTTCATCATAGGTGCATCATGCATTACCAGTTATCTTCAAGTGTGACCCTTTCCATTCGAGATCTACTTCGGAGAGAAGTATTCATTCAAACTCAGACATCTTGCACCCACACTCATGATTTTCACAATGAATTTCTTCTCCTTATATAGGTTTATCCTTTTTCAATACCACGGGCAAAACGATATGACCTTCAATACCACGGGCCAACATCGCCATGAGCCTTAAATACCACCGGCCCCACTAAATACCATGAGCCTTCAATACCACGAGTCATCAATACCATGAGCCTTCAATACCACGAGTCTTCAATACCATGAGTCTTCAATACCACGAGTCATCAATACCATGAGCCTTCAATACCACGAGTCTTCAATACCATGAGTCTTCAATACCACGAGTCATCAATACCATGAGCCTTCAATACCACGGGCCCCTGGATTTGCACTTTTTGAGCGCTTTTTCCCATACGCGACTTGGAACGTTCTTTTCCGCGTGCATACGCGACTTCCCTTAGACAGATCCGCGTATTCCTTGAAACATATTCTTTTCATCATACTTTGAGCACATTCTGAATTCCTTTCTTCATTGCACACTGTAGATACATCATATTTTCTTCATCAAGAACATATTCTAGCAAGCACAACTTCATCAAGTAGGTTGCCATCATCTTTATCAAGTGGGTTGCCTTTCAAGGACAACACTCAGCATCATATTGCTATCAAACATCATTTCATATTAGATTTACATCATTTACCAAGTCCATCAAGTCAAGAACAACTTCATCAGGTGTATTGCTATCAAGGACAACACATGCCAACAATCTCATGTCTTCATCTTCATTCAGTGGGTTGCCATCAAGGACAACACTCTGCATCATATTTCCAACAATCTCCCCCTTTGGACTTGATGGCAACCACGATGGTGTTTGGTTACCACAACAGATAAGTATATTGACACCATGTCACTCTCCCAATTCTTTGACACCATTATCTGCATTCAAACACCATGTCACTCTCCCCCTTTGACATCAAGGGCAAAGGGCAGATCAAAACCAACATACTCTCCCCCTTTGACATCAAGGGCAACGGGCGGATCAAAACCAACACACTCACCCCTTTTCTCCTCATGTAGAAGAAGCGCTCTGCAGATCTGATATAAACTGAAGTGACCAAGCTCCCCCTAAGTTCATGCTGACTCTTCAAACATATTTTCCATAGAAGTACATGACTCCATGACTTCCTATCACCAAAGACTCATACTTACATCACATATCCAACCAAGTGGATTTACATATGAGACTCAACTACCCAACCAAGTGGGTTTACAAATTTGACTCAACTACCCAACCAAGTGGGTTTACAAAATTTGACTCAGCTACCCAACCAAGTGGGTTTACAAAATTTGACTCAGCTACCCAACCAAGTGGGTTTACAAAGTTGACAAGTCCTTACATGACTGAATATTACAAATTTTACATCATGAGTCTCAACAAGACTTTTCAACAAATTACAAAAATGACCATTTAAGACCAACACCAGAAAGTCCTCAAGCATGAGAACATATTTCAGAACCATCATAATGCCAACAATGCATTATACTCAGCAATGCTAATGCTCCCCCTGAATCTGTGCATCCATGCATTATTTTCATACGACTAAGGCTCCCCCTTAGTTTGTGCACCCTGAACACTTTCACCAACAAATCATCAAGGCATCTTTGTCAACAATATGAGAAATAGAATTATGAGAACTGGAACACCACCAGAGATACCAAAAAGTATTAGAGATACCGAGAAGCACTGCAGCTGTGCTGAAGAGAGCTGACTCCAAGCAAAAATTGTCAGCAATCACAAATACGCGGTTTTCTGTGCAGGAACTCGCGTATATACGCGACTGTATGTTAGGAAACCCGCGTATCCAATTCAATCTTCTGCATTTAAGTAAATTTGTTCTTCTGACAGACAGAGACAACTCCAGCTTCAGTTTGTGAAATTTAAATGCTTCCCTGGAACATGTGAGGGCAGACAGATAGGACAATGTAGTTGTGTCTTCAAGCGTCATCCAATGATTGTAGCATAATAGTGACCAAGTCTTCAAACTCTTTGCAGCATCAACATATTCTTTCCAAGAGAGATTATCATACCAAAACAACATCTTAAAATATGAGTCAGGCAATCATCCATGTGGTCCAATATCACCATGATCTTCAAGATTTAACATGAAGTAACATATGAAGGCAAAAGATCTCAACCATAGTAACAAACTCTGCATGATCTCTTTTTATTTCTGAATCAATCGACATCCAACTCATCCATGTGTGAACACAAAAGATACTTATCAACAACCAGGGCTCAAAATCTCATCATAATAATCCATGTACCAAGTTATCATCATTTGAGCATGAGTATCATAACGACCAAAGAATAAGCAATCATATTGCCAACAAAGCAATCATCAACCTGCTACTCCCCCTAAACCAGTGCTATTCCTTAACTCGTGCAATCTGAAACACCTTCAGCAGCAAGTCATCAGCAACAATCTCTGCATGATCTGTCCTTGTCTCTGAATTATAAGACTTTCATCTCAACAATGAATACTCTTCATCAACAAGCAAACAGGACTCATCCACAATCTTCAACACAAGAAACCATGAATCATTTCATTATCATGAGTATAACCAGAATAATGCTATCAGTGCAATCATCAGCAGTCAGAATGATGCTCCCCCTAAACCTCTACTCCAAATCTTCAGTTATCATATGAATTCTCTTATCCTCAATGCATACGCGACTGTGTCTGCTGGAACTCGCGTGTATACGCGACTTTGTTTCAACGAACCCGCGTATGGAAAGTGTAATATAGAAAATTCCACATTCCTTCATCTCCTCCTGCAATTTTACCTTCTGTTCCTGTCTTCTACATATCAGATGCTTTGTCAGAAATACAGATAACCAGAAAAATCAAATCAACCATGAGAGTCATCATACATTGCTCCTACTGTGACGATACATTACTAAAGCTTATAATGTATCCCACATCATTCCTGCAGTCAATAAGAAAAGTCAGCTTCAGAAGCGGATGACTGCAGTAGGGTCAGAATTCCCTACGTTTCTGATCGGTCCTCCATCTTTTTCCAGATTTGTTTGATCTTTCTATTTGTGTGCTGAAAATTGTCCACTTTCTCAGATCTGTTCAACCTGCATTCCTTTTCTACATGTCCATACTTGTTACAAGAATAACATCTCATGTGTCCAGAGAAATAAGCATAAGAATCATAATGCTTATTTCTAATCTTCCTCCTTTTGCAATCAACTACTTTATTTCCATACATGTTACATGAGAAACAATATCCCCTGAAGAAACTAGAGTACCTTTCTAAGTAGAACCTGTTTTTTTGTGGCTGAAATGATCTGCTTCTGCAATTGGCTGCAACATGCCCATAATTATGACATTTAAAACATTCAACATTATTGACTGATTTTCTTTGAGATTTGATCATTGTTGGTTGACCTTTTGTCTCTTTCAACACTTCAGGTTTTGCATTGACATCCTCTGAATTTTTAGCACTTCCTTGTGAGCTAGATTCTCCTTTAACGGTTTCATGGAAACCAAGACCAAGTTTGATAGTAGGGGACCTTTGATTACTCAGAATATTGTCCAAAATATTAGTACTATCATGAAACCTCAAAAGTTTAACCTTTTCTTCTAATTTACCTTTGAGAATGTTTACCTCAACCTCCAAGGCTTGACATTGCTTTGTCATGCTTTCTTCTTTCCTTCTTCCATCTTCTACTTGGTCCTTTAGATTTAGAATCTCTTCTTTCAACCAACTTTCGTTTTCTTCACATGTTTGTTCCAACTCTTCATTCTTCTTCTTTGATGCTTCGAGATTTTCTTTCAGAGAGATGATTTCTGCTTCAAGTCCTTCATTCTTCTTATTTGATATTTCTGGATCCCTTTTGAGAGAAATGATTTCAGCCTCAAGTTCTTCATTCTTCTTATTTGAGTCTTCCAGATCTTCTTTGAGAGAGACGATTTCTGCTTCAAGTCTTGCATTCTTCTTGTTTGATTCTTCGAGATCTGCATTTAGATCGTTGACTTCTGCTTCTAGTCTTTTAATTCGAGCAGATGCATAAGCATGAAATCTTTGGTACTTGTCTGTCTGTCCATTCAGTATTTCCATTTGTTCTTTCATCCCTTTGTACAAAGCTTCGCTTTTAGAAATTGATCTTCGTTGATCTTCAATTTTCTTGATAGCTTCCTCTAGATCCAAAAATTTACTTACACTATCTTCATCATTACATGCACCAGAAAGTGAGTCACAGGAACAACTATCAATACCTGATTTATCTTCTTCATTTTCTGCTGCACATGTTTTTTGAGACATCTCCTTTTCAGTAGCCTTCTTCTTTTGCTTCTTTCCCATTGCGACGGATCTCCTTCAAGCGATCAAGCTTCTGCAGAAGGACCACCCTCTGATACCAATTGTTGGGAAAAATACTGAGAGGGGGGGGGTGAATCAGTATTTACTGCATATTCAAAACTTTTACTTTTTCATTCCTTAAAACCCATACGCTACTTTCCTTCAGTAAACTAGCGTATATACGCGGATCCCCTTTATGAAACTAGCGTATACACAGAGATCTAGATCTGTCAATAAATCTTTACTTATATTATTCCATCATTCATTCATCAAATGTTTAATAAACAGTAAACGGGTGCAGTAAGAACAGAATAAACCATCACACAAAGAATCACACATGAACACCAGGATTTTTAGGTGGAAACCCAAATCGGGAGAAAACCACCGCTGCAGTTGCTCAGCCTTCAATATTTTATTATAGAGAAAACATCTTCACAAGGAATACATGTGCTTTTCAAGAGATTTGACTACACGCAAAGTACCCACCGCGCTCACACGCCTCTCCTGGAAGGGAGCTACGACCCCCCGATCTCGTTTACCAACCTCACCTGGAAGGGAGCTACGACCCCCCGATCTCGTTTACCAGCCTCACCTGGAAGGGAGCTACAACCCCCTGACTGAAGGCTACAACCTTCAGCACCACCTTGGACCACGTTTCATCAATTTTCACACCGGATCCAACAACTTCAATAGAACACCACTTGCAGGCCACATTTCATCATATTTCCAGACTGGACCCTTTCCAAACTTTTAAGGCCAGCTTCAACCATGAAACAGATATATATGCTAACTTACTTTACGTGAGCACGTAAACCAACAATGACGACATTTTACCACTGCATCAAAGAAGCCCAAGTTTACATACGTCGCTTCCTTCACTCTGATAAGTCACAGATATACGCGTCTTCCATTCACATAAACAGATACTAAAGAAAATTCCATTGCGCATATGCGCTTTCTTCAATAAGTTGTGTTACGAGAAAACGCGTTGAAGTAGCGATAGATCTTCAATCATTATAGAGCAGCATACTTTCGTACTTATCGCCCATTCAACCCTTTTACTTCAGACAGATGTTCGCCTCAATTCAGATCTAAGTCTTCCATAAGCAGATCTAGTAGATACAAGTGCATTTCAGATCTAGATCCCCTTCTTCATCATAGGTGCATCATACATTCATATTTATCTTCAAGTGTAACCCTTTCCATTCAGATCTACTTCAGAGAGAAGTATTCATTCAAGCTCAGACATCTTGCACCCACACTCATGATTTGCACAATGAATTTCTTCTCCTTATATAGGTTTATCCTTTTTCAATACCACGGGCCAAAGCAATAACATGAGCCTTCAATACCACGGGCCAACGTAATACCATGAGCCTTAAATACCACGGGCCAACGAAATACCATGAGCCAAACCAATACCATGAGCCTTCAATACCACGAGTCAAACCAATACCATGAGCCTTCAATACCATGAGTCTTCAATACCACGAGTCATCAATACCATGAGCCTTCAATACCACGAGTCTTCAATACCATGAGTCTTCAATACCACGAGTCACCAATACCATGAGCCTTCAATACCACGGGCCCCTGGATTTGCACTTTTTGAGCGCTTTTGCCCATACGCGACTTGGAACGTTCTTTTCCGCGTGCATACGCGACTTCCCTTAGACAGATCCGCGTATTCCTTGAAACATATTCTTTTCATCATACTTTGAGCACATTCTGAATTCCTTTCTTCATTGCACACTATAGATACATCATATTTTCTTCATCAAGAACATATTCTAGCAAGCACAACTTCATCAAGTAAGTTGCCATCATCTTTATCAAGTGGGTTGCCTTTCAAGGACAACACTCAGCATCATATTGATATCAAACATCATTTCATATCAGATTTACATCATTTACCAAGTCCATCAAGTCAAGAACAACTTCATCAGGTGTATTTCTATCAAGGACAACACATGCCAACAATATCATGTATTCATCTTCATTCAGTGGGTTGCCATCAAGGACAACACTCTGCATCTTATTTCCAACAATCTCCCCCTTTGGACTTGATGGCAACCACGATGGTGTTTGGTTACCACAACAGATAAGTATATTGACACCATGTCACTCTCCCGATTCTTTGACACCATTATCTGCATTCAAACACCATGTCACTCTCCCCCTTTGACATCAAGGGCAAAGGGCAGATCAAAACCAGCATACTCACCCCTTTTATCCTCATGTAGAAGAAGCGCTCTGCAGATATGATATGAACTGAAGTGACCAAGCTCCCCCTGAGTTCATGTTGACTCTTCAAACATATTTTCCACAAAATTACATGACTCCATGACTTCCTATCAAAGACTCATACTTACATCACATATCCAACCAAGTGGATTTACATATGAGACTCAACTACCCAACCAAGTTGGTTTACAAATTTTACTCAGCTACCCAACCAAGTGGGTTTACAAAATTGACTCAGCTACCCAACCAAGTACTTATGTAAGTCATGACTCAATATAACCAAGTGGGTTTACAAATTTGACAAGTCCTTACATGACTGAATATTACAAATTTACATCATGAGTCTCAACAAGACTTTTTCAACAAAATACAAAAATGACCATTTAAGACCAACACCAGAAAGTCCTCAAGCATGAGAACATATTTCAGAACCATCATAATGCCAACAATGCATTATACTCAGCAACGCTAATACTCCCCCTGAATCTGTGCATCCATGCATTCTTTTCATATGACTAAGGCTCCCCCTTAGTTTGTGCATCCTGAACACTTTCACCAACAAATCATCAAGGCATCTTTATCAAAATATGAGAAATAGAATTATGAGAACTGGAACACCACCAGAGATACCAAACAGTATCAGAGATACCAAACCGCACTGCAGCTGTGCTGAAGAGAGCTGACTCCAAGCAAAAATTGTCAGCAATCAGACATACGCGGTTTTCTGTGCAGGAACTCGCGTATATACGCGACTGTATGTTAGGAAACCTGCGTATCCAATTCAATCTTCTGCATTTAAGTAAATTTGTTCTTCTGACAGACAGAGACAACTCCAGCTTCAGTTTGTGAAATTTAAATGCTTCCCTGGAACATGTGAGGGCAGACAGATAGGACAATGTAGTTGTGTCTTCAAGCGTCATCCAATGGTTGTAGCATAAGCACATTAGTAACCAAGCCTTCAGATTCTTTGTAGCATCAATACAATCTTTCCAAGAGAGATTATCATACCAGAACACTATTTTCAACTCTGTGTCAATCATCCATGTGGTCCAATATCACCATGATCTTCAAGATTTAACATGAAGTAACATATGTAGGCAAAAGATCTCAACCATAGTAACAAACTCTGCATGATCTATTCTTATTTCTGAATCAAACGACATCCAACTCATCCATGTGTGAACACAAAAGATACTTATCAGCAACCAGGGCTCAAAATCTCATCATAATAAACCATGTACCAAGTCATCATCATTTGAGCATGAGTATCACAAAAACCAAAGAATAAGCAATCATATTGCCAACAATGCAATCATCAACCTGCTACTCCCCCTAGACCAGTGCTCCTTCTTAACTTGTGCAACCTGAAAACGTTCATCAGCAAGTCATCAGCAACAATCTCTGCATGGGCTGCCCTTATCTCCGAATTATAGGACTTTCATCTCAACAATGAATACTCTTCATCAACAAGCAAACAGGACTCATCCACACTCTTCAACACAAGAAACCATGTATCGTTTCCTCATTATTTAGAACTGAGAAACTAAGCTGAAATTGAGTCAATAATACAGTTATTAACAGTCAGACTGACGCTCGCCCTGAACCTCTGCTCCAGATCTTCAACTATCATATAAATTCTCTTATCATCAATGCATACGCTACTGTGTCTGCTGGAACTCACGTGTATACACGACTTGTGTTCATCGAACCCGCCTATGGAAAGTGAAGCATAGAAATATTTCACATTCCTTCATCTCCCCCTGAACTTGTACTTCCTGTACCTGTCTTCTTCATATCAGATGCTTTGTCATAAATACATATAACTAGAATAATCAAATCAATCATGAGAAGCATCATACATTGCTCCCCCCGTGACGATACATTACTAAATCTCATAATGTATCCCACATCATTCCTGCAGTTAATCAGAGAAGTAAGCTTCAGAAGCGGATGACTGCAGTAGGGTCAATATTCCCTATGTTTCTGATCGGTCCTCCATCTTTTTCTAGATTTGTTTGATCTTTCTATTTGTGTGCTGGAAGTTATCCAATTTCTCATATCTTTTCAACCTGCATTCCTTTTCTACATGTCCATACTTGTTACAAGAATAACATCTCATATGTCCAGAAAAATAAGCATAAGAATCATAATGAGTATTTCTAATCTTCCTCCTTTTGCAATCAACTACTTTATGTCCATACATGTTACATGAGAAACAATATCCCCTGAAGAAACCAGAGTACCTTTCTATGTAGGATTTGTTAGTTTGTGGCTGAAATGATCTGCTCCTGCAATTTGCTGCAACATGCCCATAATCATGACATTTAAAACATTCAACATTATTGACTGATTTCCTTTGAGATTTCATCATTGTTGGTTGACCTTTTGTCTCTTTCAACACTTCAGGTTTTGCATTGACATCCTCTGAATTTTTAGCACTTCCTTGTGAGCTAGATTCTCCTTTAACAGTTTCATGGAAACCAAGACCAAGTTTGATAGCAGGAGACCTTTGATTACTCAGAATATTGTCCAAAATATTAATACTATCTTGAAACCTCAAAAGTTTAACCTTTTCTTCTAATTTACCTTTGAGAATGTTTACCTCAACCTCCAAGGCTTGACATTGCTTTGTCATGCTTTCTTCTTTCCTTCTTCCATCTTCTACTTGATCCTTCAGATTTAGAATCTCTTCTTTCAACCACTTTTCGTTTTCTTCACATGTTTGTTGCAGCTCTTCATTCTTCTTATTTGATTTTTCCAGATCTTCTTTGAGAGAGATGATTTCTGCTTCAAGTCCTTCATTCTTCTTATTTGATATTTCTGGATCCCTTTTGAGAGAAATGATTTCAGCCTCAAGTTCTTCATTCTTCTTATTCGAGTCTTCCAGATCTTCTTTGAGAGAGACGATTTCTACTTCAAGTCTTGCATTCTTCTTGTTTGATTCTTCGAGATCTGCATTTAGATCGTTGACTTCTACTTCTAGTCTTTTAATTCGAGCAGATGCATAAGCATGAAATCTTTGGTACTTGTCTGTCCGTCCATTCAGTATTTCCATTTGTTCTTTCATCCCTTTGTACAAAGCTTCGCTTTTAGAAATTGATCTTCGTTGATCTTCAATTTTCTTGATAGCTTCCTCTAGATCCAAAACTTTTCTTACACTATCTTCATCATTACATGCACCAGAAAGTGAGTCACAAGAACAACTATCAATACCTGATTTGTCTTCTTCATTTTCTGCTGCACATGTTTTCTGAGATATCTCCTTTTCAGTGGCCTTCTTCTTTTGCTTCTTTCCCATTGCGACTTCTTTTGGACCTCGCGATCAAGCTTCGGGGCAGGCGGACTCCGTCGTGATACCAATTGTTGGGAAAAATACCGCGAGGGGGGGGGGGGTGAATCAGTATTTACTGCATAATCAAATCTTTTTACTTTTTCATTCCTTAAAACCCATACGCTACTTTCCTTCAGTAAACTAGCGTATATACGCGGATCCCCTTTATGAAACTAGCGTATACACAGATATCTAATTATGTTATTAGATCTTCTCTTAAATCATTCCATCATTCATTCATCGGATGTTTAATAAACAAAAGAACGGGTGCAAAGAAGAATGTAATAAACCATCACACAAAGAATCTCACATGAACACTCAAGATTTTGTGGGTGGAAACTCAAATCGGGAGAAAACACCGTCGCGCTTGCTCACAAACCTTCAATATTTGTCATAGAGAAAACATCTTATAACATATGTGTCGCGTTATAGACGACCGCAAGACGTTAGTACCTAATTGCCGTTATCACCTTCTAGAAGGGAGCTAATACCTCTGATCTCGCTTACCACCACCGAAGGAGCTACGAATTTGATCTCATTTACTACCCCTCGAAGGGAGCTACAACCCCCTGACTGAAGGCTACAACCCTCAGCACCACCTTGGACCACGTTTCATCAATTTTCACACTGGATCCAACAACTTCAATAGAACAACACTTGCATGCCACATTTCATCATATTTTCAGACTGGACCCTTTCCATACTTTTAAGCACAACACCATGAAATGTATATATAACTTAATGGATGACATCAAGAAACTGTAACGTAATGATCGAGCATTTCTTTACCACGATCAGCAAGCTTCTCCAAGTTTGCATACACGCGCTCTTCACCGATGTCATGATATATACGCCGCTCTACCCACATAAAACAACGATACTTCAACATAATTCCATTGCGATATGTTGCTTTTTCAATGGTTGCATATACGCGCTTCCTCTGCGGAAAAGTAGCGTATAGATCTTAAATCATTATAGAGCAGCATACTTCTTCAGATCAAACATTCAGTTCAGATTCAACCCTTTTACTTCAGACAGATGTTCGCCTCAATTCAGATCTAAGTCTTCCATAAGCAGATCTAGTAGATACAAGTGCATTTCAGATCTAGATCCCCTTCTTCATCATTGGTGCATCATACATTCGATTTATCTTCAAGTGTAACCCTTTCCATTCGAGATCTACTTCGGAGGAAAGTATTCATTCAAGCTCGGACATCTTGCACCCTCACTCATGATTTGCACAATGAATTTCTTCTCCTTATATAGGTTTATCCTTTTTCAATACCACGGGCCAAAGAAATACCATGAGCCTTCAATACCACGGGCCAACGCAATACCATGAGCCTTCAATACCACAGGCCAATGAAATACCATGAGCCAAACCAATACCATGAGCCTTGAATACCACGAGTCAAACCAATACCATGAGCCTTCAATACCATGAGTCTTCAATACCACGAGTCATCAATACCATGAGCCTTCAATACCACGAGTCTTCAATACCACGAGTCATCAATACCATGAGCCTTCAATACCACGGGCCCCTGGATTTGCACTTTTTGAGCGCTTTTGCCCATACGCGACTTGGAACGTTCTTTTCCGCGTGCATACGCGACTTCCCTTAGACAGATCCGCGTATTCCTTGAAACATATTCTTTTCATCATACTTTGAGCACATTCTGAATTCCTTTCTTCATTGCACACTGTAGATACATCATATTTTCTTCATCAAGAACATATTCTAGCAAGCAAAACTTCATCAAGTAAGTTGCCATCATCTTTATCAAGTGGGTTGCCTTTCAAGGACAACACTCAGCATCATATTGCTATCAAACATCATTTCATATCAGATTTACATCATTTACCAAGTCCATCAAGTCAAGAACAACTTCATCAGGTGTATTGCTATCAAGGACAACACATGCCAACAATCTCATGTCTTCATCTTCATTCAGTGGGTTGCCATCAAGGACAACACTCTGCATCATATTTCCAACAAATGTGCCATCCCATCTGCGCTGAGAGAGCTAGGATGCTCCGTATGGAAGAATACCTTGCGATAGGTGAAAAGGTTTCCTCATAGTCGATCCCCTCAATCTGTGAGAAGTCCCGGGCAACAAATCTTTCCTTGTACTTCTCGACACTCCCGTCAGCTGCTTGCTTCACTTTGTAGATCCATCTCGAACCTACCACTGATTTCCCTTCCGGCCTTAGGATAATCTCCCATGCATTGTTTCTAACAATCGAGTCATACTCTTCCACCATGGCATCTACCCATGCAGGGTCCTCCACAGCTTCATCGAAAGAGGATGGTTTTTTCATGATACACTTGCTCATCAGAGCCATGTATCCAGTATATCGGTCAGGTGACTGTCTCTTTCTGCGTTGTGATGTAGGTGCTCCTACAATCTTCTTTGCATCAAGATTCTATCGCTCAACTTCTGTAGTGTGCTTTTGCCCTCTGATGGTTGGTGCTGCATGAGTGGTTTCTTCCACTCCATGAACCTCCTCTTGTGGCTGATCCACATCCTGAGGCTCATCCTTAGGAACTATTAGCTCCTCACCTACATGCAAGTGTGGTTCCCTCTCAAGCGAACACTTCATGGCTTTCTCCTCATGAAATTCGATATCCCGTCGCACAACAGTCTTCTGACTGTCTGGAAAATACACATGATATTTGTGGGGTGTTTTTGTGTACCCCAAAAATATCCCAACCTCTGTGGTCGGCTCTAGCTTCTTCCTGGCATCCTTCATCACATGAATGTAAACAAGTGAGCCAAAAATCTTCAAATGAGAAATACCATGCTTCTTACCAGAAAACGCCTCTTCGGGTGTACTCATGCCAATTACTCTATGAGGACAACTGTTTTGCACATAAAATGAAATGTTTCAAGCCTCAGCCCACAAGTGTATGGGAAGGCCCTGATCATGCAACATCGCCCGTGCAACACCCACGATCGTTCTGTTCTTTTGCTCCACGACCCAATTCTGCTGTGGGTTATGAGGCGCTATGAGCTTTCTTCTAATTCCTTCTGTGCTGCGAAAGTATTTGAATTTTACAGAGA
Organism: Pinus albicaulis; assembly: GCA_034641835.2. NCBI lineage: Eukaryota > Viridiplantae > Streptophyta > Pinopsida > Pinales > Pinaceae > Pinus > Pinus albicaulis. Next base: position 141,487,366 of record CM076572.1, on the reverse strand, counting down.
TGAATTCACCACCATTATCACTCCTAAGATCCTTCACCTGCTTCCCCGACTCTTTCTCCACCAGTGCCTTAAAATCACAGAACTTAGAGAATGTCTCGCTCTTCTTCTGCACTCAGAAGATCCAGCACTTACGAGAAAAGTCATCAACAAATATCACATAATGCCTGTGCTTTGCTGTCGAAGCTACTGAGAAAGGTCCACACACGTTTGTGGGAATTCTCTCAAGGATCGTCGTGGCGCGACTATCCTTCTCATGAAAGGTGGCTTTCACAAATTTTCCCAAAGTACATCCCTTGCATTGATCTGACTGCGTAAGTGTACCTTTGGGAAGCCTAGTAGAAATCTGCTGCAAAATTTTTAAAGCGCCATGGTGAAGATGGCCCAATCTCCTGAGCCATAGTTCGCCCTCATCCCGGCTCACCACTCCTTCTGCTTTGCCTGCCATTGCTACGCAGCCATCTACCTACAATTGATAAAGGTTCTTAACTCGAACCCCTATCCTCCGGGTTTCTGAGTTAACATGCTTTAACGCGGGAAAGCCAGCCACTCGCTAAAGACAACATCATATCCCTTCCTGCTTCCAACATCGCCATAGAATCAAATTCTTCTTCAATCTGGGCATCATGACAATCCTTCAAGATGAAAGGTTTCCGGACTCCTCTCAAAGGAAATGGTCCCGATACCAGTCGAACTATATCTACCATAATCGCCCATCTCGATGTGCACTCCAAGATCCTTTTCATCCAGATCACTAAAAAAATATTTGTCTTCGGTCATATGGAAAGATGCGCCACTGTCAAGAAACCACACCGATCCCATCACACTTGAAACCGGGAATGCGATCGGTGAAAATCGAGCTCAAGCTGAGGCTAAAGAGCTCATTTCTGAGATCCAGGTATTCTTATTTTTCTTCTTAATGGACAATTGATGGCATAATGTTTGTGTTGGTGACGGTGAAAGCACTTCACCTTGGACATGTCCTGCTTCTTACCTTCCTTGCTTGGATTGAGAAGCATTTTCTTTCCCTTCCCCTTCCTTTCTTTGGTAGCCAAAGCGCAATTTTATTCATATTCATTCTTCAATGAAGATCCATCCCTTGTACTCCGCCTCATCTCCTCTTGCACAAGATCCAACCAAAGTCGCTCCCATCCCGGCAGTTTCTCCCGACCATTGACAGAGTCCTCATAGGAATTCAAACTCTTTGAAAGCCCAAGGAGAGCCAAGCTCACCAAGTCCTCTTCATCTACAGTAACCCCCACACTTCCTAGCTCATCCCTGCACTGGACAAACTTTGTGAGGTACTTGGCTATACTTTCGCCCTTCTCCATTTTTATTTTCCTGAGTTTATCCTTGAGCGCCAACTTCCTCTGGTCACTCTTGCTTTGGAAAAAGTCTGTCAAAGCTTTCCACATCAAGAATGGAGAAGCTTTACCATGGAGGCTGGACACTATGTGATCTTTCACACCTTCCAATAGAATCCTTCAACATTTTTTTGTCTTCTTTTGCCATGCTTCAAGCGCGACAGCCTCACTACAAGCAAGTTTTGGAATTTTTGCATCTATGAACTCCTTCAACCCATTATCCTCCAGCACCGCCTCCATCCTGTCCTTCCATGCAATATAATTCGAGCTTCCCTTAAGGGCATACTCCAATCGAAATCCATTGAAAGACATCTCAACTTCGACACCAATAAAACACTACTGCAAATTCAAATTCCACCAGCACAAAACTCAACCGCTTCAATGCTTTTCAGTTGCTCCAATGATCAATATAGCTCTGATACCATGTAGAAATTATATAACTGATATGTTATATTTCTAAGATTCTCCTGTTCATACACTATTTGACTTCATGCACAATACAAAATCTATTCCACCATTGATCATCATATGCAGAAATTAAATCAATTGCATGCACACATTAAAACCATAAAAATTCACACACATTAACACAATGATTTACAGGAACGCCTGAAGCTAAAAACCCAAACTATATGTATATAATATATGTCATAGAGATCATGTAACAATCCTCATACAAAGATTCTCACAAGCTCTCAGTACAATCCAATTGCTACACACTAATCAGACTAGATCTTGCAAATCCATGCACTGATCTTTGCCACCTACTAGCCTGCCTCTACTACGTAATCCCTGCTGAAGAATGGCTCTGAATGAATTCGAATTGGTCCAGCCTTGCTCACGCAATCCTCATTGGCATCTCCATCAATGTGTGGTGCAAAATCATGCAACACTATAGTCACAACTGATAGTCTACTTTCTCTTTCAACTACCTCTCCACTGGTCTCCACTGAAACTGTCCATGCACTGTAGTTAACTGATGTATTATTCAGTGGATTAATGAGTTAATATTTAGTGAATTAATTATTAATTAATTCACACCACTCTCACTAGTGTATCAATCAGTTAGACTAGATACAACTAGCTCAACTGTGTCTAACTGAGTTAAACTGAACACAACTCCACCAACTACCTCAATAACTCCACCCAACTCTGTCACATGAGTTCTAACTAAAGTCTCCATGTAGTAGCTCCACTTAACCCTCAGGAATAGCGTAATTCCTTCTGTCAACTCCTGTGCCACATATGTGCACTTAACTGAAGTGCTCCAAGAGAATAAGTTAATGTTTATAGTCCAAATATTATTAAGAGCTAATAATATTCGACGTATCTATTTTTAGACCGGCAATCTAAAAATAGATTCCGCCCAATATGTCTAAAAATAGAAGTCCATCTATTTTTCCAACTTGACCAACCATCAAAAAATAGCATCCTGCAACTCATAGAATATGATCGACATGTCTAAAAATAGACATAGTCTAAAAATAGACTTGCGCCAAAAAATAGCCTGCGGGCCCACTTAGTGAAGGCGACTCTTTTCACTAAGCTCATCATCTTGTTGCAATCTCAACACAACACTTTTGTGCAACACTTTGACTATAGGTACTCCTTGCCAATCTGCCTTATTTACTTGATCTTTGGCAAAATATCTGATCTTCTTGTTATAATATTCTTGCTTCATTAGTTTAACATTTATAACAAGAATATTTGGCAAGCCTTTTTGCCTCAGTATGTCAAACTTAACCATGAATCTAGCTATGGATATGTCCATATTTTGACACTTCTCTTCTAGCTGCTTCATCAAGTTTTTCTTTGAAATTACCTTTCTCGCTTTAAGAATTGTTTTAGTTCTATCAATAATTCCTATCTCATCCAGTTCTTGTCTGTTTTTAGTGTTGAGAAACTTGATTAGTTCTTGAGCCTCTTCAGGTTTGGTACCAAGCTCTTCCTTTGTCTTCACAATTTCTTCTTTTACTACTTTAAGCAAGTCCTTTTGTTCATAAATTACCTGGATGGAAGGCCAAGTATCATTGATTGACTCAATGATTTTGGACCACAAATGATTTTTTATGTAAGCCATTGGTTCTTTCAAGGTTAACTCTACTTCAACCTTATTAAGCTGCTCACCTAACCTTTTGGCTTTTTGTTCCTCTATTTTAGCATTTATTTGAGCTAATTTCTTGGCATCTTCCAAGTTCTTGATTTTTTCTTTCAACCTATTGATCTCATTATTCTGAATTGACATATCTTCCATGTCTTTAATGAGATTGATTGCCACATCTGTTTGTTACACTGCTGAAGTAGATGATTCAGTAGCAGAAGTAGTAGAAGAAGTCATTGGCACAGCTGTGGCCAATGGGACTTTTGGTGCCAACTCCTCTGCTAAAGTTGAAGGAACTGCTATAGTTACCATGGGGATGACTGTAGGAGGAACACTTTGAGTTTTTGTAGGTTATTTCTCTTGGAAAAGCTTGTCCATTTCTATCTCCATTTCCTTAATTTGTGTTTTCATTTGGACTATGAGACTCATCATCTCATCTTTTTGATTTGCATCCTGCGCAATTTCTTTAGTCTGTGGATATTCTGTTGGAGGCAGTTTCAATTGCTTTCTAAGTACTGCAATGTCAGTATTTTTCTTTTTTACTAATTCTTCTGCAGCCTTTACATTTGAAGGGTCATACCCTACCTCAATCACCAGTTCTTCTAAAGACTTGATTCTAGTGTCTTTAGCATAAGAAGAATCTTTTTCAATTCTAATCTGATCTCTCAAATTTTTTATAGTGTTTTGAAGTTTCTGGGCACTCATTGCCTTTGTATTCATAGTATAATAAATCATTTCTGAGCTTTTATTATGAAACTCAATTTGATCTAAGGGATGAATGCTTTCTACTGGTACTTGAAATTCAACTTTCTTATAATCTATTGCTGTTGTAGGTTTAGGAACTGTTGTATGTAGCACTGTCATTAGAAACTTTTTGTTGGTGTAATCAAAGGCTGAGAGCAGCCTGTTTTGATTTCCTGGAGTCTGTTTCAAATACTGTGAATAGATCTCATTTTTTAACTCTTCATTCTTGGCCTTGATTTCTTTATATTTCTCTTTGATATCATTGTTTATATTCTCTACTTGCTTTGATGAATATGCCTCCATGATTTTATTTTTTAATCATCCGAGTGTTTGAAGTATCATTTTCCCGCTCATTCACAATAATTGTAGTAGCATTTGTGTTTTTCTATGGGTTTTCTTCATCTAGAACCTCAATTGTTTCCTTCTCTTTGTTCACTAGATTTAGCTTATGTTTCTTATTATTTATGATTTTGAATCTGGTCTCTGTTGTTGTTTCAATTGTATATGTGCATTCTTCTCTTATTCTCTTTGTCGTTCTGTCTTCCTGATTTGCAGTCTTCAAAGTGTGACTAGTATCACCCTGTTTGATTGTTTCCATCAAAATATTGTCCAACCATTCTGTTTGATTGAAAAACTGTTCAATCTCAGGCCTTTTATCATGAATATAAGGGGTTAATTTGCATTTTACCCTCATCTTACTTATTATTCCATGAGGATCATAATTCCACAAGAAACTTTCATCAAATTTATATTCCAACAACTATTTTGTTGCCTCTACACCTACGTCCTTGTGATTGCAATTAAAAGGACCCACCTGGTTCTTCAATTTGAATTGAGTCTTATTTTTAGTAGCCAAGAAGTTGATAGATTTTGAGTTTAGAATTTGTCTTATGTACTCTAAGGAAAAAACACTCATTGGCAAGTATTTTGGAAATTTATAGGGCAAAATTTTTGACCCATAGACTCTAATCTCTGTGTGATTTTGGTAAAGGTACCAATCTCCAGTTCTGCTTTGCTCTGATATCTATAACACTTTCTTTATCTCATTACTTATCCTTGGCTGTATACTTTTTGTAAGCATGTTTATCAATGGATGGACAAAACAATATATGAAATCCACATAAGTGAATTTTGTTGATTCTTTTCTGATTAGAGAGGTCCAGAAAATGACTGATAGTGGATTACCTTCTACATCCAATTTTTGAAGGTTTATTGGGAATTTATCTGCTTGGAAGTACAGGAACATATGAAATAGGAAGGATGTATATCTGAAAACACCTTCAATGGGAAGTTTCACAAGTTGATCATGGATACTATCAGCTATATACTTAGCTTAGTTATAAATGATTGTGGGGGGTTGACCGTGGGTTGACCAGGCACAAAAGTGGATAGAAAACCAAGTATAGACTCATCAGTGTGTTCATCAGTAAAATAACCAAGGATAAAGGGCAACATTGAAATAACATGTATTGATCCTTCAGGAAATTTGGAGGATGAGTAGGGGGGATTTATCTTTGGGATTTCAACATATGTAGGCCTAAATGTTTGGAAGATCTAAAATCTTATAGGAAAGTCTAAGTCAAGATAAATATTTGTAAGAGCTTCTATGGATAATGGGACTGCATTAGAATCTGGTTTTAACTGAAGCATTAGGTTTATAGACTCTGCAGTAATAGTTAACAATACCTCTTTTTCAGTATTAATAATAGCTCTTTGGTCAGGGGAATAGTAGGTTTGACACAATCTAATGACTTCTGGACACTAATGGGTATGTGGAACTACATATTTGGGAAAATTGGACTCCCAAATTTGAACTTCATCTCCCTGATCCAAATATTTTTCTAGACTGCAGTAGTGGAGATCCAGAAGATTAAATTCAATTACTGGATCAGTTATTTTGTAATCAAAATTGGCTAGAGGTGTATGCTCAACATCTACAACAGGAGGTTGTAGTGGATTTATGACAATGGTGTTTTTAGAAGCCATTACTGGGTTTGTTCTTGACAATTTTGACCTTCTGAATATTAAAACCTCTATTTTTAGGTTTTTTATACTCTTCTGTAAGCTTAGACTATTTACAGAAGGTATTTCTGGTATAACATAGGTCTTTTTTGACAGAAAATAGGTAAACTCTCGTTTTTTATGCTACAAATCTTCAATTGAGTTCCAAAATTAATCTTCAAACCTTCTTACAGACTCAGAAAGGTATAACAAGGGTTTTTTTTGTCTTTTTTTGGATAAAATAGGACTAAGAACAGTTTAAATCATGCACAAAAGGGTTCTGGGTGTTTGCAAAGGATTTTTGAATCAATAAGAGCTTCTCTAAGGTCTACAAAAGGCTAAAGTTTTTCAATTTTTTTAGAACGGGTTATAGTATTCAAAACTATGATTTTATCAGGGTTTCTATAGCAAATACAATTTTTTGAAGGCAAATAAAGGTATTTCTATAGGCATACAGGTTTTACGAGGCTCAAATTTAGAGATATAGCTCTTTCAAATGACGGGAGGGTATTTTCTTTGAAAAATACCTGTTATTGTTGGCGTTTGAATTGAAATAGGGTTTCTGGAAGTTGAAAGATTTCAAAAGCTGTGTGAAGTCTTTAAACACCTATTGGTAGGTCTGAGTAGTCGAATCAGTGGATTTGGGCAGAATTCTGGTTGTTTGGGCATGAAATAGGGGCAGTGACATCTTTTCTTTTAGTCGGAGACAGTTAAACGAGAAGAAAACACATAAAAAGGTTTAAACTGCGTGTATTTGCAGTTTTATAGAAAATCTGGGTTTAAACAGTAAATGCATTCAATGTGGGTGAAGTCGAATGGAGGCGGTTTGGTGCCGGGGGGTGGAATACCACCAAGCAATTATCACATGAGCTAGGAGTGGTATATGGTTTTTAGCAATTGAATGCGATCAAATGAGGAAAAGAGGCATGGAGGAGAGAGGGGAGGGCAATACCGTCCATTTCGAAAATCCAAAATGGATTAATGATTGCGCTTTTGAAAATGCAATATGGGCTATGGTTCGTTGGATCAGGCTAATGGATTGCGAACGGTCGTGATTCATCGATGGAATTGCTCGGTGTATGGGGTGTGGGGCCGGGGAGATTTATATGTGGCGGGGTTGATATAATATGTTTAAACATAGTTTAAACATAGATTATAATGTATTAAAGGGATAGGAAAGATACGGTAAATAAGTGATTTACAGATGTAATGCGACCGTAGGGCAGGTTTAAATAAACTTTATATGTTTTAACCTATGGGGAAGTGGAGTATATGTCACGTGGGTTTTAAAACCATAGGTTTAAACATTATTAAGTGGGTTTGGGATATTTATATAAAATGATTTAATATATTATGGGCGGGAAGATATAAGGAGTTAATATATTAAATTAAAGGTTAATATGAAAATGAAGATAAGCGAAAATATATATAAATGAACTAAGTAAAGTGTAAAATAAGAATTTGGGTGCAATGATGGCCCCATTTTAAACATTTACACTTAATACTTAGGATGAATAGTATTTTTGTGGGTTTTTTGAATGTTTTCTCATGAAATGAGATTAGTTAATGGGGTTTCTACTTTCCCTACGAAAAAAGGTGTTTTAACTTAGGAAAAGGCATTATATCTTAGGAAAAGAGTGATAATATTGAGGAAATGGGTTTTTATGAAGGGAATCCAATAATTATTACAAATTAGTTATTAAGCCTTGGGTTTGGTGCCAAAAAAAGTTAGAGAAATTCTCTGAGCCTTTTTAACTGAAGGTTTTGAATGCTGAAATACTTTGAGGGAGGGGAAATTAGTAATTTTCCAGATGATGTTTATCCATTCCTTGTAAAACTGCTTTCTACCTACCCATCATTTATTCTATCATTGTTTCATTATTTGCATGGGTGCATTTTAGCTTGCACCCCTAAATCCATTTTTCTTTTAAAGCATAAACTATCTAAATCTAACCTTATTTCATTCGAGGGCTCAAATTAAACTGTTGAGCTCCTCATTTATTCTCCAACTATCTACTGATTTTTCAAGTTTAAACTGTTTGACAGATATTTATTCTCTATCTATAAACATAAAATACAGATTAAACTATTTAACTCATCATGGATCATGCAATTTTGAACAAGCTGCATATAATCATTATTTTTGCAGTAAAATTAAAAGTAGTGGAATTTTGAATTGCATCACTTTCATGTCTTATTCTTATCTCTTTTTTGCTTTTGGGGTCCATTTTTTATTATTTTTGATCTTTTCTTTTCAATTCCATTGATATTTCTTTTAGGAATTTTACCCTCTTTTCATTTTTTATTATTTTCAAATATGGGAAAATGACTTGCAGAAAGAAAGGTATGTACATATTTACAATCCTAATCATAGTCAATTCAAAAACTATGAACCCTATTATTATAGGACCCTAACAGTGGCTCCACATCGGGATGGCATTTCCTGGTGAAATGTCAAGAACTTTGAGAATAGTAGCCTTTGAAGTTTGACTATGATGACCTTGTAAATGTTGTATGATCTCTGCAATTATTCATACTTATGATATTTTACCTTTCAAACCTGAGTGCCTTCTCTCTGGGCTTCAACTTTGTTAGGAAAACATCCAATTCAATATAAAATCTGCAATGTTATGTACAATGGATAAAGTAAACAAAGTTAACTACTAGTTGTTTCTGAAGAGTAGTAATGCTTCAACAATCTACCATTGACAGGTCCACCTAGCAGATTTGATCCATCCATCTCTTTCAAAAAGAAAGCATTGTTACCTCTGTAACCATAAATAACATAAGGTCCTTTCCATAGGAAATCAAATCTCCCATGTTTCCCTTTCTCTTCTCTCCTTTAATCCCACTTTAGAACTTTGTCACCAATGTAGAAATCATCTTATTTACTCTTTTTGTCAAAAATTTTCTTAATCTTATCTTGGATAACTTGAGACTTAAGATAAACCTCTTCTTAATCCTTCTGTGAATGTCATTGGTCTCAACTTGTAATTCTTGAATTATCTTCATTACTGGTACTCATAATGAAGATGGAAAAACAACATCCATTCCATAAACAAGCTGGTAAGGGGATGTACCAATAGATTTTTTGGTGGTAAGTCTATCTTCCCATAAGGCATTAACTAAACTCTTGTTCCAAGTTTTCTTGTTATATTATAGTAATTTTTTGATGATGTTCACAAGGATTTTATTGGAAGATTCAACAAGGCCATTACCTTGAGGGTAATATGCAGTAGAATGGACAAGGGTAATGTGGTACTTATGGAAAAAATAAATCATCTTTTTGGATTTGAATGCAGCTACATTGTCAGTAATAATATTTTGGGGACATCCAAATCTTAAAAGTTTGTTGTTTCTAAAAAGGAGATAATGACAGTGTCAGTGGCTTGCCTGGAGGGTATGGCTTCTATCCACTTAGTAAAATAGTCGGAGGCTATCAGAATCCACTTATGTTGAGCTGAGGATGGAGGGTGAATTTCACCAATGAAGTCAAGACCCCATTTTTCAAAAGGAACGTCTGTTGAGATGGGTTTTAAGGGCAGGGGTAACAACTTTTTCTTTCCCTCAAATATTTGATACTTGTGACAGGAGGTCACATAATTTTTTACATCTGCAAACAAAATAGGCCAGTAAAAACCAAATTTTAGGATTTTGTGTGTAGTAGTCTTCCAGTAGAGATGTCCTCCACAGTCACCTGCATGAAATTCTTCTAAAACTTTGTCAGCTTCTTCTTTAAGAAAACAATTTAGTAAAATTCCACCATGATCTTTCCAAAATAGTACATTGTCTATTATACAAAATCTTACTGCCTTCAATTTTAAGAATATAGCTTTTGTTCTTGATAATCCAGGAGGAGCTTGTAAATTTAGTAATAAAAATATAATATCTGCATACCATGGTGAGTCTGAAAAGGCTTCACTGATCTCTGGAGTCGCCATCTCTTCCTGATCATCTACTTGGGCAATAAAATTAATGTCTAAAGCATGACAATTTGATTCAGCCATGAGTTTGGCTAAACCTTGACCTTTTATTAGTTTGGTGGGTTTGATTTCTATGTCATATTCCAAAATTGTGGCAATCCACTTGCATCTTTTACCATCAAGACCATTATGTGTTAGAATATCCTTTACAACTGCATTTGGAACATAGGCAATGATGTGTGAATAAATAATGTACACTCTAAAGTCTTTGATGGCCTTTACCAAAGCTAGGGCCTATTTCTCCATTATATTGTATTGTAAAGTGGCATCTTTGAGTGATTTTCTAAAGAAAGAAATGGGCTGCTTATAGTCCTGGTCATTTTTCTGCAGTAAAACTACAGCAATAGTATGTTCTAAAGCAAAGGAGAAAATAATGAAATCTTTCTTAAAGTCAGGACTTATAAGGACTGATGTTTTGGTTAAAGCTTGTTTAATTGATTCAAAAGATTGTTTGGCTTCAATATTCCATTTAAGTACTAAGTCCTTTTTAAGCATATTGTTAAGTTCTTTGATTATTTCAACTAGATTTGAGATGAATCTTCTAAGGAAGTTAATTTTACATAGAAAAGCTTGTAACTCTTTATTGTTCCTAGGAGGACTAATGTTAAGAATTGCATCTATTCTAGCTAGGTCTATTCTAATTCCCTCTTTAGATATAATATGTCCTAGAAGTTTACCTTCTTCCAATCCAAATAAAGTTTTCTTAGGGTTTAGAGAGATACCAAATTTCCTGCATTTAAGAAAGACTTTCCTGAGATGATCCAAATGTTCATAATCAGTCTTTGAAAATATAGTAATGTCATCTAAATAAATCACTAGGAATACATGAATCTCCTTTGCAAAGGCTATATCCATAGCTCTTTGAAAAGTGGCTCCTACATTCATTAACCCAAAAGGTATTTTTACATACATAAAAGTGCCCCATGGAGTAGTAACAACAGTTTTGGCTTGGTCTTCTGGTTGGACTAGAATCTGGTTATATCTAGAAAATCCATCTAACAATGAAATTCTAGAAGAACCAACTACCCTCTGTAAAATGTGATCCATTTTTGGTAAAGGATAATTATCTTTTAAGGACACCTTATTTAAATTTCTAAAATAAACACATATTCCAGTTTCTCCTATCTTTTTCCTAGTGGGAACTAGATTAGAAACCCAATCAAAATATCTGATTGGTGCAATAATTTGGGCATCATACATTCTTTTTACCTCTTTTTCAATTAAAGCCATCAAAACATGATTGATCCTTCTTAAATTTTGTTTAAAAGGTTTTTGGTCCTCTTTTATAGGTATTTTATGATGTATTATGCTAGTGTCATAGGATTTTAGGTCCTCATAACTCTAAGCAAATACATCCTGGAATTCCTTAAAGAGAGATATGTATTTTTATTTTTCTTCCTGAGGTAAAGCTTTGGAAAGTTTAATCATCTTAGGTTTTAACTCTATACCAATATTACATTCCTCAATATCATATCTAAGTGGCTCCATTTTAGGTTTTCTTGCAACATCATTAGAGTCAAATAGATCTTCTAAAGGAGTTAAGCCTTTTGGTAAAAAGTTATCTTTTAGGTTCAAAATATTAGATTCATCATCTGCTAACTCTTCAATCTCTACTTTTTCTAAATTATCTATGTCCGATTGAATAAACTTAGTAGGTTTAGCAAAACTTAAATTATTTACATCTATGTTATTTAAATCATCCTCACTATCTAAATTTTGATCTACTTTACAGTCTGTATCTATATTACAATTCTGAAATTTCCCTTCATTGTTCATAAAATGGTAAATCTGTTCATCTTGTGAAAAAATTTGCCAATATTTAAGATTATCAGGAATTATAGGTCTGTGTTTTACTTCTGCAGTATATTTATAATTTAGTTGAAAATAAAGATTACAGGTACTAGCAAAGTTTGCTAAGCAGTGAGTCTGTTTGTTCTATTTTCTTGGTATTGCAGAAAAATCACATTCTAACAATTCTTTGATCAAATCTAAAACAATTTCTCTATATCGGCTTAATCTTGGATTATAAATAGAATATTCACTAGTTATCTATTTTACAATTAACTCTGAGTCTCCCATAATTGATATTCTTTTACCTCCTAAATTCCTAAAAATCTGCAGTCCTAAAATAAGAGCTTCATATTCAGCCATGTTATTGGTACATTTAAAATTTAGTCTGAAAGCATGGCCTTCTGCATGATTGTTTTCCATGTTTGTTATCCAAACTCCTGCTTCTGCTCCTAATTTATTGACTGAGCCATCAAAATCTAGGTGCCATAATGATTCATGAAAGATGTTTTCACTGTCTGGTGTTTTGTTTTTATCTTTTAGTTTAGTTTTGATTTCACTATCAGTTTTAGAGTTGCATAAAATGAATGAATCCATGTCAGTTGGTGTAGTGTAAATTTGGTAATTTCTTGGTCTTTTTGCACTACTCACCATATATTTCATCAATGTTTCCCTATAGAGTTTCTTTGGCTGGCCAAAAACTGATATGGTTGCATATGAAATTAAAATTGTAGAGATCTCTGTAATTTAGCTCCCCATGAGCGAGATAAGAGCATTCCATACTTGGGAGGGATGTCAGCTACTACAATGTCCATGAGTATGCTTTTACTAGGATATTGAACTAATGTGACACAAATCTTTAATCAAACCTAAACATTTGACTTTGCTGGAATCAAATGAAAAGAGATCTTTGTAAGGCCTAGTGATATATAAATTCAGGGTTTCCATTATTGCTTTTGGCATTAAATTGTGTGAAGCCCCTTAATATAATATTGCATTGTGTAATATTTGATCATGAATAGTTAGGCTAATGTAAAACGGTGGAACTACTCCATCTTGGTTTTTTCCATTAACATCGAGACCAAAAATTAACTCTGGTTGGTCATCACTTAGATTTACTGAATCTTCTCCATCATTCATGTTTAAGGTTTCAATGATAGTTGTTTTGTACAAATATGTTTTACCAATTCTGTTAGAGGAATTGGTATTTTTAATTTTTCAATTTCAGCTTGAATATTAAATGGAGCTTGTGATTTACTTAGCTGAATTATCTCTTCTTTAGTAACTATAGTTTGAGTATGTTTATCTTGTTAGATATAAGAATTTTTTGATCCATAATGTGGATAGATAGAAAATCTTTCAGATTAATTGCATCATTAGGATTAGACCAAATCCTAATGATGTGATTAATCCAAAAGATTTTCTATCTATCTAGGTTTATCTTCTTTTCCTACAACTATTTTCTCATTCTCAGTTTGTGTTTCTATTGTCTTAACATTTTTAGTTTTCTTTTCATGAATAGTTTGAGAAGCAGTAGATTTTTTTGCAGATTTTGAATTATCAGAAGCTGTTCTAACAGTGGCAACTTTTGGATCAGCTGATTCTGGATCAGTAGTGGGTGTTTTAGAGTCTAAAATTTCTGTTTTGGCAGAATTTATTGTCTTTACAACAACAAATTTTTGTGAATCTCTTGATGTTTAGACAACCTCATCTGTTATGTCAACAATTTTGGGACTAGGTAAAATTTTAGGGCTTGAAATTTTTTGGTATGAATTGGAGTTTTGCTTGTTTTCCCTAGGGAGAATTTGCAGAACTTTAGTAGTGGGAGCTTCTACTATTTTCTTATTTTGTTTTTGTGCATATTTTTTAGTAGAAATTTCTATGTTTTTCTTGATTCTAAGGTTATATTGCTTATGTACTTCATTGATAGAAAAATCATAACCTTGTTTGTAATCAAATGATTCACTAGAATCTATTTGCATTTGTTGTAAACCATATAACTCTTGATCTTCATGTGTAAGAAAGATAGTGTTATCTTCATTTATACCCATTAGATTTATGGTGTCTTCATCATCATCATTCTGATGAGAACTTTCAGCATACTTCTCTTGGAAAGGTGGTCTTATTGTTTGGTCAGGTGCCGATTCTCTAGATTTTCCTGTGTTGGTATTTTTCCTGAAGTTGGGATTTCTAATTTTTTTTTGGTTATCCCATTGTGGCCTCCTTTATATATTATCTAATCTATCCATCATTCTCTCTAAAGTTTTAGCTAATTTGTAATGTCCCTTTTTCAGGAACATGCTGCTCCATCGGGAACATCTTAGATGTTCCATTTTTCATTCTTCAGTGAGACAATGCAAATCCATTTCAGAGATTGAATGTTGGGGCATTTACAGGATATTTCTCCTTCAAAGAAGGGAGAGATCCTGAGGCTAGCTGGCCCTTCACAGATTCTGCCTATGGATATGCAATATTCCACCTCTGGAATTTTTGCTACAGCTGCCCATGAGGACGTTGTATAAGGAAGATGCTACATAAATAAGGCTATTCAATGCTAGGATGCTCTAGAATACTTCTAATATAAATCCCCTACAGAAAATGAGCTTAAATAAATGATTCTAGTTGGGTTATACAAACCTCCCCGAACTAGATCTCTAAAAAAATGCTCAAAGAGTGAGCTACAACAATACATGAACATGAACATTAACTTTGCAAATCTGAAATACATCATAAGAGGGGAAATAGTGTAGCCAAAATTATATTATTATTTCAGCATGAATATACAAGAAATAATTGAGGGAATAACGCCCTTAGTCCTCTAGAACCAACTTCAATGAATATACCATATAATGCCAGAGTAGCTGCAACTACACAGAATGCCGGGAAACCATAACTACGCAGTCTCTTTGAGAGATGTAGCTGCTGAACACATACACATGATAATATGGCTAAAACATACAATAAAAATATCCCAAGAGAGGAAAATGGGCTCAATATAGGATTTCTAGCCAATCTCAGGGAGATTGCTAGAAATGCCGGATAAAATACAATAGTGACAAATGAATTGTCACTGCAGCTGGAACCAGATAAATGTGAGGTTGTGGCTGATCTGATATGCTGATTCCTCCTCTGATAATGCCCTCAAAGGAAAAGGGGCTGATCCCCTTTCACTCAAAAACACTCCTCCTGATGTGCACAAGAATCTCCCTCAACATTGCCCTCATAGAATAACACAGTTTCTCCAAGTGACTGCGCAGTGGGAGATGGTGAATGAGTGGCCTGATGCCACAGATCTGAAATGAAGTCCAAGATCTCTCTCTATAGCTCCTCCAAAGAAGAAATCCACCCTCCTCTGAAAATGCAAATAGGGAAGAACTCTATGAGTTCCTCTACTACTACCCCAGCTACACATCAACCTGTTACAAGAGTAACGCTGTAACTAAAGGAGTGAGATTGGCCAAATGCTGGAATGAGGAAATTTAGCTCAAATCCTCTCCTCCCATGAGGAAGAGGTGGGGTATCCCCACCAGGAACACCCCCAGTGCTCAAGAGCACTGCAATCCTGCTAA
Organism: Pinus albicaulis; assembly: GCA_034641835.2. Lineage (NCBI taxonomy): Eukaryota > Viridiplantae > Streptophyta > Pinopsida > Pinales > Pinaceae > Pinus > Pinus albicaulis. Next base: position 141,471,819 of record CM076572.1, on the reverse strand, counting down.
ACAGCCCGGATATGCAAGACTTTGGCCTCACCACGAAATATCTGAATCAAGGAATGAATCAAATGAGCTGCTCCTTCGTTCTTATAAAGAAAATAAACTCACTTTTACCATAGGCCCCACAATTAGGGTTTTCATTCACTTTTGAATGCTTTCCCTCCAAAAGCTGTGTTATCTTCTTAAGCAAGCTAACCCTCTAAAGCAGTGCTGTTGACTTGGTCAAAATAGCCAACTCAAGGTGATCCTCATCATGTTCACACCATGGGGTGTTTATTTCAGCTGCTTTATTATTTCTCCTTTCACACAAGGAGTGTTATTTCTTAATCTAAAAGGGGCTAAGGTGTCTCCTTGCCCATTTTATTAAACAAAAATAAAATGTGCAACTATAATGTCCATTTTAGCTTGAGGCTAAAAATTGGGACATTACAGTCCTCCCCTCCCACATGTTGCTTGTCCTTAAGCAACTGCATAGAGAGAACAAAATTGTCTCCCCCTTCTTCTCTTGTGGCCTCCTCATCAATGGTACCACCACTGTTCAAATATGCTGCAATGAATTTGTCCTCCAATTCTCTCTCCCAAGTATGCAAGTTGATAACAATGCTCCTCGTGGAAAGATAGAAGGTGTAGTCGAATCCTTCCTACTGTGCTAAGGCCTCCTTAAGGTAGGAGTGATGATATGCATGGAAAAATTCTGCTCCCAATGATGGTCCTCTCATCCATGCAATCATCCAAATGAAAATCTCACCCCTGATTTCTGTAATGAGTTGGGGCTGAATGGAGAGTGTGCTTGCATTCTCATGATGGTCCTCTCTCCATTTGAAGTGTGCATGGGGCTACCTTTGTATTTGGGTTGAAACGTATGACCTCCAAGAATGGCCCAAGCTACTCCATCAAGAAATTCAGTCATGAGTTACCTCCTCAAATCCTCCAAGTGGTTTCTCCCACAAGAAGAGACAAGTAATAATGTGGCAATCATGGTTTTCCCATGGTATCTCCTGCAAGATAAACATATACAATGGGGAGAATCATGCTCCCAATGGGCTGTACATATAATACTCTCCAAATAATTCTCCTCATAAATGTACAACATCAAAAATATGCAATAGAAACAAGTTGTCATAGGACAACCGGAGAGTGGTTCATAGTTCCACTCATGGAACCTACGAAGTGCCTCCTTGGCCTGCCTCAAATCATCATTAACAAGTGCTAAACTAGCCACTTTTTTGTTGCCACAACATCTCCTCATAAGATGAAAACATGAAAATACCATGTCGTGCCAATGGTACACACCAAGAGAATGTGGCTTCCCCCACAACCATCACAAAATTAGCCAAAATCAAGGCTACTGGTAGCTGCAAGTACATCATAACAAAGGCAAGAAGGAATAATCCTCCTTGATCAATATGATGCTCATATAAAGGAAAGAGGTACACAATGTGAAGTTATACCTCCTCTACCATGTACTTGAGACCTTGAGCTGAAATGGCTCAACATGAATGTTCTCCCTCTCCTCCAATGAGTAAGGGAATGGTTGTGCCAACCTCTCCAAAAGACATCCGGGCTCTGCATCTATCCATATGCTGATGTAGATCATGTTGAATTCCCTCCAAGTGAACTAACATAGCAAGGCAAAGTATGCATCCAAGAGCATAGCTAGGAAGTCCCCATATGCTGCATGCAAATAATTTCTCCTTGAGACTATCAACTATAGTCAAGAAGAGTCTGCCATGATGATAAATGATCATATCATCCACTAAGTGTTCTCCATCTCCATCAAGGCCATCCAAGAATCATGCATGCACCAAGATCCTGGGACCTCTCAACCAAAATCTGATTCCTCCAACATGGATCAATCCTCCACATAGACAGCACTGGTAATCTGCAATAAAGTGCTCCCATCACGCTGCTGCCTGCTACCTTGAAATCCCCTCATGCCAAATTCATCCTCCAAGTTGCTGCCATGCCATCATGTAGCTTCTCATGCTCAAATAGAAATAAGGACCTCTGAAAATAAGCCTCCCATGAGAGACTATCACCTTCGAAGAATCTCTAGATCCTCGGTAATGTAAGCATGAGTGGCCTCCGTCTACTCCAAAGCATGAAAGAGTTCTTCCCCAAAGGAAGTGACCTCTCTCTCACCAAATCCATGGAGCAGCCATCCTGCATCATGAAGGTGCTATCCTCCATCCATACAGCAACTCTGTCTGTGCAGTGAAACTGATGAGAATGGGTGGTACTGAAAATGAGAGAGTGCATCCCTCCTCCATGAGCTTATCCCCAAACTCTCTGCGCTGTAATGGACTCCTCTAATGTCTCCACCCCTTCGGAATCCAATGAGTGGTGAACCAAATAGCATGATGCCTCCCATGTGGCCTCCCAAGTGGAAATCCTCCAAAAATGAGACATCAAGATAGGAAGTGGAATGAATATATGAGAGGAATGAATGGTCCTCTCTCTCTACTGCACAGTGCAGTCCTTCTCCCATGTGAAAAGAATCTCTGAAAATAGATAGGGGTGAATGTCCCTCATCCCTTCATGCTGATACTTCTGCTTTTCTTCTTCTTCCAATGGTGCAGCGTTGTATGCACCTCCTCTCTACCAACATGTGAGTGTGTTCCCTCCTGAATGAGAGGCCTTGAGTCTTGGCATTCCCTTGAAAGGAATGTCTCCACACCCTCACAAATGGAAGAGTGCCCTTCATATCATGGGGGTCTTGCCTCTAGCAAGCCATTCTCCTGATTTACTCCCCCTCTAGAAAGATGGAATGATCATTGTTACATGGTTCTCCTCCATGCATGCAAAGTGTTTGAAGTTTTGTCACACCCAGTTGCACATTGGTTTTCATCAATCCCCTTTGCAAAAATCTTTGTGACTTCCACATATGATCTCTCATTTTCATGAAAACATGAAATAGAATTATGAAATCAATCTATCATGAATCATACCTTTGAGTTTGCAACACTGCTCCTCCAAAGGTCTCAACTCTTTTCATCCATCCTTCTTGGAGTAGCTATGGGAAATGTAATGCACTGTGGATATGCATGTGTGGCTAAATTCTCACTCCCTTCATGATAATAGCTAGGGCTTGATCAATCACAAACCCCTTTCAGAAAATTTCTCCAAAATGTTTCCCTTGCAGCAGATCTTCAATGGTGTGCTCAATGGTCTAGAAAAGAAGAATGGAAACCTCCTCTTCCTTCATTCCTATTTCCTTGCCTCCTTTTAAATCTCCTCTCCTTGGAGAGAAGCTCCTCTTCTGATAGCAATGGATCTTGGGCACAGGCTGAGCCAATATCATGCTCTGATACCACTGTAATGTCCCTTTTTCAGGAACATGCTGCTCCATCGGGAACAGCTTAGATGTTCCATTTTTCCTTCTTTAGTGAGACACTGCAAGTCCATTTCAGAGACTGAATGTTTGGGAATTTACAGGATATGTATCCTTCAAATAAGGGAGAGATCCTGAGGCTACCTGGCCCTTCACAGACTCTGCCTATGGATATGCAATATTCCACCTTGGGAATTTCTGCTACAGCTTCCCATGAGGACGCTATATAAGGAATATGCTACATAAATAAGGCTATCCAATGCTGGGATGCCTTAGAATACTTCTAATATAACTCCCCTACAGAAAATGAGCTTAAAGAAATGATTCTAGTTGGGTTATATAGACCTCCCCAAACTAGATCTCTAAAACAATGCTCAAAGAGTGAGCTACAACAATACATGAACATGAACATTAACTCTGCAAATCTGAAATACATCATAAGAGGGGAAATAGTGCAGCCAACATTATATTAGGATTTCAGCATGAATATACAAGAAATAATTGATGGAATAACCCCCTCAATCCTCTAGAACCAACTTCAATGAATATACCATGTAATGTCAGAGTAGTTGCAGCTACACAGAATGCCGAGAAACCATAACTGCGTAGTATCTTTGAGAGATGCAGCTGATGAATACATACACATGATAATGTGGCTGAAATATACAAGAAAAATAGCCCAAGAGAGGAAAATGGGCTCAATATAGGATTTCTAGCCATTCTCAGGGAGATTGCTAGAAATGCCAGATAAAATACAATAGTGACAAATGAATTTTCACTGTAGCTGGAACCAGATGAATGTGAGGCTGTGGCTGATCTGATATGCTGATGAAATCCTCTGATAATTCCCTCAAAGGAAAAGGGGCTGATCCCCTTTCACTCAAAATTACTCCTCCTAATGTGCACAAGAATCTCCCTCAACACTGCCCTCATAGAATAACGCAGTTTCTCCAAGTGACTGCGCAGTGGGAGATGGTGAATGAGTGGCCTGATGCCACTGATATGAAATGAAGTAAAAGAGCTCTCTCTACATCTCTTCCAAAGAATAAATACATCCTCCTCTAAAAGTGCAAACAGGGAAGAACTCTATGAGTTCCTCTACTGCTACCCCAACTACACATAAACCTGCTACAGGAATAATGCTATAACTGAAGGAGTGAGCTTCAAAAAATGCTGGAATGAGGAAATGCAGCTCAAATCCTCTCCTCCCAGGAGGAAGAGGTGGGGGATCCCCACCGGGAACACCCCCAGTGCTCAAGAGCACTGCAATCTTGCTAAACAGCCCGGATATGCAAGTCCTTGGCCTCACCATGAAATATCTGAATCAAGGAATGAATCAAATGAGCTGCTCCTTTGTTCTTATAAAGAAAATGAACTCACTCTCACCATAGGCCCCACAATTAGGGTTTTCATTCACTTTTGAATGCTTTCCCTCCAAAAGCTGCATTATCTTCTCAAGCAAGCTAACCCTCTAAAGCAGTGCTGTTGACTTGGTCAAAATAGCCAATTCAAGGTGATCCTCATCATGTTCACACCATGGGGTGTTTATTTCAGCTGCTTTATTATTTCTCCTTTCACATGAGGAGTGTTATTTATTCATCTAAAAGGGGCTATGGTGTCTCCTTTCCCATTTTATTAAACAAAAATAAAATGTGCAACTATAATGTCCATTTTAGCTTGAGGCTAAAAATTAGGACATTACATGATCTATTTTTATGTATGAGCTAGATGCCTCTTCTTTTATTGTTACTCTCCTCTCATTCCTTAATCTAGCTCTTTTTGATAACATATTTGCTTCTACACTAACAGCATTTGTTTGCATCTGTTCTAAAGTTTCAAGATTCCTTTCTCTTAGTTGATAGGCTATGTATGTATCAAATCCATCAGGGAATTTGAGGAGGATAGAGTCTTCTGTGGGTTTGAGATTAACAGGAATTGAATTATAAATGCTATTGTATTTATTACAATAATCTTGGACTCTCTCATTAGGTGCTCTTTTAATGCTTTCACATTTTGATAATATTTGCAATGGATTTTTCTTCTTTTCTCATTTATTCAAAAATAATCTATGAAACACTACTAAATCAGCAATACTACTTGGATTTAAACCTTTAAACAATTTTTTAACTTCCCTAGTTAATGTTTGAGCAAAAAGTCTCATTTTTACATCAGAATCATCTATTTCATGAAGCTCTAAATAAATTGTCATCTTATTCACATGTTGTTGGGCAGTATATTGAGTGGTTGCATCAAATTGAGGTATTTTTCTTTGATATCCCTAGGGAATGTCATGTAGCTAGGCTGGAAGGATCAAGGGAGCATATCTAGCAGCCATAGCTTGAATTCTAGCTTGGCTTGGAGGTAAATTGGAAGTACTTGGAGCATAGCTAGAAGAACTTGCTGATGTGGTTGCAGAACTTGTAGATGAAATTGGGATATAAGAAGATGTACTAGAAAATGTGGTTGAGAAACCAAAAGAAGAAGTTGGGAAATATGAAGAGGTACTAGGGGATGAGAATGATGTATTGGAAAATGCAGAAGGAAAACTAGTGGATGGAGATGAGGTGGTGGAGGATGGGAATAATAATCTAGGTTGGAATGGTTGTTTAGGAATAAATGGATCTGTGGAATGAAGTGTGGTGGAGATAATGGATGATGTTGTGGTAATTAGAGATGAACCTTGTGACTCTAACAAACTAGTTTCTAAATGAGTGGTAGAAGGCTTAGGGGTATAAGCTGATAAAGCAGCTAATTCAACTGAATGTTGAAAAATAGCTTCATCTATTTCCTTAAGTAGAGTAGCATTTATTTCATCAAGTTTATCATAATCTTCAAATATCTTTGATTCAGAATCTACTAAAACAGTTTCTTGTTTAATTTCAAGAGATAAAATAAAATTAGGATCTATAACAGTGCTATTTAGATCACTTTCTGATTTATTTCTGAATAAAGAATTTTCAAAATTTAAGTCAAAATCAATGTCTTGTATAGTTGCTAACTGTTTTGGAAGGGAATTTGCTCTAACTAAGGAGAATTTATTACCTAAATCTTCTACTTTTTTATTCTTTTTCCCAATTCTGTCAGGATCATCTACTATGACAACAGATTGTGGATCTGGATTTCACCTGGTATAGTAGACTCTTCTCAAAGCCAAAATTACAATTTTTAATGAAAATATACTCACAAATTTTTAAAACAACCTTTAAGGTGTAAAGATAATATAAATATTTCCTTTAAGACCTTATTTAAAAGTGAGGATTAGTTAGTTTCCTAAATGGAGTCGCCAGTATGTTATCACTCTAATAATTCTCAAAGTTGTGAGATTTTGATTTATAGTTTAAAGAATATTAGAGGTAACCACAAACCTACTTTCAAGCTTTAGTATCCAACCTTCCTAAGGCTCAGAGACGACTCTCTCTATAAGATTTAACTTTATTTTTATGTTTGATTTAGGCTAGTTATATTGGACAATCTGGTTTGGTTTGGTGGGAAAAATCAGTTATTGAGATGGATAGTGATAGATCTATTTTTCCATTGGGAAAATGGAGTCAATGTTTCAAGTAGATAGGTGAGGATCAAGGTCTAAAGTCAAATATTTTCAGGGCAAGATAGCAGAGTCACTTAAGAGCTTTGAGGCTGATTGGTGAAGTGGTTCAATCGGGATAAAGAGAAATCAAGGATTCTTTGATCCAGATAAGGAGTGATAATGACAGAGGTCATTCGAAAGAGCGAGCAATTAAGGGTTCCCTACTCTGGAAATCAGCAGAAAACATCAAAATGAAAACTAGTAAATAACAGAGTGCTTTTACCAAATTATGATATATCACTTCTTGATTTCACATTTAAATTTAGAACACATTTATGTATGAATGGAAAACATAAGAATATTTAACAAATAACAGTATAAAGTACTTCACTTAAGTGGCCCAACACATGAATCCTGAAATATGATGCTTTATTGATTTGATACAGCCTGCTGACTTGAAACTTGGTACAAAAACCTTTCAGGTACAACAATATTGACTATAGAAATCTTCAACAATTTATTCCACAATAATACTTCAAAGGGTGAAGTATTTATACAAAAAGTAATACAAAATATCCTAGAAAAATCATAGGATTTTTCTAAGGAAAATAAAATATCTATTACAAAAAGATAGTGACAGCTACTTAACAACTTGCAAGTTGTCCTACTTATTCAAATTAAATATAAATGCTATTTGGATTTGGGTGTAGCTGGCTGTTGTGTTGTCTTTAATGCTGACAAAAACATCTTCAATCTATTTTGAAATTTTATCTCCTTATCTGATACTATTTATTTGATACACTTTAACCATTGATACTCTTTATCTTGTTGTTTTGACTATTTTACTGCTGTAAAAATCTGTTTTTACTGTATAAAAACAACACTATGTTTTTCTTCCTCTTTCACTGTAAACTGTCTTTTACAGTAAGTTAGTAAGCTTTTGCCAAAACTCTTCATCAGGTAACTTAATCTTGGTAAGTTTTCTAAAATTCTCATCAGCCTCGTGTATCTAACAAAGGTTGGTTTGACCACAAAGAGATGTTTTATCTCATGTTGTAAATAAAACAAATCTTCAACACTTTTGTGCAACACTTTGCCTATAGGTACTCCTTGCCATTTTTCCTTGTTTAGTTGATCTTTGGCAAAATCTCTGATCTTCTTGTTATAATATTATTGCTTCATTAGTTTATCATTTATAACAAGAATATTTGGCAAGAATTTTTGCCTCAATGTGTCAAAATTAACCATGAATGTAGCTATGTCTATGTCCATATTTTGACACTTCTCTTCTAGCTGCTTCAACAAGTTTTTCTTTAATATTACCTTTCTCACTTCAAGAATTGTTTCAGTTCTATCAGTAATTCCTATCTCGTCCAATTCTTGTTTGTTTTTAGTGTTGAGAAACTTGATTATTTCTTGGGCCTCTTCAGTTTTGGTACCAAGCTCTTCCTTTTTCTTCACAATTTCTTCTTTTGCTACTTTAAGCAAGTCCTTTTGTTCATAAATTACCTGAATGGAAGGCCAAGTATCATTGATTGACTCAATATTTTTGGACCACAATTGATTTTTTATGTAATCCATTGGTTCTTTCAAGGTTAACTCTGCTTCAACCTTCTTAAGCTGCTCACTTAACATTTTCTGTTCCTCTGTTTTAGCATTTATTTGAGCTAATTTCTTGGCATCTCCCAAGTTCTTGATTTGTTCTTTCAACCTATTGATATCATTATTATGAATTGACATATCTTCCATGGCTTTAATGATCTTGCTTGCCTCATCTGTTTGTTGCACTGCTGAAGTAGATGATTCAGTAGCAGAAGTAGTAGAAGAAGTCATTGGCACAACTGTGGCCAATGGGACTTTTGGTGCCAACTCCTCTGCTAAAGTTGATGGAACTGCTATAGTTACCATGGGGATGACTGTAGGAGGAACACTTTGAGTTTTTGTAGCTTCTTTCTCTTGGAAAAGCTTGTCCATTTCTATCTCCATTTCCTTAATCTGTGCTGTCATTCAGAGTATGAGACTCATCATATCATATTTTTGATTTCCCTCCTGCACAATTTCTTTAGTCTGTGGATGTTCTGTTGGAGGCAGTTTCAATTGCTTTCTAAGTGCTGCAATGTCAACATTTTTATTTTTTACCAATTCTTCTGCAGCCTTTACATTTGAAGGGTCATACCCTACCTCAATCACCAGTTCTTTTAAAGACTTAATTCTAGTGTCTTTAGCATAAGAAGTAGCTTTTAAATTCTAATATGATCTCTCAAATTTGTTATAGTGTTCTAAAGTTTCTAGGCACTCATTTCCTTTGAAGTCATAGTAGAATAAAGCATTTTTGAGCTTTTCTTATGAAACTCAATTTGATCTAAGGGATGAATTCTTTCTACTAGTATTTCAAAGTCAACTCTCTTATAATCTATTGTTGTTATAGGTTTATGCATTGTTAGCTGTAGCAATGTCATTAGAAACTTTTTATTGGTGCAATCAAAAGCTGAGAGAAGTCTGTTTCGATTTCCCGGAGTCTGTTTCAAATACTGTGAGTAGATCTCATTTTTTCACTCTTCATTTTTTGCCTTGATTTCTTTATATTTCTCTTTGATATCACTATCTGTATTCTCTACTTTCTTTGATGAATATGCCTCCATGCTTTTCTGTTTTTCAATCATTTGAGTGTTTGAAGTATCATTTTCCTGCTCATTCACAATAACTGTCGTGGCACCTATGTTTTTCTCTGGGTTTTCTTCATCTAAAACCTCAATTGTTTCCTTCTCTTTGTTTACTAGATTTAGCTTAGGTTTCTTATTATATCTGATTTTGAATCTGGTCTCTGTTGTTGTTTCAGTTGTATATGTGCCTTCTTCTCTGATTCTCTTTGTCATTCTGTCTTCCTGATTTACAGTCTTCAAAGTGTGACTATTATCACCCTGTTTGAATGTTTCCATCAAATTATTGTCCAACCATTATGTTTGATTGGAAAATTGTTCAATCTCAGGCCTTTTATCATGAATATAAGGGGTTAATTTGCATTTACCCTCATCTTACTTAGTATTCGATGAGGATGATAATTACACAAGAAACTTTCATCAAATTTGTATTCCAGCAACTGTTTTGTTGCCTCTACACCTGCTTCCCTATGACTGCAAATAAAAGGACCCACCTGGTTCTTCAATTTGAATTGAGTCTTCTTTTTAGCAACCAAGAATTTGATAGAGTCTTTGTTTAGAAATTTTCTTATGTACTCTAAGGAAAAAACTCTCATTGGTAAGTATTTTGGAAATTTATAAGGCAAATGTTTTGACCCATAGACTCTAATCTCTGTGTGATTTTGGTAAAGGTACCAATCTCCAGTTCTGCTTTGCTCTGGTAGCTATAACACTTTCTTTATCTCATTACTTATCCTTGGTTGTATACTTTTTGTAAGCATGTTTATCAATGGATGAACAAAAAAATATATGAAATCCACATAAGTGAATTCTGTTGGTTCTTTCTGATTAGAGGTCCAGAAAATGACTGATAGTGGATTACCTTCTACATCCAATTTCTGAAGGTTTATTGGGAATTTATAAGCTTGGAAGTATAGGAAAATATGAAAGAGGAAGGATGTATATCTAAAAACACCTTTAGTGGGAAGTTTCACAAGCTGATCTTGGATACTATCAGCTATATACTCAGCATACTTATAAATTATTGTGGGGGGTTGACCAGGCACAAAAGTAGATAGAAAACCAAGTATAGACTCATCAGTTTGTTCATCAGTAAAATAACCAAGGATAAAAGATAACATTGAAATAACATGTCTTGATCCTTCTGGAAATTTTTAGGATGAGTAGGGGGGATTTATCTTTGGGATTTCAACATATGTAGGCATGAATGTTTGGAAGATATGAAGTCTCTTAGGAAAGTCTAAATCAAGATAAATCTTTGTAAGAGCTTCTATGGATAATGGGACTGCATTAGGATCTGGTTTTAGCTGAAGCATTAGGTTTATAGACTCTGCATTAATAGTGAACAATACCTCTTTTTCAGTATTAATAATAGCTCTTTGGTCAGGGGAATAGTAGGTTTGACACAATATAATGATTTGTTGAAGATTGCAACAAGAAAAAGTGAAGGAGGCATCCTGAAACATCTTTCCTGATCCTAGTTGGAAAGTGATCACCTAAACTAGGTGGGGGCCACACAGGTGATTTTTGTCGCAAAGTCTATTTTTAGACTATGTCTATTTTTAGACATATGGATCATGGTCTATGAGTTGCGGGATGATATTTAAGGATGGTTGGTCAAGTTGGTAAAAATAGATGGACCTCTATTTTTAGACATACTAGGCGGAGTCTATTTTTAGACTACCAGTCTAAAAATAGATCAGTCGAATATTATTAGCTCTTAATAATATTTGGACTATAAACATTATCTTATCCTCTTGGAGCACTTCAGTTCGAGCTATAGATGTGGCACATGTAGCTGACAGAAGGAATTACACTATTCCTAGGGTTTAGTTGAGCTATTGCATGGTTGACTTCAGTTGGAACTCATGTGGCAGAGTTTGGTGGAGTTGATGAGACAATTGATGGAGTTGTGTTCGGTTTAACTTAGTTGAACTAGTTGTATTTAGTCTAACTGATAAATACACTAGTGATGAGTGGTGTGAATTAATTATTAATTAATTCAAAAATTATTAACTCATAAATCAACTAAAGAATACATCAGTTAACTGCAGTGCGTGGACAGTTTAGTGGAGACCAGTGTTAGAGGTGGGTGAAAGGGTGAGTCTACTATCAGTTGTGACTATAACTGTGGATGAGATTTGCACACACATTGATTGAGATTTCCAATGAGGATTTCACAGTACAAGCCAAGGGGATTCGAACTTGGATCTATTCATTCTTCATCTTGGATTGCACTGTAGAGGCGGGCTAACAGGTGGAGGAGATTTGAACTTGTGACTTGTTCATATCTAAGCTAGTTAGTGTGTAACAATTGGAGATGGTGCTGAGAGCTTGTGAGGAGTTTGTGCTATGTATTGTTACATGTTCTCTATCATTATAATATAAAGATTGTTGGGGGTTTTCAGCTGTAAGCTTTCCCCCATTACATACTGTGTTGATATGTGTGCTTGATTATGTTTTAATGTGCGCATGTGATTGCTTCTAATTCCGCAAATTGATGATCAATGGTAGAAGAGGTTATGTATTATGCATGAAGCTCAAAAAGTGTGTAATCAGGATAATCTCGGCGAATAACTCATCTATTATTCAAATTTCTACATGGTATCGGAGCGAAGTTGATCATCGGATCTATTACAGTGATTACATTTTATTTCGGTAGACAGAGTCTGTAAGAGGGCCAGGTAGCCTCTGGATTCATCCTTTCTTTGAAAGGTGAAAAATCCAGTAAATGCCCCTACAGTCGATCTCTGTGCTAGAAATACTTTGTTCTCACAGATCAGAAGCGGTTGAGTTTTGAGCTGGTGGAATTCGAATTTGCAGCAGTGTTTTCTTGGTGTCGAAAGTTGAGATGTCTTTCAACGGATTGCGATTGGAGTATGCCCTTGAGGGCAGCTCGAATTATATTGCATGGAAGGACAGGATGGAGGCGGTGTTAGATGACAATGGGTTGAAGGAGTTCATAGATGTTGAAGTCCCAAAGCCTACTTCTAGCGATGCTGCCGTAATTGAGGCTTGGCAAAAGAAGACAGCAAAGTGTCGAAGGATTCTATTGGAGGGCGTGAAGGATCACATAGTGTCCAGCCTTCATGGTAAGGCTTCTCCATTCTTGATGTGGAAATATTTGACAGATTTATTTCAAAGCAAGAGCGACCAGAGGAAGTTGGCGCTCAAGGATAAACTTAGAAACATAAAAATGGAGAAAGGCGACAGTATGCCCAAGTACCTCACGAAGTTCATCCAATGCAGGGATGAGCTGGGAAGTGTGGGGGTTACTGTTGATGACGAGGACTTGGTGAGCTTGGCTCTCCTTGGGCTTCCGAAGAGTTGGCATTCCTATCAAGACTCTGTCAATGGTCGGGAGAAATTGCTAGGATGGGAGCGACTTTGGTCGGATCTTGTGCAAGAGGAGATAAGGCGAAGTACCAAGGACGGAACTTCATCAAGGAACTCTAATGAAGAGAATTGTGCTTTGGCTGCCAAATCAAGGAAGGGGAAGGGCAAGAAGAATTCTTCTCAATCCGGTGCGGATGGTAAAGAGCGTGACATGTCCAAAGTGAAGTTTTTTCACTATCACGAGCATGGGCATTACGCCACGAATTGTCCACAGAAGAAGAAGAACAAGTAGGTTGCTGGAGCTGCAGCTGGTGAGGCTCTTGCCTCGCAATTTGAGTTGGACTTCTCATTGATCGCATGCATGGTGTCTAGTGCATTGGGATCGGGGTGGTATTTTGATAGTGGCGCTTCTTTTCACATGACGGGAGATGTGAATCTTTTCAGTGACTTGGTGGAGAAAGATCTCCAGTTGCATGTTGAGTTGGGCGACAATGGACGATACAATGCGACCGACATTGGTACCATAACCTTTCAGAGGGAGTCAGGTAAAATCATTCTTTTACAAGATGTAGTGCATGTTCCAGGTTTAAAGAAGAATTTGATCTCAGTCGCAATGTTAGAGGATAAAGGGTATGAAGTTGTCTTCAGTGAAGGAAAAGTTTTCCTTCGGCACAAGGCAACAGGACAAGTCAAGAAGGTTGGGATTCGAGCAAAGAATCTCTATAGACTTGAAGTAGATGGGATGTCTACGGAGCTTCCTACTGTTGGGAAGTGCAAGAAATACATGCAATTGATGCTTGAGAGGGAGAAAGTTTTGCATGCAGGTAATAGTGAACCTCGGGATGTGGAGCAGCCACAAGATGAGGATCATGGAGTGGAAGAAACCACTCATGCAGAGAAATTTCGTGCCAGATGGGCAGAGGGAGTGCATGCAGCTATACCACCAGGTGTGAGGTGGGGCGACATGCATGAATAATCCCAAGAGGAGATTTCTGGGCAGGATTCATGAGATGGTGTGGATCTCATGAATTGAACCTAGCTATGAGGTGCCCACAGTGCAGCAGTAGCATGATCAGTTGGATTGATGCAGGCAGATCAAAGTGACAGTGTCAGATACTGGAGCGCGGATCAGAGTTGACAGCAAGTGCAAGAGTGCATGGGTGCAAGAGTTCAACAACGCAGTGGTTCCTGATGACATGTGCAATTGGGCCCAGCAGAAGTCGAAGAATTTGATGATAGATGCATCAGACTGATTGAGTTTTTTGGAGCCTATTCAGTTTCAGAGGAGTTGCAGAGCAGATGCATGGAGTTGCATGGCACTTGTGAAGGTTGTAGGGCGAATGCATGGAGTTGCATGTCGCATGCAAAGACAGTCCTTTCTTGTTGAGATGGAGTGTTGAAGATTGCAACAAGAAATAGTGAAGGAGGCATCCTGAAACATCTTTCCTGATCCTAGTTGGAAAGTGATCACCTAAACTAGGTGGGGGCCACACAGGTGATTTTTGTCGCAAAGTCTATTTTTAGACTATGTCTATTTTAAGACATATGGATCATGGTATATGAGTTGCGGGATTCTATTTATGGATGGTTGGTCAAGCTGGTAAAAATAGATGGACCTCTATTTTTTAGACATACTAGGCGGAGTCTATTTTTAGACTGCCAGTCTAAAAATAGATCAATCGAATATTATTAGCTCTTAATAATATTTGGACTATAAACATTATCTTATCCTCTTGGAGCACTTCAGTTCGAGCTACGGATGTGGCACATGCAGCTGACAGAAGGAATTATGCTATTCCTAGGGTTTAGTTGAGCTATTGCATGGTTGAATTCAGTTGGAACTCATGTGGCAAAGTTTGGTGGAGTTGACGAGACAGTTGATGGAGTTGTGTTCGGTTTAACTTAGTTGAACTAGTTGTATTTAGTCTAACTGATAAATACACAAGTGATGAGTGGTGTGAATTAATTATTAATTAATTCAAAAATTATTAACTCATAAATCAACTAAAGAATACATCAGTTAACTGCAGTGCATGGACAGTTCAGTGGAGACCAGTGTTAGAGGTGGGTGAAAGGGTGAGTCTACTATCAGTTGTGACTATAACTGTGCTTGAGATTTGCACACACATTGATTGAGATTGACAATGAGGATTGCGCAGTACAAGCCAAGGGGATTCAAACTTGGATCTGTTCATTCTTCATCTTGGATTGTGCAGTAGAGGCAGGCTAACAGGTGGAGGAGATTTGAACTTGTGACTTGTTCATATCTGAGCTAGTTAGTGTGTAACAATTGGAGATAGTGCTGAGAGCTTGTGAGGAGTTTGTGCTATGTATTGTTACATGTTCTCTATCATTATAATATACAAATAGTTGGGGGTTTTCAGCTGTAAGCTTTCCCCATTACATACTGTGTTATATGTGTGCTTGATTATGTTTTAATGTGCGCATGCGATTGCTTCTAATTCCGCAAATTGATGATCAATGGTAGAAGAGGTTATGTATTATGCATGAAGCTCAAATAGTGTGTAATCAGGATAATCTCGGTGAATAACTCATCTATTATTCCAATTTCTACATGATTTCTGGACACTGATGAGTATTGGAACTATGTATTTGGGCAAACTGGACTCCCAAATTTGAACTTCATCTCCCTGATCCAAAGATTTTTCTAGACTCTAGCAGTAGAGATCTAGAAGATTAAATTCAATTACTGGATCAGTTATTTTGTAATCAACATCAGCTAGAGGTGTATGCTCAACATCTACAACAAGAGGTTGTAGTGGATTTATGACAATGGTGTTTTTAGAAGCCATAACTGGGTTTGTTCTTGACAATTTTGACCTTCTGAATGTTAAAAACTCTATTTTTAGGTTTTTTATACTCTTCTGTAAGCTTAGTATGTTTACAAAAGGTATTTCTAGTATGACAGAGGTATTTTTTGAACAAAAAATAGGTAAACTCTAGTTTTTTATGCTACAAATCTTCAATTAAGTTCCAGAATTAATCTTCAAAACTTCTTACAGACTCAAAAAGGTATAGCAAGGGTTATTTTGTCTTTTCTTGGATAAATAGGACTAAGAACAATTTAATTCATGCACAAAAGGGTTCTGGGTATTTGCAAAGGATTTTTGAATCAATCAGAGGTTCTCTATGGTTTGCAAAAGGCTAAAGTTTTTCAGTTTTGTTTTAAAAATGCCTATAGTATTCAAAATTGTGATTTTATCACGGTTTCTATAGCAAATAAATTTTTTTGAAGGCAAATAAAGGTATTTTTGTAGGTAGACAGGTTTTACGAGGCTCAAATTCACAGATATAGCTCTTTCAAATGACGGGAGGGTATTTTAATTGAAAAATACATGTTATTGTAGGTTTTTAACTTGAAATAAGGTTTATGGAAGTCTGCAAGCTTTCAGAAGATGTGTGAAGTCTTTAAACACCAATTGGTAGGTCTAAGTAGTGGAATTAGTGGATTTGGGCAGAATTCTGGTTGTTTGGGCATGAACCAGGGGTAGCGACATCCTTTTTTTTTTTCAGTCAGAGACAGTTAAACAAGCAAAAAATGCAGAAAAAGGTTTAAACTGCGCGTATTTGCAGTTTTATAGAAAATATGGATTTAAACAGTAAATACATTCAATGCAGGTCAAGTCGAATGGAGGCGGTTTGGCTCTAGGGGGGTGGAATACCACTAAGCGATTATCGCATGAGCTAGGAGTGGTATATGGTTTTTAGCAATCGAATGCAATCAAATGAGGAAAACACGCGGGGAGGAGAGAGGGGAGGGCAATACCACCCATTTTGCAAATCCAAAATGGATTAATGATTGCACTTTTGAAAATGTGATATGGGTTAGGGTTCATTGGATCAGGCTAATGGATTGCAAACGGTCGTGATTCATCGTTGGAATTGCTCGGTGTATGGGTCGTGGGGCCCGAGAGACTTATATGTGGCGGGGTTGATATAATATGTTTAAACATAGTTTAAACATAGATTGTAATGTATTAACGGGATAGGCGGGATACGGTAAATGAGTGATTTACAAATGTAATGCGACCATAGGGTGGGTTTAAGTAAACTTTATATGTTTTAACCTATGGGGAAGCGAATTATATGTCACGTGGGTTTTAAAACCATAAGTTTAAACATTATTAAGTGGGTTTGGGATATTTATATAAAATGATTTAATATATTACGAGGGGCGGGTGGGGGGGGGAATTATAAGGAGTTAATATATTAAATTAAAGGTTAATATGAAAATGAAGATAAGCGGAAATACATATAAATGAACTAAGTAAAGTGTAAAATAAGCATTTGGGCGCAATCATGGCCCCATTTTAAACATTTACACTTAATAATTAGGATGAATAGTATTTTTGTGGGTTTTTTGAATGTTTTTGCATGAAGTGAGATTAGTTAAGGGTGTTTTTACTTTCCCTAAGAAAAAAGGTGTTTTAACTTAGGAAAAGGGATTATATCTTAGGAAAAGGGTGACGAATGTTGAGGAAATGGGTTTTTATGAAGGGAATCCAATACTTATTACCAATCAGTTATTAAGCCTTGGGTACGATCCCAACAAAAATCATAGAAATGATCTGAGCCTTTTTAACTTAAGGTTTTGAATACTGAAATACTTTTAGGGAGGGGAAATTTGTAATTTTCCAGATGATGTTTATCCATTCCTTGTAAAAATGCGTTCTACCTACCCATCATTTATTCTATCATTTTTTCATTATTTGCATGGGTGCATTTGAGCTTGCAACCCTAAATCCATTTTTCTTTTAAAGCATAAACTATCTAAATCTGACCTTATTTCATCCGAGGGCTCAGATTAAACTGTTGAGCTTCTCATTTATTCTCTAACTATCTACTGATTTGTCAAGTTTAAACTGTTTGACAGATTTTTATTCTCTATCTATAAACATGAAATTCAAAGCATGAAAAAGTTAAGATTGAAATATTTAACTTATCATGGATCATGACATTTTGAACAAGCTGCACATAATTATTATTTTTGCAGTAAAAGTAAAAGTAGTGGGATTTCAACTTGCATCACTTTCATGTCTTATTCTTATCTCTTTTTTATCTATTTTGGTGTCCATTTTTTATTCTTTTTGATATTTTCTTTTCAAGTCCTTTGATATTTCTTTTAGGCCTTTTACCCTCTTTTCATTTTTTATTATTTTCAAATATGGAAAAACAACTTGCAGATATCAAGGCATGTACATATTTACAAGCCTAATCATAGTCAATTTAAAAATTATGAACTCTATTATTATAGGACCCTAACAGAACCTCAACCCATGACACATCGTTCCTCCTACCTAAACTATACTCGGACAAGTATTGCAGGTGGTTCGGTCACCAAAACAAAGAATAGAGAAAAACCCTGTGGTGGTAAATTAAAATGCAAAGATAAAGGTTTAACGTGTGTGGAACTAAGCAGTATGCAGATATATCTCGACAATATAAGCGTAGACAAAATAAGACAAGATTCATTAAAAGATATGCAATAGAGATGCAAAAATAAACGAACTCAATATTAACCCCAACGAAACAGTTAACATTATATGTCATTTACTGAATATAAGAAGTGAGAATATTAATAACCGTAAAGAGACTACAGGCATATAAGCAGTATAAACATCCTGACAGAATTTTATTTCCATAGTTCAAATGAGAAAACTGCAGAGACAGTCCACAAGATGAATGAAAATAAGTGCTTACAACTTAATATTTTTTAATCTGTAAAATACATATACGGAGACTGGGAGCATCGACCAAGACCAATAGGATTGGCTCGGAAGAAAACCCACTAAAAAAATTTACCATCGGTTTAGAAGGAAATAACAAATACAGTAAATTTCCCAGCAAAATGCATGGAAGCCAACCTCGGCCTTCCTAATCTAGAAATGAAACATTGAGCTTTAAGCAGGCTCTGTAATCTTGAAACCAAAGCCAAGTAGTAAAAAAAATTTAAGCACGCCGAGAAGTGGCCTGGGTGGACAAGTGGTTCGACATAAGAATACCTAAAAGAATGGTATGATATTGTTAGCATAGAAATCTCAACGCTCATGATTTGTAGACAGACCGTGCTTCCAATTAAGAGGGTACCTGCAACACCAAGAAAACAAATTACTCAAGAGGAGGCACAACCAATACTACCGAGAATTCAAGTCAAAGTATAAACAAGATGAAATCTCTACGACCATGGCTACCTGAAACATTAAGCCTCCCCATGATAAGCCAAGTGCCGAGCTGAAAGGGTAAAAGTCCAATAGAAGGAATGAGAGAGGTAATAAGACTTCATAGTATAATGCGAAGAAAGAAATATGAAGTAATATACAAACCAAGAAAAAAATGAAATTGAATTTAGCGTAGAGAATTACATGTGGATTAAAACAGAGATTTGAGCGTAATGGTCCTAAAAGGTGAAGTTAATAGCTTAGTGTGAAATCGCTAAAACTTAAAGAGATGTAAAATAAGTAGTTTTATCGGTGGCTTAAAGGACTACATGATCTAACTAATTTTTAATGTAACCATAGTATCCGTATTTGCATTTTCATTTTTTGTATTTCGAGATATCAAAGCAAGTATCATAGATTTTAAATTTTGTTGTATCCCAACAAACATCGATAATGTAAAATGAGGGGAAGCAGATAGGTATGGTTTACTATATCATTTACCTTCCATATTCTATCGTTGATTTAATGACTGGACAAAAGGAGGGGGTATGGCCCATTATAACATGAACCTAATCTCAAACAAATTACATAATTTTGCAATATTATTATGCCAAGACATGATAGCTTCCTATAGCAATAAAGAGTATGAGGTATCAATAAAAATGAGATGTGTGAAAACCAACTTACTTGGTAGATGTGATAGTGGCCCAAATTATTAAGTTTAATAGCCTGCTTCAATATTTGCTTATAACTATGTATAAAGAAATTTTCATTGATAATTAAACTTTGGAGATGTTAATAATTAAGGCAAGGAGTAAATTTTTTATCCCATATGTTACAAGTGGTACTGCAGTGTGATTTTACACCAGACCTTAGCTACCTACCCAGTTTAAATTTGGTATATACCGATGCACAGAAAGAAGTAGTGCATCACAGTAGAAAAAATGAGAAGGGGATTTCAGACAAAATACCTCGGATTACCCAGAACTCATACCTACACAACGAAATGAATTCTTAGATGTGGATTCATTGAGTGTAGATCAACACCAACAAACTAGTAGATCAAGTGAGGAACAAAGAACACCAAACCAAAATATTGTTAATATTAAAAGGTAGTTGCGTGAGGAAATGTGTCTTATAGAAGTGACAATGACTGGTCGTACGTGTGATAGGAAAGGATACGAAGAGCCTTTTTCCAAGGGCAGCATCAAGGGATGTTACAACTCACCCGATAGGGGGCGGTGAAGAGAATGAACGACAAACCAAGACCACATGACATACGGGGAAGGAGCCTGCGATAAAAGAACAAGAAAGAACGGAACAAACATAGGCCCTAATGTGTTTATCAGCTGAAATTAAGAAGGCTGCGAGGATTGGTTGACAACATGAATAAGTACTTCATGCATTATTATAGCAATAAATTCCGTTCGCTGGCTATTCATCAAATTGAGAGAAAAATCCATCATATGGTGGGAGGAGGTAAAGAATGTTTCCGCATTGAAGATCAATATGTTACATGGGATTCATTCCACGCCTTTAAAGAAAATATTTTGACAAAAATTTCCTAGCGAAAAAATTCGTTAGAATTTCAAAAGTGACTTGAAGTCAAGTTCAGTATGACTATGGATGAGACATATTACTAAGTTCACCTCTTATTAAGACATGTCTTTATCTCAGATGTATATGCCAAGGTTCAAAGGTTCCCTATAGTCTTCAACTCATATGAAGGAAACGAATTGAATTCGTAAACTTAGAGACATGAGCAAAGCAATTCAAATAGAAAGAATGTGCTACCAAGATTGTCCAAGGAAAAGGGGAACTGGAAAAAAATTTGGCAGCCAAGAAAATGATGAACATTTCAAACTTGTGGGCGGGGATAGCAATTTTGGAAGAATTATGGCCAAATTAAAGAAGGGGCAAAATGGCAAAAATCATCAGTTAACCCAAGGTCAAGAGAGGCCTTCCACAGAGTTTTGCAAACTTGAGCAAGGAAAAGTAACCAAACGATCCCCATAGTGTTGGGGGTGTGGGGAGACGATTATTATGTGTACTTCCGCGCAAGGAGAAGGAAAACAGTCAAGCACTCACAGAGGCTTCACAACGTATATGTGGCTCTTAAACATACCTTTAATCAACGCGTATCATGACTGCTGCAGATTACTGTCCATCAATGATAGAATTGAAAGAAATTTATCATAAGTATTACAGACAAGTTTGACCTAGTTAAACAGTTGATGGTTTTGGGCACATGGCATTGTGCTCCACTTGTCAAGCTCATTGTATGTAATTGAGCCATAGTGTCATCTTAAGGACTTCATCAGGTCGTAAGTGTCCGTACGCAGCCATGAAGGCTCACTTTGCTAGATTAATAGTATTTTACGACACATAAATTTCATTAGGATGGGTTTTCCCGTAGTTTGAAGGTTTTTCTCCCGTTAAATATATGTGTTTATTTTTTATGATTTGTTGTTGTTGCGTTTAATTATTCCTTTTAGTAATTAGTTAATATTTTTCGGTAAATGTTTCTTCATTTGTACTGTAGCCTATATTTGGTCGCAGGGATGATTTTGTAGCCAAGGGTTTTATTGGTATTTGAATGGATAAACTACCCAAACTTTTTACAGTATATGGCTACATGGTTACGTGTGGTTGCTAGGAAACAGAAAAATATCCGATTGATTGATTCCACAGAATTTCTGGAGGGTTTCTCAATGGAGAAAGAGTGACAATGGTGATGTCACTGTTTCCGTATCCTATCGACCAGAAGTAAGCAGAAGGAACCATAACCAAAGATGAGAGGATGGTTGTATTAAGAGATAAACAAGGGTAAAAAAAAAACAAAAAAACAAAAAAAGTTAATTATTATAATGGAGTTAATTTTTTTCATAAAATGGGCATACTAGAATGTAAGACTGTATGGCATGTATACTGGCAATCACCCAAAAGTTTTGTTAGACCTAAGTGATAGGGGGATGTCAAATTAATAATTACCTCCTCGGGTAGAAATTTGAGGTGAGAAAGCTAAAGTGAGTGGGCTGTTCCATTTAAAGGCTATCGTATTTAGTCAGAAACCTTGTCAAGTTTAAGGGGGAATACAGGGTAAATTGCCTTGCGATTATGTATGTAAGTTTGACTTATGTTGTTGTTGATGGTTTTGGGGCACATGGCATTGTGCACCCACTTTAAGCTCAACAAAGTAATGGAGTCTAGTGCTCGGAGGACTTCATTGTAATGTAGTCTTGGATGTGAGCGGTATGGTACCATCAATGGGATTTTGCTTAGGGTTCGGCGACAAGCACTAAAATTTAATTGTTAGGACGGTTTTCCCTAGTTTGCTTCGTTAAACATATGTGTTTATTGTTTATAATTGTTGTTGGTTATGTTTAATTATTCATCTCGTAATTAGTTAATAGTTCTGTGAATGTTCCTCTAATTAAGAAAGCATTTTCCTTAAATTGCTTCTATTTTGGTTGAACTAGTATGAGTTTAAGTTACAAATACCAAAATCAGAAGTATGTAAATTGGTGTACAGAATCTTATATCCATGGTCAAGAAGTAGTTGTTAGGAGAAAAAAAGAAAATCAAGTGCCAAAATTCCAAACCGTACATTGAAATTAGATTTAGGTTGGGTTATGGACTCTAGACATATTTCATTAGGATCCTGGTGATGTTTTGCTGGGTATGGATTGGTTGAAAAACATTAGACTTTGTGATTCCAGAAGAAATATTATTTATTGCTGCACGTGCGGTGGAACATGCAAAGATATTTAAATCAAGAAAACCATCATGCTACGTCCTATTACAACATCCTAAATGAATAAGTGTATGATAAAGGATGCTTTGCATTAAGCCATTCATGTGGGATATGCTGGAATTTCAAGGAGAAGTCCCCATGATGTGAGAACAGGCTTAACAAAGATTTATGGATACCTCTTGGAAAGAAGAGATATTGATTTTACCATTGTAGTTAATGCCAAGATGTCATCAAGCTTGGGAGCTCTTAAGGCACGAGGTTCCGCAGCTAATTAAATTAAAAGGCATCGTAAGAGATGCTAGACAAAGGACACATTCGCCGAGTGCATCCTTTGGGAGAAACTACTTCCGTTCGTAAAGAAGAAAGATGGAACCAATTTACGTGCATGGATTATAGACAACCTAATAAATTAATAGTAAAAAATAAATACTCTTTACTCGGGATTGATGACCCTGCTTAGACTGCATGGGGCCACAATATTTTCAAAATAGGCTTATGTGATATCAATGATCTAGATTAAGATGAAGATATTTATAAGAAAACCTTCGTACTTACTACCATTATGAGTTAAAATACCTTTCAAGCTAACAAACAACGTTGCCATTTATGTTAATGCATGGTATATTTCCACCCTTCTGGATAATTTTGAACAATAATATTTATTGATGATATTTTAATCTATTCTAAGAATCAGAAGAACATAAGGAACACCCAGGAATAGACAATGTTAAGAAAATACCAGTTGTACGCCAAGTTCATAAAATGTGATTTCTTCAAAGTGGTAACCTAGTACTTAGCCATATTATTTGTGTTAAAAGGGATAGTTGATTGAGAGAAAATTAAGACAATTATGGAATGGAGAATTCTCCAAATGGAGGATATCTAGCCCTTATGGGACTTCGGGTACTTACCAAAGATCTATCAAGGTTCTCAAGAATTGTATTTCCAATACCTCCTTGCAGAAAAGGAAAAGTCCTTAAATGGACCAATGACCTGCCAATAGTTTTCCAAAAGTTAAAGCATTTGCTGATTATCGTACCAAAACATGAGGGTAATTAAACTCCACCAAAGAATTTTAAGTTTGTATAGATGCTTGTAAGGAGGGATTTAAAAGGGGCTTTTACCACAGAACGTAAAGTGTAGTGGCTCACAAGTTGGAGTTAGTTAAAAGATCATGAGCAAAGATACTCAACCTATGATCTGGAGTTACGAAAGAACAAGTATGTATTCCAAGTATGGAGACACTACCCTGCTGGCAAATAAGTTTGTATTAAAGACCAATCATAGTAGCTTCAACCGCTTACTTCACAGGTGCCCATTTAAACTTCCTAATAAGGCAAGATGGAATGCTCCTTCCTAAGTGAGTTTGATATGGATATTCAACACGGAAGGGTAAGGAAAGTAGGAAAGTACGCCTTAAGTAGGAAATCGTATTGTGTTTATGAGCTTTGCTACAATCATCTTGAATGTAAATTTTTAGATCAAGTAAAAGAGGAAGCACAAGAGGATCTATAATACCAATTTTTATGGCAAATAGTATTTAAGAGGCCGTAAAGCAAGGAAACATTTCTATATGGGAGTTAGTAAAGAAAACAAATGATAACCTTTAAAGGAAAGCATATATACCAAACTGTGTGATTTTGCATGAGCTAATTAATGAATATCATTTAAGTAATTATGTAGATACCAGATACCGTAAAATGTTAATTGTAATTGTAGCATATCAGGCTTGGTGCGTGGCGATACTGTTTAGCACTTAAATTTTTGAGTGTCAATAGGTCAAGTGTGATCATTGACACTCGGGTCGATTTTTACACCATGGCCGCACTGAATGGAAATGTAAAGTCATATCCCTAGACTTCATTACGGTTTGCTACAACCAAAGAGGCACAAATGACCTCTATTATGGTACACGACCATCGAGTAAGTTCCACATTTTACACGGTATAGTCTACTTATAAGACCGTACAAATAATATATTTTTATGAAAGAAATTTTTTAGAATGTACGATATTCCAAAGACCGTTATGTCGTAAGGGTAGATGTGGAAGTCAGCTTAAGAATCGTAAAACTTTTGTTACAGTTCCAGACCCAAATAAATTTTAGCATTACTTATCTCTGGTATTTTATTATTTCTAAATAGAATGGTAAATCAATTTTGAAGAAATGTTAAAAGATGCGTACGTGATGGCAAATAGCCGAAAAAAATGGTGTAGAATATTTATACATCCATTGAATTTTTCACAACAATGGTTACCAAGAATCTTTAAGATGAGTACTTTAAGCTTCATATGGTGGCAACGTACCCTATTAATTAGAGCAAACTCAAACTAAGCATGCTTGGACCATAAATGTTGGATGAGATGAACTTATGTGTTGAAGATCAGCAAAATCAAAGTTGCCCAAGATCGGCGAAGACATACGCAGATAAGAAAAGGACTTATCAAGAGTTCTAGTGGGTGATCATTTGTATGTACAGTCAAACCAAGGAAGAGTACTTTGAGATGGCCTCCTTGGGGCAAGTTGGCTCCATGTTTTAAGGACCTTTCCGTATATTGCAGGTGGGCATGCTTGGTATCAAGTTACTTTACCTAACCACATTCAGTATATGTACCCATGGTCCTCAGCGATATGTATATGATCCTAAACATGTAATCCATTGATAAAATATCTGTAGATAGATTTAGAAAATTCCAACTTGAAATATAAAATTTTTACGTAACTCTGATAAAATCCTTGTTTGCAGAATCGGAAGAATGAGATTCCGGTTTGCCCTCAACTCTATACTCGACCGCAGAGAAACTGCGTTCTAACGAGTCATCACCTAGGTTAAAGTATGAAGCACTTTAGCCCGCAGGACAATGTTGAGGGATTTGTACGTGATGCTTACCTACAGCTATATCTTGAGTTGGAGTGAAACACCAAGGAAGTGTTACCTTCAGGGAGTTATGATGTACCTGAATTTAATAATTAGTTGTTAATTAGTAATATGACATTTTAAAGTAGTTACTTTAAAGAAAATGACCGAAACATTTATTGTTTTTGGAAAGTTTATTTTTTTTGGTTGTTATTATGAAAAATAAAATTGTTGTGAAAGTAGTTCTACAAAAAGTAAAAAGGTTGATGTAAAATTATTCTTGCTACCTAGAAGTACACAAGCTTGAATGGCTATTTCCAGGATAAAAGGCATATCCTAAAGTTGATAGCAAGTGGGTTCTCGCTTGCAAACCATGGAAGAGAGTGAGAACTTCTGGAGCTAGTAGAGACCAAAGGAAACCACTTAGCGTTCTTGATACCTTCGGCTCGAATGACTCTCTGGGTCGTGAGGTCACACTGTAAAATGACTGTCAACTGTATCCTCTCGTAAGGGATAACGGGGAAAGAGAAGGATGAATCGTATCTTCTGACGCGTTGGTGGACATCATCATCAGCTTTGTATATTTAGATGTTAATTTTTTCATTTTTTTTGTAACTATATGGTGAATTAATGTCATGTATATGCATATCGGTACGTGTTTTTCCAGCCTCACTGAAGGTTACCATGGTAGACAAATGTTGAAAAGTAAATGGTTTGGTGATTATTTATGAGTTGTATGGTTATGTGATTATTTATGAGTTTAGTAATTTAATTATATTTAAATTACGTATGAATTTACCAACACAAACATGAGTCTAGTAATAAAGGTTGCAAGAAAGAAATGTCTTTATGAGAATATAAAAAGGACCTTAATTAAGTGAATACAGATAATCGATTTGGTTGTTGCAGAAGTAGTGGTTGCATTTTAAGAACTACAATCGTAAGGATATACTGCTTTAAAATGAGAAAACAAGAGTAGAGAAAAAAGTGACAAAAATGCTAATACACACATGTAGTCTACGTAAAGCTTAAAGAAAAGAAACTACAGAAATCGCCTACAAAATTGTTTATTTAAATCGTTGGTTCTAGATACACAGGAATCACCCAGAGCACACGTCAGTTTTCCTACCTAAACTATACTGGAAAGTATTGCAGGGTTCATCATGAAAACAAAGAACAGAGAAAACCACATAGTAAATTAAAAAATGAAAAGATAAAGGTTTAATGTGTTCAATTGTATATGTAGACAGACCTTGACAATTGTTTCGTACTAGTTAATTTCAGATGTTAATAAGACCAATCTCCACAGAGTAAAGGACGCATTTAATAAGAGACTCGTTACCATCATGCACATTCAAAAACGTAACAGAACAGAATGGAGAGGTTTACCTGCTGGTCCTACGTTTGGGCGAGATCGACGTGAGTTCAAATCACAACCTTCCTTCCTCTCAACCTAAAAGCGTTGGTATAACAAACCAAAGACAATATTAAAGTTGCATAACACATATTCATTTCATATGTTTAGTGAGATTCATATAATACATTAAATAAATCATTATAAATGCATGTATAACAAATATTCTTCATACATAAAGCATACACTAACACGTTTATTTCGGGAACAGCATGATACTTCTGTATTATAAAAATAGTACGTACAAAAGTAAGTGGAGAGATCACCTGATCCTTCCAAGGCCTTCGCAGACCGTCGTCCGGATCCGTCCGGCCCTTGCCTCGCTAAGACTCCTTCCAAATGAGTGCACACGAGATAACATATAAAGGGATGTATATCTCAAGGAAACAAGGGTTTCCTGAAATGAACTGGGAAAGTGCAGGAGGCACGGGGAATCAGACTTGGATAGGGAACCAACAGAGTATAATAATAATAATTCTCTCCCTCCCTTAGGCCATACATATGAGGTCTTTTTATAGTCCCTTCAAGTAGTTTCAGCAGTTGGAAACAGTTGGCCACGGGCTGGGGTGGTTGAACTACTTGAGTAACCATCAACCCAGCGCGAAATTAGGGATTTTTATATATTTTTTAATCATTAAAATGGCATACGCGGAAAAGTCTAGCTGTACTCGCGTATACACGCGGAAAAACACGGGCATAGTCGCGTATGAAGGATTTTCCATTGTTTTTAAGTGAATTTGTCCAAGTCTGTAGGAATGGGTGCCCATAAAGCCATGAAGCAATCATGAATCATGTCAAGGTGAGAAATGATGCTATAACAGATGCCCCCTAATATATGAGGTCAGAAGGGGTACATGATGTCCGAAATGTATTATGCACATAGAAAGAACTTCGCAAGGACAAGAGAGGACTTCACCAGATTTCAGCCTGCCAAAAACCAATGAAAGAAACCAGAGAGTCAACACATGCTGAGGCGGGCATACCCATGCTCAGTCAATAATACATCATATATATAGAAAGTACTGAATAAATCCAACATGTATACAAGTATAACTGAACTGAAAGTACATAGTGAATCGTCTGAGCAGGGCCCGGAAAGACAAGTCTGTATCAATGTCCAAGTATCACATATAGAAAGATGATCAAAGATAGTGCAACTGGATGTCTAATCAAGTAACTGAATCTCCAAGTACCGGATCATAAGTGATGGATCAAACGGTACAATCACGCAACTCGGGGACCAACATATAAGATGCTGCGGTGCTGAACTGCAACATATAAGGGTGGACGGCATCACTGGCAGATACTGAAGAGACTGTCAAAAGTGAACCGAAGAATGCTGATGCTACCCGAGGTCTTCACCGATCACAACGGCACAATTCTACACACTGGGAATAAATGAGCTGAAGTCGACCATGTGAGAAATCATTGGATTACCGGGCAATGATGTTTCCCGTTAACCAACGCGAGACGACCCACCGATAATGATAATGAGTGTCAAGGTGCCCCAGTACAATCTGACAAGTGTGAATGAATGAGTTGAAGTCGAACACTTGAAAGAATCTACCAATCAGGAGGCAATGATGAATCCCCATTGTCGATAGCGAAGAGTCTGCCACTGATGACTGCAAACCCTAAGGTACTGACAAAAGACTCTAGATCTTGTTCCCAGAGCAATGAGTCGGAGTCGATGGGAAAAGATCTGCTGGAAGGAAGGCATTAAGGCATCCCACATCAGTCCAGCGCGAGTGTAACCCGCAGGCCAAGATTTGAAGGAATCGGACGAAGGAGAGTGATGGAACCAAAACCGAAGTACGTTTCCGACGTGCACAAGATGAAGCTAGCGCACGGAAGAAACCCTCTGAACCAACCAATAATGAAAGCTGACACAGAGGCGAGAAATCCACCGATGGGGTCAAATGGAAATCCAGGTACTGCACGAATCCCAAGTGTGATAATGTGTGCTGACGTCGAACACAGGGGAAACCACTCAGTCAAAGACCCATGATGATGATCAAATTTTGAGCACGAGGTCACCTATCAATAATGGAAATAGGCCCAAGGTGCGGCTCTAGGCTTGCTCTCAGAGCAATGTGTCGTAGTCGATAAGAGACAAACCCGCCGGCAAGAAGTCAATGGAGACCTTCTCAAACCAGCACGAGCAGAAGATCAAAACATCTGATGTGATAGAACATGATGCTGACAAGACCGGGAAGGCCGACTGAATAATGAGTCAAGAGACACCGCGGAATGGCCGACTCAGGCTAGACTTCCCTTGAACAAAAGCACGACTCTGTGATGACCAAGGCAGTAAAAAAGTGACACTGTATAAGTCTGTCTTGCAGGAGGAAAAACAAACTCTCCATATGATTGGAAGAGATAACCAACCGGGGGAGAACTGACAAGTGAAACATGGTAAAGGCTGAACCTAGGTCAAAACTAGAACCATCCCAAATGAAGGAAATATATATAAGTATATGTGTTTTGTTCAAGGGCGACAAACTGACTCTGTACTGCCATAAAAATATCGAAGATACATCCCGTTCCCGCTCTTTTTGTTATATTTTATTTTTTTTGTCTTTTTCATAATAAGCCTGAAAAAGAATAAAAGAATGCTATGATACAATGGATAGAACGAGTATCAAGAAAGCAGATGCACTAGTTCCTGGGATTGGAACAATCCTATGCTCAATGCAAGGTGGCGAAAACTGGTCAGTGATACTCAGAGGAACGTTCCATCCATGGGTACAAAGGTGTCAAGTCGTGATAGCTAAGTGCATGCAGTGGTTAACTTGTACAGAAAGTCAAGGTCAAAAGTTGGCTTAAACATCGAGTCCAAATGAAGCCGGCTAAAGGCCAGGATAAACAAGTAGCCAATATGCAATGCAGAAATACAACTTAACGACACCAGGGAGCCTCTAGGGTATAAGCCAGAAAAATGATAAGTGATGAAGGAGAAGAATGAAGCTTCAACACAGAAGACATGGGGGGACTAAAGAGGACTCCCGAGCCTACATAAAAAGCAGCATGGGCAACAAGTGATAGCGAGGAACTAACTAGGAAGCCCATGTAAAGGAAGGCTCTACCATCAAGTCATGATTTAAAAAATCGGCGAGTGAAATGGGTGTAATGCTCATGACCTGATGGGATCGACCCTAAGGCAAGTGATCAGTATGGAGGTTAGAATGCAAGATGCAACGGAAAGTGATTCCCTAACCTATATGCCAGTGAAGATCATATACCTGCCGTGAAGAGTCTGAAATCACGGATCAAAAACCGGGAAAAGTCTCAAAATCGTCAAAATGTACCTGAAAACATACCAAACTGGGCACTTCCAAGCAATCAAGTTATACAGCATAAGATAGATCGAAAAAATAAGCATAAGGAAATTTTTGCAAAAATTTTCAATTTTTTAGCCATAAATACACAAATTACCTCTCAATTGGTTCATTATTGCATAGCTGATTTGGAAAAAGAGCTCTGGAGCTAAAAACTTGTTTCGTCAAATCAGGGACAACCGACCGTTGGAATTCAGCGAAACTTCAGGTAGGCTCCTTATTCATCCTGTTTAATCATTTTGTCCGTTTAAAAATTAAAATTAAGTGAATTTTTTCCTAGAAACCCTTCTTAAAAAATGCGTGTCTGCGCATACGCGGGTTTAATGAAGTGGAGCCGCGTATACACGCGACTGTGCACAGAACAAGTCGCGTATGCGTAGGTCCATAACTCAAAAAGAAGTTTCTAATGCAAATTTTAATGAAATTTTTCAGGATGACTATCTCTTGGAGGGAACGTGAGCACAGCGCAATAGACCAAGAGGTCATGGAAGATCGCGCAGCACAAAATGTCCTCCGAAACTGTGGATTATTCAAATTTTTCAAAATGCCCAATATGAAAAGTAATGTGAGATTGCTTGAAATGCTGGTAAATTATTGGGAACCGGATCAGGATTGTTTCATCATTGATCAAATGCCACTACGCATAGAAGTGGAAGATATATACTTCATCACTGGACTCTCCAGGAGGGGAGACCCAGTGGATTTGCACGGAAAGCCCTTGGGAGGGTTAACCGTGGAGGACTATGTCCAAATCTATTGCGTAGAAAATTCCAAGAAAGTTGGCACCCAGATTGCAATCAGAGATATCAGGGACTTGCACATAAAGATCCTCCTATTCACCATTGGCAGAGTGGCAGGATCTGCCTCACTGCATCAGGCGTCCAGGACGCACATGAGTATAGCTGTAGAGTGCTTAATTCATGTGTATGATTGGTGCACTGCCCTGCTACAGAACATGAAACAACAACTGACCTCCATTCGCCAAACAAAAACAAAACATTTTGGCTATGGAACCATTTTGACTACATTCTTCTTCGAGAGAGTTCCGGCTTTGAGACCCAAAGTCATCTCAACTATCAGCAGCCCTCGGGACCCAAGAATTGCCCGTTGGGCAGACATGATGAAGAGACTGGGGGGCAGCGAGGTACCCCGAACCACCTGGGATGATGAGTTCTTCTTATGGTGGAGAGAACAAATCATCGCAGTGGATGACTATCCCTATGCCGGGATGGATTTCCGAGGAGATCCAGATCTAGTACTTCCACCCGGTGCAGCATGGGGAGCAGTCGGTAAGTTTTTTCAAAAATTTTAACTTATATGATTTTTTTTTTTGGATTTTCAAATATGTATGAAAAATGAAAAACAAACATGTTTTTGGATTGGATTCATAATGACTGACAAATGAAAATGATCATGTTTCAGATGTTGGACCAGTTCGTCCTGAGGGCCTAGCACGTCACAAACGCCGCAGAGGTGAGGCAGAAACAGCGGATTCTGACAGGACACTCCAGGCCGTGCAGAGAAACTTGGAGGGACTGACCCGCCAAATCCCTCTGGCTGCTGTGGAAGACTTGCCAGAAGCCGTCCAGAGGCGGGTTGTAGGAGTACCCCGGGACTGGGTTAGACTGTTCCGCCGTGTGGCCACTGCAGTGATGTTCTATAGGACTTCTGGGCAGGGTCCTCAGGAGTAGACAGATTTTACATATTAGATGACTGTATATTTTTTGAGACTGAACATGATGGGGCATAAGCCCAATTTTTGTACGGCATTGATGGATCCAAAATTTTGTAAAGTTTTTTGACATACTGATGATATATATACAGCGATATTTTGATGTGATGTGATAAATGTATCGAATGTATGATGTTTTTGATGATTAGATTTTATTGTATTGAATGATTAATATGCCAATCTAAAGCTTGATTAGCTAATGAGTCAGCAAACCAATTGTCAGCTCGAGGAACATGAATGAATGTTAAAAATTGAAATGACCTTTGTAACAAACGTACCCTCAAGAACAATCGTAATAAAACTGGATCTCGTACCCGATAAGTGTTGTTCAACTGCGACACCACCAGCTGGGAGTCCAAGAAAACTACCAACGATCAACACCCAAAGATATTGCCTCCGAGAGTAGATGAACGACTGCAGTGTATTCTGCTACATTATTGGAAGCAGGACCAATGCAGACCCCTCTTGATACCAACAGCTGACCGAAAGGATAATGAAGCACCCAAGCCGCGGAAGCTAAGTTCCAAGTGTGTCTACTAGCACCATCGGCGAAACCAAAATGACTCATGACGTCCAACACAACCTGCCAAAGCAGATCAAAAACATCACCAACTCATCAAAAATCGAAAATCAATCAGAAATGTGCAAAGCAAAAACTACTATATACAAAAAGCAACATGCCGGAGCAAAGACTGGGCCTTCATCCCTTCTTCGACCAGGCCATTTCGGGGGCTAAAACTGACCTCATTCCCTTCGAAGTCAACCAAGGTATACGCTCCTTTCTTAAGGGGCCGCAGCGATAACGGGGCCCATACCACATCGAATTAAACTTTCCTGCCCCCAAGGCATCTTTTTCTTGGGCATAGACCAAAACAAGGTCACCTTCGGAAAAGACCCTAGGCTTAACCGCCTTATCGTACTGAACTTTGACTCGGTTTTTATGCGCTTCATTCAATGTGGCAGCATCTCGACGCTGCTCATCGAGATGTTCCAGATGAAGAAGCCGCTCTGCCAGACTAGAAGTGTCAGGAAGAAGCTCAACAACTAATTTAAGGGAAGGAATCTCGCATTCAATGGGAAATACGGATTCCACCCGTGGACTAACTGAACAGGTACGCTTGGGTTAGAGTTTAGCGCAGCGTCTGTGCGAGTGCGGGATATAGCATAATATGCCAGTTGGATCTAGCTTTATCAATTGTCCTTTGAAGAATTGTCTTCAAGGATTTATTCACGGCTTCCACTTGCCCATTGGCCTGAGGATAATATGGAGATGAATGCTCTTGCCGGAAACCCAATTTAAGAGCCAACTCAGCCATCATACTGTTCTGAAAGTGACTACCATGGTCGGTGACAATCTCTCTAGGTATACCGAAACGAGCGATGACTTGGTTGAAGAAGAAAAGAGCTGCAGTCTCACCATCGTTCCCAAAAGTAGGCATAGCTTCGACCCACTTCGTAAAGTAGTCTACTGCTACGATAATGTACTTGTGACCTTTTGCCGAAGGTGGGTTACAAGTAGTATAATCCATACCCCACTTTGTGAAGGGTCTGACAGTAACGACTGGAAAAAGCGGAGCTGGATGAGCGCGCATTTTTCGAGTATACACCTGACAAGGATGACACTTCTTGACCGATTCAATACAATCTTTGAAAATCGAGGGCCAAAAGTAGCCAGCACACAAAATCTTCTGGGTTGTAGCAAGCCCTGATAAATGACCCCCACAAGCTCCACTGTGAGAATCATTAAGCACAGCCTCGGCTTCTTCGAAAGTTAAGCAGCGTCTTAGGATTGAATCAACCCCTCGACGGTACAAAGCATCACCAATAATCAGATAGTTCTTAGCTAAGTGACGCAGCTTGCGACGCTCATCTTTCGAAAAAGAAAAGGGAAACTTCGCAGTCTGGAGATACACGATGATATCCCCATACCAAGGATCTTGTGGAGAGATCATAAACAAGTGTTCGTCCAGAAAGGACTCATCATAGATCATCTCCTCCCCACAAGGCAACTCGGAGATCAATTCCGCAAAGACTAATGACTTCTTGGATTTGGCAGACATGAACTCTAAATCAAATTCTTGTAATATCACAATCCATCTATTATATTTGCCCCCAATCACTCGCCTGCTGAGGACAAACTGAAATGGATTGGCAGCTGCCAAGACATAAGTTTTGCGGAGAATAATGTAATGCCGGAGTCGCTGTATAGCATGGACTACTGCTAAGGCTAATTTTTCTATCGGGGTGTATCGCAGTTCAGGTCCTACCAGTCCTCGACTAAGGTAGTAAATAACATGCTCAATAAGAGCATCATCCTCTTGAACCAGAACCATACCGATGGTAGATTCTGCTGTAGCCAGATACAAAAGAAAATCTCTGCTATAATCGGGTGGACTCAGTAAAGGAGCAGAGGTCAATGCCTTTTTCAAGGCATCGAATGAGCGTTGAGCATAGTCGTCCCAAAGAAAAGGAACTCCTTTCTTCAACAATCTCATATATCCCTTTGTGATCTCAGCGTAGTTAACGATAAACCTCCGAATAAAATTAGACTTCCCTTGGAGACTTTGAAGTTGACGGATTGAAGACGGGGGAGGCAACCGAAGTATTGCCTCAACCTTGAAGGGATCTACCCTTATCCCTTCACTAGACACGATAAATCCCAACAGCCGACCGGATGTCACCGCGAAAACGCACTTGTTCGGATTAAAACGAATTTTATAAAAACGACATCTTTCAAAAACTTGCCGGAGGTGACCTGGATGATCCATCCTTTTTCGAGAATGAGCAGCTAGATCATCTAAGTATGCCTCAATAATCTTCTTGATGTCGTGGAAGGCGTAAGACATGGCCCGCTGAAAAGTAGCTCCAGCATTTTTAAGACCAAAAGGCATTTTCTTATATGAAAACGTACCCCAGGGACAAATAAATGTGGTCTTATGTTGATCTTCTGGACGGATAGTAATTTGATTATAACCAGAAAAACCGTCCATGAAGGAGAAAATTTCGTTACCGGCACACTCGTCAATAATCTGATCAATGAAGGGTGTGGGGTAATTATCTTTAGGACACGCCTTATTCAGGTCTCTGAAATCGATGCACACTCGAATTGTTCCTTGCTTTTTATCAACGGGAACGGGGTTTGAAACCCATTCAGTTAGAGGAACTGGGAAAATGAATCCCGCCTTAAGCAGCTTTTCAACTTCAGCTTTGATAGCTGCTGCCTTCCTAGGATTAACCGGACGAAGTTTTTGCCTGACCGGCTTAGCGCTTTCATACGTCTTGATCTCATGCTGGACGATAGATGGGTCTATGCCAGGCATTTCCTCATAAGACCAAGCAAAAACATCCCTATACTCTTTGAAGAGCTCGGTATAAATTTGAACTTCTTCACGGGAACATTCAGCTCCAATGAAAACGTTCTCGATAATGTTGGGATTCCTGGAGATGTTCACCGGGATAGTCGGAGAGATCACGGCCATGTTCCCTTCAGCATAAACCTGTGCTGGTGCTAAGGGGCTCAAGACTGGGTGAACAGGTCCAGGAGACTGAGGACTTGGAAAACTAGCTTCGACTTCGCTCAAGTCAGGTAGGAAGTAAGACCGATGATGCAAGTCATCCCACGGTCTCTCTATACCTGTCATTGCTTCCAGGATGGCCTCTTTAGATGGAAGAGTGGTATCTAGACAATCCTGGGCAGAAGAAGAAGTAAGCGTCCAAGCCGGAGCCACATCACCATCCAACTCTTCTGGCGAAAGAGGAGCTGGATCAGACTCTGCAGTGTCAACAACAGACTGATATGCAATCTCAGCTGCAGAAATCGGGAATGCCATTCCACCCACTTGCCCTTCCTCCAAAGTGGCGGTTGGAGAAGGTAAGGTCCAAGGGTCCGAAAAATAATGAGTTCGAAAGAACTCTCTTCGAAGGGGAGCCTTGGAGGATGAAATAGCATTAATAGACACTTTAGGAGGAGGAAGATCAAAGGAACCCATCAGGGAAGAATACATTCCAACTCCCAGATTCTCGACAGGCGCCTTAGTATTATCCAACTTAGGCACAGATGAGTCAGAAGGCGCATCCAGGTCTACAGGAGGACAGTCCAGTTGATCCACCGTAACTATCCTCCCTTCGTGGGGGAAACATACTATTCGAAATAATGAGGATGCAATGGCATCCATCTCATAAATCCAGTTCCTCCCCAACAGAAGGTTGTAGTCCAAGGCTGCATCCACTACCTCAACCTCTATGTTGACAGTTTTGCCCCCAATACAGATGGGAAAAGCTGGGACAATACCATGGGGTCTGTGAGAATGACCATCGAATGCAGTAAGAACAGTGCTAGATGGAACAACTTTGGGAGATCCAAGTGTCTTCCAGCATGCGAGAGACATCACGCATGTAGAAGCACCCTCATCAACAACCGTTCGAAAGATATTGGTCTTCCGATACGATGATTTAATGTGAAAAGCCATGTGATGAGGAAGTCTCTTCTTAAAATTAGTCATATCAAAAGTAATCAGAAGAGAATTTTTCGGATCAACAGCCCCAATGGCAGTGAGCAAAGCACTGCGCTGAGCCGGACAAGACTGGAGTACCTCTAAAGTTGACATAGCACAAGGACTCTGCGCCAGATCTTCTACAATCGAGTAGTTCTGGGCAGCCTTCATGTTCGGATTAATCGTTGACCGCTTAGAGGATGCCTTCGGTATCCGAGGCATAGACTCGACAGTTGGCTTCGTGATATGAAGCGGCTCAGAAGCATCAGGAACTTCCTTAGCTTTCGAAGATTCCTCTCCGCCATAATCACGGGATCTCGTAGCGACATCCACGTGAGCACTCATCATAAAGATATTCGATGGAATTTCCCCTTCTTGAGGACCTCCAGAGGAAGCCCCAGGATTTTGATTCGCGCCAGCAATTAATTGCTGCCCTTGGGGAAAAGGGTTTGTTAGCACAGCCTGGGAACTAGAAGAACCCTGCTGAGATAACAGGCGCTGAGCATCCTGAATTTTCGGGCAAAGGTGCGTGAGATGATCTCCAGTACAAAGCTTGCACGGAAACTTCACTTTCTTTTTCTCCTTCTGCCCTTCACCAACACGCTCGTTGGTTTTATTTGCATTGCCCTTCCCATTCTTGCCCTTCTTCTTGTTATTACGTCCCTTCTTCTTCCCATCGGACTGTTGATTTCCTTTGGGTTCAGAAGATTGGACTGCATTAATGGACAAAGACTGGGAAGGTGAAGAATCAGCAGACACAGCCTGACCAGAAGGAGCAGATTGTAAAGACAACTGCTGCAATTGAGAAAGCAAGCTGGCTGCACTACTACTGACCGATCCGACAAGCCCGTCACCATGCGGACCAGGTTTGGGTTTCGAAAGATCCAATTTGGAGCGAGGAGCATTGGGAAGATACTTGTAAAGCATCCCAGACTGAGAATAGATCAACTCTAACTGCTGGGCCCTGAAAATGGCCTGCTCCTCGGAATATACCCCTGACATGGATACATCCTTTGAAATATCTGACTGAAGCGATTTCAAAAACCACTCGAGAAGGAACTCACCTGGAATATGGGCTTTGATAAGCCTCTTCCTTCTCCTCCATTCCTGAATATGATCAGAAATGTGAGTTGCCTCATCCTGCTTAAAATTAGCCAGGAGTTCAGTCCCAGCCTCATATCTGACGGGCAACTGAAAATGGTTAAGGAAAGTGACAGCCAGTTCTCCAAATGTGGCGAAACTGCCCCCAGTGAGCTCTATATACCATTTCGCGGCATTTCCAGTTAAGGTGCGCTGAAATAATCGCAATCTAATCGAGTCATCGATCAGAGAGTTTGATGAGCACCATAAATGGAAGGTGGTGATGTGATCTGCCGGATCTTCACCATTCTTACCTTCAAACTTAGGAATGTCTGAAGGAAGTTTGGTTGGAACCGGAGGCCACCCCGGACTGTACCGAATCGGGTCATTAGTTAACTTCGCCAAATCTGGCAAGTTCAACGTTGCCAGAAATGGTAATCGAGGCGGAGCTTGAGAATTCCATCCTTGATAGGATGAATTTCCCACATTTTGAAAAGAATAGCCTGGATTTGATGAGGCACCAGGCTGCCAAAAAGGACCCGTAGAAAACGGAGAAGACCCCCCTCCCCACGTCGAGTTACCAAAACCCAGACTAGTTCCCCCCGCTGAAGTATTGACTGTAGAGGAAAGCCCCTGGTAGGGGTTCCACGCATTAGATAGAGGAGAAAGAGACTGATAAGCACTCGATGCAGGGAAAGAAGCATTCCCTTGATGACTCGCGAAGAACTGATTCCCTGCCCCCGACGTTGCAAACACAGGATTCCATCTCGTAAAAGAAGCCGAACTTTGCCCCCCAGACCAAGGGTTGAAACTCTGTGTCTGGGACGTAAAAGGAAATGACCCTAACGAAGGATTGGCACTGGGAATATGCCCAGTCCCAAAGGGGAAACCCTGAAACGAAGCCGATCCACTAGCCATGTTAGACATGGGTGTGGATCCAGCTGCACCGACGGTAAAGGAAAAAGAGGGATTTCCAGCAATGGACATCCCTGAAACAAAGGGACCAGATTGAGAAGCATATGCCTGGGTGAACCCAGAGCCAGACATAGCAATGCTAGAAGCATTCGAAGATGAAGCAATATTGCCCCCTGCCTCAACAGAAGCAGGGGTCTGAATGCCCGCAGCACTCACGGTAGAAGCCGTGTTCCCAGTCGTGGCCATCGAAAGATAAGCAAGATATGGAAGATCCGGCGGTCTCTCAGACTCCGGTCCGACGTACTGGATAACAAACGGATGATCAAGAGGAAGAGGAGATGGACCTGTAGCTGCAGGCTCAGGTATATCTTCTATCTGAAAATCTTCCTCCTGAGGAAACAATACCCTCGAGGTGAGCGGAACGCTCCTCTCGGAACCGACACCGGAATCAGCAATGAAACCTTCAGACCTCAGTGGAGGATCTCTCTCCACAACGTCAGAGTCTACAGGGTGAAAACCACCAGCTAGATCGCTCCTACGCCTTCTCGAAGAAGGCTCTGCACTCTCGGGAGATAACCCCCGGATTCTCCTCGAACGTCGAGGCGCTTGATCAGCCACTTTTACAGATTTATTATATTAGACTCAAGAAAAGTGAAAAGCTAGGCAAGCTAGGAGCAAAGAGCACTCACTAAAATCAAAATCCCTGAGAAACAACAAGCAAACAGCCTTCAAGTATTTCCGCTCCGGGTGATGAGGACCGGACACCAAAATACAGGAAAGCGAAGTATAGGGCCTTCCGAAAGCAGTCTGGGATGATTAGGGCCCAGAACAACTAGCGAAGGTATCAGAAACAGTTACGCCGACCTCCTGACAACAGCCTTTGCCGGCTCAAGCACCCAAGCTTCGCAAGGGCACCCCCCAG
The DNA here is from genome assembly GCA_034641835.2 of Pinus albicaulis. Taxonomy (NCBI): domain Eukaryota; kingdom Viridiplantae; phylum Streptophyta; class Pinopsida; order Pinales; family Pinaceae; genus Pinus; species Pinus albicaulis. Next base: position 141,432,288 of record CM076572.1, on the reverse strand, counting down.
AAGTACTGTTGAAAGTGATGCGACGTCTGCCTCAGGTACCACGGGTATTCCCCCCCGCAGTCACCTGTGTGGAACCTAGGAATAGCAACTATGGACACCAATCCGTATCAGAAGCTGGGCGGAACGGTCTTGAGGTCGGATTCAGCTAATCGGAGGGGGGGTATCCCTCTTCTTAACCTTCACTTCCCCTCGCGCTTGACTCTCGGATGAGAGCTTTCCCAGTCCACCTCACGGAGTTGGATTTCGCTCAATTAATAAACTTCTATGTTTGTTTGAGCGGCCTTGGAGTGTTAACTCTCCTCTCTCCTATTCCAAGGCCCTACAACCTAGCTAGTTGGTGATTGACACTTAATAAAACTTGCTAGTTGATTTTAGATTAAATCGCTTATTTTAAGGGATGTTGTATTAAGTCACAAGGATATGGAGTTGAAACCAATGATGTTCTGACGCAAAAGAAATTAATAAAAACCTGACTACATGCACATGCAGTTCTTTGTCTTTCGATGAAGAGCAATTTCTACATAAGTTCTACGAGACTTAAAAATGTATTTTTCTTTTCGAATTACAAACTCACACTCTCAAAAACTAAGAAGCTAACTAAATGATTCAATGCACCTAATGCAAATGACCACTAGCATGTAAATTCTAAGATGCAAAAGTCCCTTGAAACAAGGTGAAATCTCCCAAAAAGCCCCTTCAATTTCAACTCATCTTTTGATGTCCAGAAAGCTAATTCTTGAAAAACAAGAACTCTTACTATAAGATACCAAAAAAAACACTCAACAAGAAGAAGAAGAAATCAAATGACTGCCTCTACACAAAATCAAGTTGAAAACTAGAAGCAAGAAACTCCACTAAAGTTCCAAAAGATATGACCAAATGAAAATGAAAAGGCAATGACAAAAACAAAAACAAAAAGCAATGTTTTTTGAGTTTTTGATATGCAAAAACAAAAAGCAAAACAAATGTTTTTTTGGGCTTTTTCGTTTTATAAAACAAGAGCTTCAAAAAAACCAAGAACAACTATCACAATCCAAGCCAAAATGAGACCGAATTTCAAGCATAAACTTCAACTAAGCTCCCAAACCTTTAAAGCTAATGACAGCAAGATCAATAAGAGCAACGGAAGACTCAAAACTCAATCAAACAGCCTAGAGCAATAGTGCAAAGTCGTTGCAAGACAAGACTCCAAAGAAACAAGAAAAGTTCTCCGAAAATTGCAACGAAACCCTAGCCCATGAAACTCAAGAAAACCAATCGAAAACAAAGAAAAAACGCAATGCAAAGCACAACACAAAGATAGGAGCGAGTCAGTGAGCAGAAGCTCTCTGTTCTGGTAACGCAGAACAGCCAAGAACGCTCAGAAAGCAATCTTGGAACTCAATCCAGGAGGGCTAGCACCGACAAGAAGCTTTTGCCAAAAAGATCAGTTTTCAGACAAACGAAAGAGAAACAAGACTTGAAACCACTTCCTTCACACTCCAGTAAGCACAGAGACTCTGTAGACACAGGCCTCCACAGCCAGAAAAGACCAAAAACACCAGAATCTTAAAATTTCAAACTCAGCCTAGGTATACGCGACCTTGCAGTTATGCAACAGGCGTGTATACGCGTCTGTGTTGAGGGAAACCCGCGTATACGCGGTTCCTTCTACACAAACTCGCGGGTATACGCGACTGTGTGCAAGAAAAACTGCGTATACAAAGAAATATAATGAAAAATAAAAAGTACAAGCCTGGGAAAGGTATCAAAGCTTCAAACTGACTGCAAGAAAGCAAACTGGACTGTAAAAGACAGAGGAAACTGTTGGCAACCTACCAAACAGCTGAAACAACCCAACAGGAGAATCACAAAAATGTGATCCCCAGCGGAGTCGCCAGTTCTGTTTCGGGGATTTAACAACCTAGAGGTTGGTTGGGATTCAACCTCCACAGAGCAGGGGCGTACTACTTAACAGAGACTCACACGATCATGCACAGTCATGAAAACGAAATAGAGCAGAATGAGAGGTTTACCCGTTGGTCCTACGTTTGAAGTAGATCCACGTGGAGTTCAAACTCACTGCAACCGTCCTTCCTCTTTCACCTGAAATACAAGAAGAAACCAGCACAAAGGACAAGTTGTACAGTATATTTCTACTCTATATGTTAGTGAGATTCATATAAAACATTAAATAAATCATTATAAATGCTTGTATAACAAATATTCTTCATACATTAAAGCATTCACTAACACGTTTTCTTCAGGAACAGCATGATACTTCTGTATTATAAAAATAGTACGTACAAAAGTAAGTGGAGAGATCACCTGATCCTTCCAAGGCCTTCGCAGACCGTCGTCCGGATCCGTCCAGCCCTTGCCTCGCTAAGACTCCTTCCAAACCGGTGCATACGAGATAACATATAAAGGGATGTGTATCTCAAGGAAACAAGGGTTTCCTGAAATGAACTGGGAAAGTGCAGGAGGCACGGGGAATCAGACTTGGATAGGGAACCAACAGAGTACAATAATAATAATTCTCTCCCTCCCTTAGGCCATACATATGAGGTCCTTTTATAGTCCCTCCAAGTAGTTTCAGCAGTTGGAAACAGTTGGCCACGGGCTGGGGTGGTTGAACTACCTGAGTAACCATCAACCCAGCGCGAAATTAGGGATTTTTATATTTTTTAATCATTAAAATGGCATACGCGGAAAATTTATAAGCGTAGACAACATAAGACAAGATTCATTAAAATATATGCAACAGAGATGCAAAAATAAACAAACTGGCCAAAGACAGTATTCATCCTAGTGAAACAGTTAACATTATATGTCATTTACTGAATATAAGTAGTGAGCATATTAATAACCATAAAGAGACCATAGGCATATAAGTAGTATAAACATCCTAACGAAATTTTATTTCAATATTTCAAATGATAAAACTGTAGAGACAATCCACAAGCTGAATGAAAATAAGTGCTTACAACTTCATATTTCTTAATCTGTAAAATACATTTACGGAGACTGAGAGCATTGACCGAGACCAACAGGATTGGCTCGGAAGAAAACCCACTAAAAAAATACCATCGGTTTAGAAGGAAATAACAAATACAATATATTTCCCAGCAAAATGCATGGAAGCCGACCTCGGCCTTCCTAATCTAGAAATGAAACATCGAGCTTTAAACAAGCTCTATAATCTTTAAACCAAAGCCAAGTAGTAAAAAAAATCTAAGCACGCTGAGAAGTGGTCCGGGTGGAAAAGTGGTTCGACATAAGAATATCTGAAAGAATGGTATGATACCATTAGCAAAGAAAGCTCAACGCTCATGATTTGTAGACATACCCTGCTTCTAGTTAACATGGTACTTGAAACACCAAGAAATTTTTTTTCTCAACAGGAGGCACAATGAATACAACCGAGAATTCAAGTCAAAGTATAAATGAGAAATTAAATATTTGCGACCATGGTTACCTGAAACATTAAGCCTCCCCATGATAATCCAAGTGCCGAGCGAAAAGGGTAAATTTCCAACAAAAGGAATGAGAGAGGTAAGAAGACTTCATAGTCTAATGTGAAGAAAGAACAGTGGGATGAATACATAAACCAAGAAAAATCAAACTCAGAATTGAGCTAGAGAATTACATGTGTGGCCGAAAATGAGGATTTGAGCAGAAATGGTCCGGCAAGGCGCATTAAATGGCCCGACAAGGATTTGAGCAGAAATGGTCCGGCAAGGATTCTTACTGTGATCATATAAGCGAGCTAGGATGAAGTTGATTATTCCTAAAATGGTTTTCTTCTGTAACTGATTAATAATAACCGTATTTAATCCTAAGGAGACACTATTTCAATTGTCTAACATCAAAATCAATGGTTCATAATGGTACACGTAGCAGTTTGGGAGAGCTTCTTTCAAAGAGGGACGCTTTATAGTGTAATAATAATAACGATGATGTAGACTGTAAATTAAATATTTCAATATTCATGAATTTTAATGTGAATATATATAAAGATTAATTTTATTTTAAATAATTTCATAATTAATAATATACAGAGAAATAGATAAACATAAACATGTAACAATTTAAAAAATATTAAAACATATTAATAAAAAACTCACACATTTATAATGATTCTATGCTATGGATATATATCCTCTAATTTTTGAATATATATATATATATATATATATATATATATATATATATATAGAGAGAGAGAGAGAGAGAGAGAGAGAGAGAGATTAATTGTATGTTATGGATATATTTCTTCTACTTCTGAATAGGAGGCATGTATTCACATGTTAATGTCTAAAATGTAAATTATAAAATTATAAATAAAACAAATTTAATGTCAACTATGTATATATTATATAAACCAAGTGAAAGTAAAAAATTTCGTATATTGGAAACATTTTATTAGTAAGTTTCTCAAAACTAGTATAGATCCATCTTAACTCCACATATATATAGGAATTAAATCTCGCAAGGTGCTCAAGTCCACATCTACCAAGGAATCAAATGTGTCGAGGTGCTCAATTTTTTTACTAAAAAATGGGTTCACATCTCAAGAGTTTTCATCCCTATTGGCCCATCATAGATCCCGAGTTAAGATGGATCTATGCTATTATATTATCAATTCTAAAATTACTCAAAATAAAAGCGGTATCTAGATCCTGGATTGTTGGGCATGAGATCCCTTGAAAGAAATTAGAAGAGAAAGACTTCGTAGGTCGAGGAGCGGAGTGCGTAGCGCGGAGTCTATTTTGAGTCATAGGGGTTTTGGGGTGGGTCAAAGACCCTTATTATGTAATGGGATGGGATTATTTTATGAGCGTTGGACTCTGACCATGGTATTGTAAATGGAAAACCTATATAAGGAGTCTAGATAGAAGTCATAGGAAGGAAAATAAGCTTAAATGATATATCTAATGAGATGAATTTGGATGTAATATTTTTTTGAATTAGAGTCTGTGTTTGGGTTAGAGAAAAGGCTCATGTAGCTGTGTGCACAGATACCTTAGGAAGTCTGCAGTTGTGTGCATAGACCCCTGCAGTTGTGTCCGCAAGGCTCTACATCTATGTGTGTAGGGTGGAACTGAATTTATGAGAAGGATTTGGCTATTAGTGAAAGAAGTGTTGGATAGATCTGAGTTCTACTTATGTGTTTGATTTTACTTAATGTTTATGAATGTCTATGCTGAATAAGGGTTTTGATATGTAATTGAATAGTGTAGTCTCGTTTATGGCTGTTTACTTTGTTTAATGCATGAATAAGTAATATCACGCAGTCTGTTAGCATTGGAGCAAGGTCCCCTGACTGCTATTTTGATATATTTTTAAATATTTTTTAATAGTTTACTCTGGCACAGGGGATTTGGGGCAGGTCAAAGGCCCCAATGAATTGTAATGGGTCAAAGGGGAGACCAAGGGGCCGCAAACCACAATTTGTAGACCATAGAGTAGCGTAGGCTAAAATAGTATAAATAGATGAATAGATCGAGTCAAAAGTAAGTCCTGGAAAATTTTGAATGAGAATATTGGATCTGTGATACTTTTGTGTGGATTTTTCTAGGTAAGGGCTCCTGCTAGTTATGTGCGTGAAGACCCTAGCCCTGCTGTGTGCAGACCCCACTGGCTATGTGCACGGGTATGTAGAAGAGTCTGTAAGTGGAATCCGAAGTATTAATGAATGAGAAGACATTTTGCTGATATTGGAATATCTATGTGTTCTGTTATGGGTTGCGCTACATGTTGATTTTCTGTTATTTCTATGTTATCTCTGTCATAATAATTGTTGCTTATATATTAAGTGTGTACTTGTAATAGATGATTCGAAGAAAAATTAATGCATAGATCTAAGTTATATTTCTCCTGTTAGTGGTTATCGTATGATTTACGGGTTGCGTAAATTATTTTGTTATGCATATTGTTAAGGGTTTCTGGTTAGGGCTTCCTTAGCGTAGGCCTGTTTAGATCTAAAGGTGCCCACTTAATTAAATATCTCTCTCTTAGGGTGCGGAAACCTGGTTCCAGTACCCTCCCATACTACTTCGGGTGAGACCTTGACCTGTGCAAGCAGGCCATTGCCAAAAGGGTCAGTAGTACAGGGGTTTGTTGGTTAACCTTAAATCCAAACCTGGGTCAAGACCCCTCAAACCAACAAATGGTTCCATTGTCGGGACCAGGAGAATTTTGAGAGAGAGACCATGTGATGAGTTAGGGTTTTTGGCATCCAAAAAAATCTGAAATCAAAGAGTGGTTCGAGAAACAGATCCAGGAGTTTGCCCTAAAATAAAATAGGAGTAAGAAGTTGTCTGCTGAAAAGTGGAAGAATAAGTATATATTCACATAGGTACATGAGATATTATTCGTGAACTACGCACACGAGTTGCAGGAGTGGTTTTCGAGATTGGTGAAGTTCCAGATCTATTGCAAGAATGATAGGGTCATGCAGTGGATCCCTGACTTAATCTGACAGTTGGAAATAACTGATAACAAAATCACCCGGACCATAGATCACTGGGTTGATAATATCTTGGGTGGATTTGGGACAAAATTTGCTGTAGATCAGTTCGTATCATACTCTAAAGCTGAGAGAAGATTTTTCAAGGGTTTGAGAGGTAAGTTCTTGAGGACATTGTCTTTGTTGATTAAGATGCTCTTGAGTGAAAAAGGTGTGTTGTGCAGCCACACTGAGTGAATGAACTACGAACAGATTGAAAATACCACGCGGAGCGGGAAATATTGCTAGATCAATCAGAAGGGGGAGAGAACGGCATACAACCCTATGAGAGATCTGTCGAATCTAGAAACTGAGGCTACGCATGCTGCAGGTATCCCTCCTGCTACACCATATTCGAATCTGCGTAAGACTCGGACATCTCCTGCACCATCGCCACCCCCTCTCATAGACGATATGGTTGTGCACATAAAGTTACCCACCTTTAAGGTGTGGGGGATGAGGATATGGATTAGTTCTGGTTTGTGGCTGATGCAGTTTGGGATGCGCATAATGTTAATACTGATGCTGTAAAAAGAGTGCAACTAGCCATAGATTTTGAGGGCCAAGCGCTAGACTGGTTTATGGTATATCTGAAACAAAACGCTGCTCAAAACACTACTCCCCCCACTATCGATGATATCAAGAAGGAACTGAAGCAGCAATTCAAAAATTCGAAGTCCTGCGCGTAGTTAGTAGTAGAGCTAAAAGAGTTCAAGCAAGGAGAAAAGGAGTCAGTTTGGGAAGCTGATTAGTGGCTGAAGAAAGTCATCAGTGATGGAGGATTTGTTTACGATGACAAGCAGCATAAGGAATGGTTCATCACCATGCTATTATCGCATATTCACGGACCTATGGGTCAGCAAAAGATTGATTCATAGGAAGAAGCCCTGGAAATTTCTATGAAGCTAGAAGCTGCATTGAGGGACGATACCCATATTTGGGCACTGTAGATCCAAAGCAAATTAGAGGCAATGCACTTAGAAATTCATAATTTATGGAGAGACTAGGGTAAAGAAGCTAACATAGATGTCTTGTGTATTCATTGCAAAGGAGTGGGCCACACCAAATATTAGTGCCCTGTGTTTACGGATTACCTACAGGCCAGAGGACCAAATCCACTGCCCCTAGGGAGGTTGGAGGGCCCAACATTCCCATCTTGTGGTGTGCTCATTTTCGAGTAGCTGGCCAGCATGATACTGACCATTTCCCAAGGCCTAGAGCCTATGTTCCAGAATTAAAGCAACAATATTACAAATTCTTCTCCTCGGTTGGCCATGATGAGCACCACTGCCAGATGTATGATTTGATGATAGACAATGCGAAGATGTATAGAGTGCAGGCTGAGACCTCTTCACCAGCATATCCCTTTGGACGAGGAGGGTCCTCGGCAAGAGGAAGGGGAAGGGGGAGAGGAGGAGGTGTAGGCCGAGGAAGAGGCCAATTTATCTCCTATAATTTTGGAGATCCAGGACACTATGCACGTGATTTACCTAATCTTGCGCAGAAGTCCTGCAAGTACTCTAGGCAATTTGACCATGTGATAGAAGAATGTCCCATTCTGCTAGCTAAGATGTAGGAAAAACAGCAGACACCTATGCAGAATGTGAAAATGGTCAAAGCTGAGCCATGGGATGATGGCCCTAGTGTAAATTCAATAACGCATAGTGGTATGGCTACGGGAGGACCTGTGGAGCAAGTTGATGCAAAGTCATGGATCAGAAAGTTAATTGACAAAATTGAAGGTCTAGATTTGAACAAATAAAAGGGAACTTTTATAGAGGCTAGAATAGATTTTTCTATGACAGAATCATCAACATCAAAAGCTGCCATGGATCCAGAAGTCCATGAAGAAGTTAATCCATTTCAAGCATGTATGAAGTTACTATGCAACTAGAAGGTGATAGAGAATATCCAATAATTGATAGATAGATGTGCATAAAAGGAGGTCCCTTGAAGGGAGATTAAGCTTGTAAACATTTACAAAAACAAGAAGAGGACTGGTCAAGAGATGCATATGACTGTGCAAATTGGAGACTACGAAATGGATCAGGTCATCTTGGATCTAGGATCTTATGCGAATGTCCTGCCCAAACAAACCTAGCAAAGGATGGGATATCCCAAATTAGAGCGGTCCACCGTTCAATTATGGATGGCTAACTAGCAAAATATCATTCCACTGGGAAGGCTGCCTAAGGTTGTGGTAGACATTGTGGGAGTTAAGGTATATGCAGACTTCGAAGTAATCTAGATTATGGACGATGCGGACCCTTACACTATGCTATTAGGACTGGATTGGGCTATTTACATGGGAGGTATCACTAATTTGAGGAGGATGAGCATGATCTTTGAAAATGATGGTACACGGGTCATAGTCCCTCTGGATCTCACTGACGGAGAAAGATATACAGAACTGGTACACAATGAGGAGGACGTTGACCATATCTACAAAATAACTGCACAAGATGATTATTGGGTCAATACTATAGTGGATGTTATGTTAAACTTGGAAAAGGATAGCCCATGCTTCTTAGATTCAGATGGCGAGATGGAGAATTAGAAAAACCGGTTGCATGACATATCTGCGTTGTGCTACCTCAAGATCAAAAAGAGTTTCGGTGCATCTCCTCTGAGGTAAGATAACTGCCTTAATTTGATGGTTCTGGTAGTGCTAAGGAATTTCTTCAAGTGCTAGAAAAATATGTCCCTCAGGAAAGGATATTTTGGGCACTAGATTTTGACATGCGCACCACCCCTACGCAATGGTGGGAAACACACAAGGGGGCTTTCCAGGACAGGGGGAATGTCGAAAGATGATGATATTGTTCTTTGAACCACTTGTCGACCCACCCATGGAGCTCTTTTATGGTAGTAGGGATTCGTGCAAGCACTTGGCTATGTGGATGGAGGTATGGAATGAAAAGCCCTGGAATGAGTGGGTCCACATGTTTATTCATGCACTAGGGCTGATCCCTGCCACTTGGTATTTAGATGTGGAGATTCACCAACACACTCGCCATTGGGATACAATGACAGAGGATTTCATCACAACGTTTGGCTTAGTTGGAGGGACAGAGAAATTGGACGAAGCCCTACAAGATATAGATGCTCTTGTATTTGATGAGTCATTGTCTTGAAAGGATTGTGCTGCACCAGCTTGGGATGCGCAGATGTAGGATATTGTCAGCTGTAGAAATTTTTCAATAGAGGACTGCGATGAGGACCCTAGTAATATCACAATCCCTGAATCAAAAGGAGAGCGCGCAGTTGCAAGACCCCTATTGTAGGCAGTTGATGTTACCAAACCATTAAAAGTGAAGGAATTCAACATTGGGATGGAGGAGCAGCCTAAGTTGGCCAATATTGGAGATTACTGGGATGATGGTAGGATTGGAAAGGTTATGGAGTTGCTAATCGAATACCATGACCTATTTCCTACAAAGTTCTTTGAACTCAAGGGAATTGTAGGGGATCTGGGAGCCATGAAGATCACCTTGAAGCCGGATGCACGTCCTGTCAAGCAACAACCCTATCGGCTAAACCCTAAGTATAATAAAAAAGTCAAGGGGGAAATAGATAATATGGTGGCCGCAGGTGTCATTGAGTCTGTAGAGCAGTCTAATTGGGTAAGCTCAATGTTAGTCCAAGAAAAGAACCAAAGGGGAGATAAGGATCTGCATAGACTTGCGCAAGCTGAATGATGTCTGCATGCATGATCCCTTCCCTATGCCATTCTCTGATGAAATCTTGGATAATGTGGGAGGTGAAGAAGCATACTCATTAACTGATGGATTTTTAGGGTACCATCAGATTAGAATTTCACTTGTAGACCGCAGCAAGACAACCTTCACAACCAAATGGGGCTCCTTCCAGTACATTGTTATGCCATTCAGACTGAAGAATGCCCCTGCCATTTTCTCATGCATATTTGTAGCAATATTCAAGGAATTCATCCACAAGTTTCTGGAGGTCTATTTTGATGATTGGAAAATATTTAGATTAGTAAAGAAGAATGTGTCGAACCTGCGCATGATGTTGGATACCTGCAGAAAAAACCATAGTGAGCTGAACCTAAAGAAGTGCATATTCTACGTACCTTTAGGAATTTTGTTGGGCCACATTGTATGTCAGCAGGGATTTATGGTTGACCCCACCAAGATTGTGGTTATCATCAATTTAGCAGTCCCCACCAATGAGAAATAGCTATGCTCTATCTTAGGGCACACAGGTTACTACAGGAATTTTATTTAGGGGTAAGCCTTGATCACTGCACCAATGGAAAATCTGCTAAAGAAGGATGTGTCGTTTTTCTGGGATGAGGAGTGTCATAAGAGTTTTGAGATGATGAAAGAAAAAATGGTCACTGCACCTATTTTAATATTTCCAGATTGGGAAAAGGTCTTTCATGTACATGTGGATGCATCAAGAATATCTCTTGGGGTTGTCTTAGCGCATCCAGGAGAAGGAGACATTGATCATCTGGTTTCTTTTACTAGAAGGAAGCTCTCTAGCACAGAGCGCAACTATTCTACTACCGAACACAAAGGACTGGAAATGGTGTATGCCCTGTAAAAATACAGGCACTATCTATTGGGAGGACACTTTAAAATGTTCACTGATCATTCGACTTTAAAATACCTGGTCAATAAGCCTTTCTTTGGGGGGAATATTTGTAGATGGTTGCTACTATTTTAGGAGTATAACTTTGAGATTATTGTGAAGCCCGGGTGACTGAATGCAGGACCTGATCACTTGTATCGGATTGAGAGTGGGGAAGAGAAAACTAGCTTGGAAGAAGTATTACCTGATGTGCAACCGTTCGCTATTACAATGTTTGATGAACACTTTGGAGACATTATTCACTCCTTGACAATTGGAACACCCCCTACAGAATATTTGATGCAACAAAAGAAAGAATTGGTGGCCCGTGCAGCTGATTTCACTATAATTTCAGGACAATTATATAACTTGGGCACATATGAGGTATTAAGAAGGTATGTGTTAGAGAATGAGAGGCAAGCTATCTTCACTGAGGTTCATGGAGGTGTGGTAGGAGGCCACTACGCAGGGAAAGCCACTACGGAGAAGGTGATGCGTGTAGGGTTATGGTGGCCCACATTGCTTGATGATGCACAAGCATACTTCCGAGCCTGTGACACATGTCAGTGAACCAAAAAGCCCTCACACAAAGATGAAATTCCCATGCAACGACAGATGGCCTTGCAGGCATTCGATAAATGGACAATAGTCTTTGTGGGACCAATCAATCCCCTGGGAAAGAAGAATGGTGCACGTTACATCATTACTTCCACTGATTATGTAACCAGATGGGTGGAGGCAAAGGCTGTGAAGGATTATACTGTAGATACCACTACGCATTTCATATTTGAGCATATTCTGACCAGTTTTGGCTGCCCAAATATCTTAATGAGTGATAGGGGTACACATTTTGTTAATGAAACTATTGAAGCTTTGACAAAAGAAATTCAGGTCCACCATGCGAAAAGCACCCCACATCACCCACAAGCTAATGGCGTAGTGGAGGCTTTCAACAAAATCTTGGAGAATGCAATAACTAAGGTCTGTAATGCCAATCGGAACGACTGGGACGTGCACATCCCTTCAGTGCTATGGCCCTATAGGACTACATGCATGAAGCCGACTGGGAAGACTCCTTTTAGGATGGTCTATGGACAGGAGGCCATCATGCCCATGGAATATATTGTCTCCAGCCTACGCATTGCAACTTTAAAAAATATAGCGAAACCTGACATCATGGGGGAACACTTGACGCAGCTGGTTTCCTTGGAAGAAGATCAGTTTATTGCTAATTTTCACTAGCAAGTATAGAAGGTTCGAGAAAAATCTTGGAATGATCAGCATATCCGACAGAAAGTGTTGAAGGAAGAATTGGTGTTGCCTATGACAGTAAATTTGCGCACCACCCATGGAAGTTCCGTAAGCACTGGTTGGGTCCGTATATAGTAAAAGAGATTACAAATGGTGGTGTGGTGCGCTTGGCCACGCTGCGCGAAGACTACCTTCCTGGGTATGTTAATGGAAGTCATCTGAAACCCTACAGTGACAACCTGGTGATCAGGTGATCATGTCCTTATTGGAAAAATGATCAAAAATTTATTTTCTCAGAATTGGTTCAAAACAGAACAACAGGAAATATCTCATCAAAACGATCCTGTAGTCGTGAACGACACTCAAATCCAATGCTGTATGAAGAAGATATTCAAGTTTGAAGTTTCTCAATTTCAGGCAAAAAGCCCAATTTGACTTAGTTTGACTTTGGATCAAAAAAATATTGAAAAGAGAATATTCCACGAAATATTTCAGGAATATTCTACATAATATTCCACAAATATTCTATGGAATATTCTGTGAGGAGGGGCCAATCATCGGGCGCCACGTGGCTTTCCTGGAGGCCGCCACGTGGCCCCAGAATTCCAAACGAATGTGCATTGAATTTTTTTTTTGAGTCATCACCGGAATCGAACTCGTGACTTGAGGTTCAACAGTGCCACGTTATACCATTACACCACTCTGTTACTTCTTATTTATGAATGGAGACAGGTGCTATTTGAAGTTACATGGTTCACGGGCGGGGGTCGAAAGGGGGCCAGCCCTCTAACCATACCATATAGCCATACATCGAAACCCAGGGTGCAAAATCTGCGGTAATTATGACAACAGTTATGTTAAGATAACATGTGAACGGTCAAGTACCGGGTTCGGAGGTGATTTAACATTACAGTTTGGAAAAATCATGAGTTTAACATTTATGTCGGTGGGTTGGACGGTGGTTCATGTGACCTCGTCCACCCAACATTTAACATTATAATTAACCGTCTGGTGAATGGTGGAGTATGCCCGCCAACTTTGGAGTTATGGCTATTTTCACTGGAGTTAACTCAATTTCACCAAAATTAGTGGAGCTTTTCAAGGGAAAACTGGGAAAAACTTATGTTGGACATAACTTTGGCTAGGAGAGTCCCTTGGAGTGTTTTTTTTTTTTTTGGGGTAATTTGAGCATTCCAAAGCTAATGGTGTAGGTTTTAGAGGCAACAAAGATCATCTTCAAGTACTTTTTCAGCGGAGAAGCTTGGAGAGCCATAAGGGCCTAGGGAGTGTTGGAGCTGTATTGGGTTGTGGTTAACCTTTGGAGGTGAAACAAAAGCCTATATTTACTATTTTCTATGTTTTGAACTCATTTTCACAACTTTTTTTGCTTATTTAAGCTTTCTAATCACTGTATTAACAAATTTGAGCATAATAAGAGCAAGAACATGCCCATTTGGGGGCCTTGGACCCGGAAGATGTAGCCCAGGAGGGGTGAACGGCCTTATCATATGCTGTGATTTATTTGCTATGTTTTATCAGAGTTAAAAACGTTAAACAGTAAAATGAAATAAGCTTCCTATACACAAAGACTCATAAATTCACCAAAAACTTTTTATTCCAATTGCAAAACACTTTAAATAGTTTGCACACATAATATTATGGATAATTGATACCTTGCACCAGCAAACAAGTAGTTTCATTATTAGATTATTAGTGTTTACTTCTATTATTTCTTTACGCAGAGTCTGTAAAGGGCCAGCAAGCTTCGGGATCTCATCCTTTCTTTATGGGTGACATATCCTGTAAATGCCCCTACAATCCATCTCTATATTAGAAATAAGTTCTCACATTTCAGATCAGATTAGTATCAAAGCCAGGTTGAGCTCAAAAGTTTTTGAATCTTATGCAAAGAAATATTGTATTGTTTTGCAAATTTGATGCTTACTAGGCTGAAACTGAAAAGAGGGGAAGGAAAATTGGTTAGTGCACAAACTAATCCACAACCAAGGAGGGCTAGGGTGCCATTGTCTCCACTTTCTATCTCACCCTCAATAGCCTTAGAAGAAGCTACAAACATTTCTTCAAAAGAGCAAGAAGCTCATGAAGAAATGGATCCCAAGGAAGAAGAAAGAGTTTTTCGAAAAGCTTTCTTGGATATGACTGAAATGGTAAGGATCCTCTATCAAGAAATAAATGATAGGATTGCTGGAGAAGGATCTAAAAACCAAAGAGAAGGAGGAGATTCTTCAGGAGGAAAGAAGGATAATGATTAGTCAAAGAAAGGGAATGGAGGAGACGGTGATCCTTCATCTCCATCATCATCCTCTTCCTCAACATCATCCTCTTCAACTTCAGAAAATCAGTCACATAAGTCAAAAACAACTGGTAAAAATCCTTTGCTAAAGCTTGATGTCAAATTTGAATTGCCAATGTTTAATGGTGATGTTAATGCAGAGAAATTAGGTAACTGGATCAGACAACTGGAAGTCTATCTAAGGATTCAAAATCTGCATGATGATGACACAAAAATACAATTAGCCTCATTAAGGATGGATGGAGTAGCATTGGTTTGGTGGGAAGCCAAAACCAGGGATGAAATCAAGAAACATGGTAATATTTCTTTATCATGGACTGAGTTTATTACTGCAATAAAGAAACAATTTTATCCTCTTGCTCACCTTTAGAAGGCTATAATGAACTGGCAAAAATTTAGATAGCTTAAGGGACAGAATGTGCAAGACTATACCCAAGAATTTAGGAGAAGAGCACTCTTACTTGGGGTAGATTTACAAAGCCAAGACACTTTGTTAAAGAACATAGGTGGTTTACACAGTTACCTTAAACACACTATCGTAATGTTTAATCCTACCAGCTTAGATGAAGTCTGTGTACAGGCTACACACTTAGAAGCTAGAGGAAAGAATACTTTTGATGAGGGTAGAAACAAGTCTTTCAAGGGAAAGAACAAAGAGAAAAAATTTAAGGGAAAAGGTAAAAATAATGCATATATCAAACAAGAGGGTGAAAATTTCATTTGTAAACATTGTTCAAAAGAGGGCCATGAAGAGAAAAATTGTTGGAAATTACATCCTGAAAAGAGAAACAAGTTTAACAAAAACAAGGGAAAGAAGAGAACTGCAGCTACTACAACTACACCACAAGATTTAGGTGAGGATTCAGGTGACGAAACCAAAATTGAAGCCATGGGTTTGAAGAGTTTGAAGGGAAAATAAATAGAAACTAATGCAAGTACTAGGTTTTCAAACTTTCATGTACAAGCTCCTAATGAGGAAGAAAGAATTAAATTGTTCCATGTGAGGGTAGTCTCAAAACATACAAAAATTGACACATTGACGAAACCAAAATTGCAGCCATGGGTTTGAAGAGTTTGAAGGGAAAAGAAATAGAAACTAATGCAAGTACTATTTTTTCAAACTTTCATGTACAAGCTCCTAATGAGGAAGAAAGAATTGAATTGTTCCATGTGAGGGTAGTCTGAAAACATACAAAAATTGACACATTGTTTGATAGTGGGTCACAAGCTAATCTCATATCAGAAGACTTGGTCCAACAGCTAAAACTTGAGACCATTCCACATCCGAAGCCTTATCCACTTGGGTGGATATGCAAGGACGGAAACTTACAAGTCTCAAGAAAGTGCATCTTGTGCTTTGCAGTAACTGCACACTTTATTGACACAGTTGAACTTGATGTGGTGCCGCTTGATATATCAGGAATTGTTTTGGGAAGTCCTTACTTATTTGACAGGAAAGAAATATTCCATTGCCATGAAAATACATATCATATTTTCAAATATGGAAAGGATTATATTGTCAGAGCTCATCGCAAGAAGACAAATATAGCGATGGTAAATGCGGGACAGGTAAAAAGGCTAGTTAATTCAAGCAAGAGTTTTGTTCTTCTTATGATCAAGCCAAAGGTTGATGTGAATCATGAGTCATTTGAAAATTGTGATCCCAAGCTTAAATCAGATTTATATGATGTAGTTGATGCACATAATGAGATGTTTCAGGAACCAACAGGTTTGCCTCCTAAAAGGGAGATTCAACATGAAATCCATTTGCATCCAGATTGTCCACTTCCTAACATAGGCATGCATCGCATGTCTATCATGGAGAATGCTGAAATAAAGAAGCAAATTAAAGAGTTGTTGGACAAGGGTTTCATAAGGCCAAGCACTTCTCCATGTGGGTCACCGATAGTGTTGATTCCAAAGAAAGATGGAACTTAGCGTATGTGTGTGGACTTCAGGGCTTTGAACAAGATAACGATAAAGAATCATTACCCACTTCCAAGGATAGATGATTTGTTAGATCAGCTGAAAGATGATAAATATTTCACTAAGTTAGACTTACGTAGTGGTTATCATCAAGTTAGAATTGCAGAAAGTGACATATGGAAGACAACTTTTAAAACCAAACAAGGACTTTTTGAGTGGCTTGTTATGCCGTTTGGTTTATGCAATGCACCTGCAAATTTCATGCGTGTAATGGATGATGTCTTATGTCCTTTTCTTGATGATTTCATTATTGTCTACTTAGATGACACCTTAATTTTCAGCAAGACTAGAGAAGAGCATTTCATGCATGTTAAGAAAGTACTTGATGTTTTGAAGAAAAATTAGTTATTTCTTAAAATGTCAAAGTGTGAATTTGGAAAGACTTCTTTGGTTTATTTGGGACACATAGTAGGAGGAGGTGCTTTGAGAATTGATCCTTCCAAAGTAGAAGCCATTGTGAATTGGCCTACTCCCAAATCCTTTACAGTGGTAAAAAGTTTTTTGGGTGCAGCTTAGTATTGGAGGAAGTTTATTTCTAACTTCTCTTCCATAGCAACTCCTATGCATGCAGTGAAAAGTGTGAAGTGTGCTTTCCAATGGGGAGGCAAGCAACAAAAAGCTTTCAAATCTTTCAAAGAAAATATAAGTTCATCTCCAGTCCTTGCATTGCCGGACTTGAGACAACCATTCGAGATTCAGACAGATGCTAGTGATTACGCCATGGGTGCAGTTCTCTTACAGCATGGTAAGCCTATCGCATTTCATTTTGAGACATTTAATGGTGCTGTTGTGAATTATCCTACATATGATAAGGAGTTTTATGCATTGGTACAAAGTGTTAAAAAGTGGAAACACTATTTAATGGGCAAAGAAACAATTGTTCATACCGACCATTAGCCTTTACAGTACTTGCAGTCGCAAAGTAAATTGCAGCAGTCACGACACTTTAGATGGATGGGTTTCCTACAAAAATTTCACTTGGTAATAAATTACAAGAAAGTTATTCTCAATAAAGTTGCTGATATGCTTTCAAGGCCTATTATTATTTCTAGTACTTTGCTTAAGAATGATTCTATTGTGCATGAGAGCTACATAGAATAGTATGCATCAGATGATGATTTTAAAGAAGCGTATGCTAATTTAAGTGAAGGGGATCATGTTGAGGAGAATGATTATCATTTGCATAATAATTTGATGTTTCATTTGGGCAAGTTATGTATACCACAGGGGGAGAGATTAAGCATGATGAGAGAGGCTCATTCTTCTCTTATTTCTGGTCATTTCGGGGTAAGAAAAACGATGGCACATTTACAGAGGTATTGTTATTGGCCTCGCATGGTAGACAGTGCTACACGTTTCATTAGAGGTTGTTCATTATGTGCTACAAGCAAGCCTAGAAATAGGAAGCTTGGTTTATATATGACATTGCCGGTACATTCTAGACCATGGGAAAGTGTTTCCATGGATTTTGTTGGAGGGCTACCATTATCTAGAAAGTAGCATGATTATCTTTATGTAGTAGTTGATCGTTTCAGTAAGATGTGTATTCTTATGCCATGTAAGAAAAATATAACTGCTGAACAAACTGTTGATTTATATTTTCAACATGTATGTATGGGTTCCTTATGGCTTTCCTCCTTCTATTGTTAGTGATAGGGATTCCATATTTGTTGGGAATTTTTGGTCCAATCTATGGAAAATGATGGACACCAAGTTGAAGAAGAGTACTGCTTTTCATCCACAAATAGATGACCAAATAGAGGTAGTGAACAGAACCATTGTACATCTTTTGAGAGGTTATTGTAGCAAGCATCACAAGCTTAGGGATGAGCATTTGCATTACATTCAGCATGCTTACAACTTGGCCAAACACTCTTTTACAAATACTTCACCTTTTGAAGCTTGTTTTGGGTATTTACCTAAGTCACCATTATATTTCATTCTTGAGAAGGATGTTGCCATTGATGGGCATAGTGACATTGACAAAGATCGCATGGCCATTGAAAGAATTCAGCTCATACATCAGCAAGTTCAAGAACAACTTGAAAAAAGTCAAGGCAAGTACAAGGAGAGACATGATAAACATAGAGTTGATCATAAGTTTCAAGAAGGAGATGAGGTATGGTTGTATATTAGTAAGGAAATAATGCAAGGAGAAGGTAAAAAGCTAAAGCCTATTTGTTATGGTCCATTCAAGATCCTTAAACACATTGGAAATAATGCTTTTCAACTAGATTTGCCTTCATACATGCAAATTTATTCTGTTGTTAATGTGGAGAACTTAAGTTTATATGAACCTCCTCTTATTGTTGATTATGAAAATGATGTTCAGCTGCCATCCATAGAAGATTTCTCGCCAGAATTTTTGGATGAGCTAAAAGAAGATGAAATCCTTGACAGAAGGACACACACTTCAAGGAGGGGAGATGTTGATTATGTTCGAGTTGGTCTCAAAGGAAGTAAACCGAGAAAGGAAAAGTGGATGGAGTTGGAATAGGTGAGGAGACTGTATCCTCACCTTCTTAACAGGTAATTGAAGGCTTTTGTGTTTCCAAAAGCTTCCCATTTGGGAGGTGTGATCAGGTGATCATGTCCTTATTGGAAAAATGCTCAAAAATTTATTTTCTCGGAATCGGTTCAAACCAGAACGAAAGGAAATACCTCATCAAAATGATCCTGTAGCCGCAAACAAAATTCAAATCCGATGCTGTATGAGGAAGATATTCAAGTTTGAAGTTTCTCAATTTCACGCAAAAAGCCCAATTTGACTCAATTTGACTTTGGATTAAAAAAATATTGAAAATAGAATATTCCATAGAATATTCTGGGAATATTATACAGAATATTCCATAGAATATTCTATGGAATATTTTGTGAGGAGGGGCCAATCATCGGGCACCACGTGGCTTGCTCGGAGGCCGCCACGTGGCCCCAGAATTCCAAACGAATGTGCATTGAATTTTTTTTTTTGAGTCATCACCGGAATCAAACTCGTGACTTGAGGTTCAACATTGCCACATTATACCATTACACCACTCAGTTAGTTCTTATTTATGAATGGAGACAGGTGCTATTTGAAGTTACGTGTTTCACGGGCCGGGGCAGAAAGGGGGCCACCCCCTAACCATATAACCATACACCGGAACCCAGGGCACAAACTCCGCGGGTAATTATGAAAACAATTATGTTAAGATAACATGTGAATGGTCAAGTGGCGGGTTCGGAGGTGATTTAACATTACGGTTTGGAAAAATCATGAGTTTAATCATTTAACATTACAGTTAACCGTCCAGTGAATGGTGGAGCGTGCCTACCAAATTTTTAGTTATGGCTATTTTAACTGGAGTTAACTCCAGTTCACCAAAATTAGTGGAGATTTTCAAGGGCAAATTGGGTAAAACTTCTGTTGGACATAACTTTGGCTAGGAGAGTCCTTTTAGAGCGATTTTTTATTTTATTTTGGGTAATTTGAGCATTCCAGAGCCAATGGTGTAGGTTGCAGAGGCAAAATAGATCATCTTCAGGTACTTTTTTAGCGGAGAAGCTTGGAGAGCCATCAGGGCCTAGGGAGTGTTGGAGCTGTATTGGGTTGTGGTTAACCTTTGGAGGTGAAAAAAAATCCTATCTTTACTGTTTTCTCTGCCCTGAACTCATTTTCACAGCTTTTTTTACCTGTTTTGGCTTTCTTATCACTGTATTAACAAATTTGAGCATAATAAGAGCAAGGACATGCCCATTTGGGGGCCTTGGACCTAGCAGATGTAGCCCAAGAGGGGTGAACTGCCTTATCATATGCTGTGTTATATGCTGCGTTTTATCAGAGTTAAAAATGTTAAACAGTAAAATGAAATAAGCTTCCTATACACAAAAGACTCATAAATTCACCAAAAACTTTTTGTTCCAATAACAAAACACTTTAAACAGTTTGCACACATAATATTATGGATAATGGATACCTTGCACCAGCAAACAAGTAGTTTCATTATCATATCATTAGTGTTTACTTCTATTATTTCTTTAGGCAGAGTCTATAAAGGGCCAGCAAGCTTCGGGATCTCATCCTTTCTTTAAAGGTGACATATCCTGTAAATACCCCTACAATCCATCTTTGTATTAGAAATAAGAAGTTCTCACATTTTAGATCACCTGGCGCCTACCAAATGACTATATTTCCAGAGTATCAGCATTGAAGGAAATGCACGTGCTATGAGGAGAAGGCGCATGCAGGTGCATCGAGAGTGTAGTAGTAGCGCGCAGGTAAGAAGGCATGGGAAGGTGTGACTGAGGTGCAGGGGTAGTGCGCAGCTAGAAAAACTAGCCATTTGAATAGTAAAACTGGGTGAAAAAGGGATTTTACAGTTAGATGGAGTAGGTGTTTGGCATTTAATGCAGCAATCTTGGAGGAGTTTTGACCATTTCCTCGATGGTAAGTCACATTTAACGATAATCCGGTCATTTTTTCCTAGGATGGCCTATAAAAGGAGGGGTGCATGTAATAATCGGTTCCTTTGCTCTATGAAGATCTTATGCCCTGTTCCTTGCTCTGAATTCTATGTTTCTGATAACCGCGCAATCGGTATGTCTAGGCCAGCTACCCCTTTCGATAGTAGCAATCCTAAGTTTATATTTCGGGCAAGGATGACAACCTCTAACCCCACTAAGTCATTTCCCATTACAGTCTCCACTGAGTTAGGGTTTGAAGATGTTTTTGAAATAACACCTGAATTCAAAGAGGTTGTGTCCATGTCGACCAAAGGAAATCGAAAGGGGAAGGGCAAAGGAAAAGATGAAGCCAAGGAAAAGTGGAAGGGAAAAGCCATGAAGTGGGCTTCAGCAAAGCCACACACCTCCCCTAAGATTGTGCACTCTCCCAGGCAGGTGCCCTAGGTGTGCTAGCCCAACCCCTCAAAGCGCCCCATGATGGCCCAAGAGCAGGTCTTGCGGCAGCCTCACTCTCATGGCTATTGGCATATGTTAAACTACACAAGTCAACGATGCGCACACCCAAAACGTAGACGTTGTCTGAGAGTATCTTCAGATGAATTTAGTCTAAGAAGAAGTTCCATTGATTGGAAACATGTTTGGCAACATTCCAGCCATTAAATTTGATGACCACAATTTGTCTAATGAAGACACCTTTTTTGATCTGGCCCCAAAATTATATCTTGAACGCGTTTTGTATGATGATGTACCAAAGGTGGAGTCGATGCCTTGGGAGCACGGGCTGCAAGGCTAAAGAATCTTGAATCTACTACGCATCCCATACTTTGGGAGATAATCTATCATCAATTTCGTCATTCGACAGTTGCTTGCACTGACCCATGATGGTTTATTATGGATCCAATGTTGCATCCCTCTCAATGTTGCACTGATCCACAAGATCATTGGCCTACCCATGAAGGGGTTTGGGAAGAAGAACGAGCAGAAGGTGGCTCACAACGTTAGAGAAAATACAAGGTGGACAATGACTATAGGGTATGTGTTATATTATTTAGATGATTAGTCACACATGTGGGGGGCTGACAACCTCCCTTGTACATTGCACTGGGCGCAACAAGGGGGTCACAGGGGGGGTGGCAGTGCCCCGTGAAAAAAAAAAATTTGGACCCTTTTTTTTCAGTGGGTGGACACGCCCATGGTTTTGTGCATGTGTTTGTACATGGTTTTCGAGCATGATGGTTTTCGGCCCCTGGTATTTTGTAGATCCGGTCAAGGGAACTATGGTTATGTTCTAATCCAAGGTTAATGGATTGGGGTTTATGAATGCTTCGGCATGTATATATGTGTTGTAACACTAAGAGGAATATAATGAAAAATCAAGCTAGTAGTCCCGATTTAGGATCCAGGGGAAAATATCTATGTATATATGTTTTATGTTTTATTCTCTCGCTATTGTTTATTTTATGTTTTTAAGATTCGTTTGTAGATAATTCATGTATAGGGTTAAAATCTACAATAACAAGCGAGGGTTTTTAGTGGAAAGCATCATTGACCCAAGAGTGTGCATGGGCACTCTTCTACTTGGGTGTTTACTGATGCACAAGTGTAGGCCATCAGTTGTCCCTGCATATGTCATTCAGTTGGCAGGGCGGTGCGACAAAGGGGTCTGCTAAAATTGGTCGTAGCACCTGTGTGAATAATTTTTTGACAATGTGCGCAAGGTACAGGACCAGGGTAAGCCTTTTTACTGCCCTTGTTTTTTTGCTATTGGTCACCCTGATCGTGCGCGAGATGCCTGAGGATGCGGTTCTCCTTGAGCTCGAACCCAACGTATGTGAAGGAGCACACTACGAGAATCTATGGGATTCCAAGGATCTGCAATGCATCAAGGAGAACAAAGTCTTCTGGGTATTATTTAACGGTGCGCTGGTGGCAGCGATACATTCCAGGTCGTGCTTGTCACCTGATCTATATGAGAAATACAAGTGCATTTCTTACATTCATGTCACCATGCACAATGTGCAAATCAGGGCACACAAGGATCTCATATGGTAAAACCTCCCTTATATTGTCACCAAGGTGGAGGTCGACCAAGTCATCGCAACCTCACCACCTGGATGGAAGATTGGCCTCAAATCCACTACTCTGGTCTCAGCGGGCATGTCTAGAAAAGACGTTGCACCAAAGGATCTCATCCCACCAAGCACAACGAAGGAAACTGAGGTGCGCTCCACTGAGAAGACGACCACCAAGGAAACCCCCAAGGACACCACCAAGGGGGCGGAGCAGCAGCTGCAACATGATGTTGAGACTAGAGGAGTTGGTGGGGAGGGCGCAGATCCCCCACAAGGAACAAACTGCACTAGCAATCCTCCCAAAGGTTAGCAAAAGAAATGGAAGGGTGACAAGTCCAGAGGACAAGAAAAATTTACTTTGACTGAGGAGGATTTGGAGAAGATCACAGATGTAGTCGCCACCACATCCAAATATATATGGAATGCCCTTGAAGACCAACATAAGGCCAAGGTGGAGGCCTTGTAGTTCGGGTTGCAGGTGCTACAGTTGAAAGATGACACACTACAAGCGAGCATGAACCAAGCGAGGCTGATTCGAGTGAGCCTGCCAGCCATAGCCATCATCACAACAACCGAAAAGAGGATTTTCCCCTTCTCGGGCAAAACCTTGACCATAGAACTGCTAGCTTTGTGTGCGCAAGTTTGAGCATGTGCAGAGAAGCGTGTTCACAACATTAGCTAAGTGAAACAGAGCAGACAATTGCAACCAAGGCTACCGAATCGGCCCAAGCACAGGCAGCACTGCATGCAGTAGTCGCACAACAAGCAGAGTTAGAGCACCTAATTGATCGGTTATGTGGAGACACACCCGAAGTAATTCCTGCCTCTCCGGCACCCCAGGCCAAGGTTGAGAACTTGGTGGCCATGTTGAAGGCATCCAGTACTGAAGTGCAGATTGTCAAAGCAGACCTTGAGCACCATATTGCTACGTTGCAGGCCAAGCTACAACCTGATACCCCTCCGGAGGTGCGAGCCCAATGAGTTGGGTTGGTTAAGGAAGAAACTAGGAGTATTTAGACACACATTTCCAAGGGATCTCAATTGCTAGACAATACTATGGAGCTGTGGTCAACAGTACAGTGCGCCCCCCTTCTCCATAAATTCACTCAGGAGCTACACCAAAAAGAATAGGAAGTCGAGCAACTAGAAGTCACCATGCCAACCCTTGTTGCAGCCCAACGCCTATCATGCCTTCGCACCATCCATGCTCTAAGGGATGGGATCGAGGTGATCTACCTTAAGAAGAAAGTTCTCAGTGATCATCTGAAGCCTTGGGTGGATGAAGCACTGAAACTCTCACAGGACCTAGACACGGGAGTCAAACAGGTGAATCAGGCATTGGATAGTGTCACTACAGCTAATGAGGGGTCGACTTCACAAAATATGGTCGAGATCACATAGAATGTAGCTACGCAGAGTGAGGGCTTCGTTCCACCATTTTCCACTTCCATCGAACAGCTCTGGACCAAGATGAAGACCCCTCTGCCACTGTGACTCGAGACGAGTCACAAGATTGTGTTGGGGACTTGTTGGAGTGGGGTCCCCTGACTGCAATTTTGATATATTTTTGTAATATTTGGCGTAGGGGATTTAGGGTGGGTCAAAGCCCCCAATGAATTGTAATGGGTCAAAGGGTAGACCAAGGTTTGTGGACCATAGTGTAGCGCAGGCTAAAATAGTACAAATAGATGAATAGATCGAGTCTAGAAGTAAGTATTGCTGAATTCTGAATCAGAATATTGGATCTGTGATACTTTTGTGCAGATTTGTCTAGGTAAGGGCTTCCAATGGCTGTGTGTGCAAAGACCCTAGCCCTGCTATGTGTGGACCCCGCTCGCTGTGTGCGCAAGTATGTAGAAGAGTCTGTAAGTGGAATATGAAGTATTAATGAATGATAAGTGTTACACAACAATTTGTCACCGTCCCTGCCATTCCCCATCCCACAAATTGGAGGGCTCATTTCGTGACCTATGAGCAGAGACAAGACTTGAAAATACTTTCATTTCATCCCTCTGAAGATGAGCTTTCATTTCCCTGAAGACATCTCCCTGCAAAAAACCCTAAAAATAGCTCTTTTTCCATTGGCGCGGTTCCATAGTTAAGCCCTCGCGCCAAGGGGGCAAATCCTCCAAAGAGGGCGCACCAATTGGCGCTCTATCATAGAGCCGCACCCGCGCCAACCATATTAAGAGGTGTTTTTTAAAAATAAATGGTGGAAGTTTTGTCCTAAAAAATTCTTGGACTGATATCTATCTTGATTTGGGAGGTTTGGCTACGGATTTCCATAGAGGGGAAGTGGTTTGCCACCTCTCATATAAGCTTCCTTTATGATAGGGCCAATCGCATAATTATAGGGATCCCAACTCCTTTTCCTCCATCTATAAAATCTTGCCCATCTCCATGGCAAGCTAGTCTTCAAGTTCCCAAGAGCTTTCACATCCTTATGCTGCAAGAGCCTTCTTGATTCCCTTAAGGCCAAATCCAAGCAACGAGACTATTGCCAAGTACCCGGAGAGAGAGGCTTGTCCCATCCTTGACAGGCTTTATTGAGACATGTTTTGCTGACAACTCGCCAAAGGAGAGTGCTACGTCGAAGCTATGGTTGTATTCTTCTTTTGACTCATTAATGATAAGCGACTATTGGTTATGGTTCCACTCTTGTTCTTGATTATGTTCATGAGTTATGTCCTCTTCAAATGAAATATAGTTGTATATACTGGATTTTATGCTTGCGTTTGTGTTGTTTCTTGCATGTGCAGGTGTCTGATCACGGAGATCGTGAGGATTGTGATCTGCCAAGGCAAAGGAACGGGAGCACCACCTCTTCTACAAATGATAACGTTGGATTCCAGGTAAGCCTTCCTCACAAGTCGGTTTATTTTCAATTAGGAACCTGCACTGTAGCATGTTTGATTGTTGCTAGACCCGATCTGGGCTAGTAGGGATCACCTCTGTCCGCAAAGGGGATTAACCTCTTCAACAGGATGCAACAGTTCTATCAGTTCTATCATATCCAAATTTTGCAAGGAAAACTTGTTCAAAATTTGCCCAATCAGCAATAGATCCTGCTGGAAGAGAAAAGTACTAGGATCCCATAGATCCTTGTAAAGTGTATGGAAAAATCTAACTGCGGCATCTTCATGTGAAATTCCTTTTAAATTCATGGCTAACATAAAATTATTGATGTGTCCTTCAGCAGGAAGACCATCATCTAGGTTATATTTAGGTAACCATTTTTCTGGATAATCTGGAAGAGGATTAGGATTTGCTATTAATAAAACACCAGGATTCGTCCAAGGTCAATTAGCCATAATTGGATTTGGAGTTTGTGAAGATGTAGAAGTAGATCTAGGAGTAGGGGTAATGAATGAAGAACTTACAATTGGAACAATACTACTTGTGATAGCACTGATTGTTTGAGTAGAAGAAATGGAAGACAATGGAGATGTAGATTGATTAGAAGAGTGTGGAGGAATGACTAAAGGAAAATTTGATGTGACTTCACTTGTTCCTGACTTAGATCTGGATATAGAAAATTTTTTGCGATGAGATTCTAATGGAAACTCAAAAGGGGGAATTCCAAGCTTCTCATTTTTAGATCGAGTTAAAATACTAGTTTCTCTAAATAAAGAAGTAACACTTTCCTCAGAAGTTTCTCGGTTAACAAGATTTTGAGCAGAAATAGATATTCCTTCTAATTGCTGAATTAAAGACTGAACTTCGGGAGATTCAGGAGTGAATTCTGAAGTAGATGGATGACATGATACTTCAGGAGATGATGGAAATGTTTCTACTACGTCCGATTTCTAAGTTGTTGATCTAGATTGTGACGGGGAAGCGGTAGGATGTTTTTGGGGAGATCGACTCTTATGATGGATTTTATTTTGAATTTTAGACTTATATGACATTCATAGTCAGACCCTCCTGTTAGCGCCAAAAATGTTGATGGCCTCAGAAATCCGTGGCAACAACAAGGGCGAAAACCACCCAGTCTAGACCTTAAAGCAGTTCCTTTTCCGTTTGGGGTAGTGGCTCCGACTGGGTATGATGGGACCAGTTTCCCAGATTTGGGTTTTTTATGATAATTTATTGGATTTCTATCAAAAAAATTTAGAATGATGAATTACTACAAACTAATAAAAATTTATTTCTAAATGCAAAGCTTTGAATTAAATTTAATCTAACCTGGGGATAATATTTAAATGTTATCTAAAGAGATATCTGTTCAATCTGTGATGATGAAGATCATCACAGATTTAATAGAATTATTACTGTGTAAGATGATTCTCTTGAAAAAAATTTAATCAAAATAAAGTGGGAGATATATCGCATTTATCTGATTACCATGTATAAAATAACTAATTTCTATCTTTTTATCATACAATAGTGCAACTGATATTTTAGACAAAAATAAATAATTATGTATATGATTCATGAAAGCCGAGTTCATCACTAACATTCAGAAACAAAAATAACATACATGATAATAGTACCAGATGTGTTTACTCTGCTTATCGGATTAGTGATAATAGGCTGTATCCAATTCTTCAATCAAAGAGTCGTTCAAAGAATACAGAAGTGCACCAACAATGATTCAACAAAATGATATTTATAACTGAAAAAGGTCGTGTTCCATTACTTCATCAAGCCATCCAAAAACTTACTTAGAAATAAGCATTCTTTGCAAATGTTCTTAACAAAATCTTGGACCCTTCTCTAAATGCATGAGATGGGTTTAAATACTAAAATTAACTACAAACTAAATTAAATGATTTACAAAAATGTAGAGGAGGTTTCAAACAAAATTTCTCTAAACAATTGGTCACATAAGAGCTGAATAACCTCATTTGATTTGTTGGTTGTCTTGGTCGCTGCCTTTTCTGCTTGGATGATCTGTGCTTTCCATTCTGTAAATAACAATTCTTTGTGAAGCTTATTTATTTGTGGTAGATTAGCTTGTCTTCCTGCATCATAATTTTGCCACAGAAATGTGTTCCTCAATTTTCTTTTTGAATTTCTCACATTCTAGTTTATGAATTGCTATTTGCTGAATCATTATCTTATTAGAATCAAAATAAGAATCAATCATAGAAACTTGATGACAAAATACTTTTTTCTCTTTCTTTATCAGAGTATTTATATCAAGTACTGCTCTGATGAATTGTTCTAATTGTGATCGATTCTGTAGCTCTGCCATTGTTCTTTCTAGATGTACATACTTCTCATTAAGCTTTGCTTGACGTTTCAACTTAATACTTTCAATATCTTTATAAAACTGTGCTAAACTTTCATTGATTTTCTCAATGGACTTGGCTTTTTCTTCCTTTAACAATCGATCCAATTCTTATATTCTAGTTTCCTTCTGTTTCAACAATATTCTAACTTCAGTTTCCTTATCAACAGTGGTTGTGGCATATGCTCCTGCATATTGTGACAACTTAGTTAGATGATCAGTGGGATCATCTGAGGAGGCTTTCCAGAGTACATCAACTGATTCATCTGTTGATTTCGGGATTGTCTCATCAATCCTTTTTCTTTTATTCATTTTTACTACAGCCTTGTAGCTAGGACTGTAGAAAATATCCAATGATGGAATGTCTTCAATCTGTAGAGTAAGCCAGTATGATTTCTTTGTCATGTATTGTTGGGATTATTTGTAGAGGATTGACGGTTTCAAATATCTTCTGAGAAGGCTCTGGCGTTTGAAAACTTGATGTTTGATCAGTGTTGAATTTTTCCTTTGGAGTATTTATTGCTTGGGAAAATTGTTCCCATTCATTTACCAGGTCATTTCATTGAGATGATTTAGACTGATCTAATGTGATGTGATCATTTTGAACTACTTCTGAATTTGATTCAGTGCCATTGTTCTTTGCTTTCTCTTGCAACTCTATTTCTTGAAGAATTTGGTCGATTTCTAAATTTGCTTTCTTAGATTCAGATTGATCCTCAGATTGATCTGACTTATCAGACTACTGCTGTGATTGACCAGATTCATTTTCAGAGCCATATTTCATTTCTTCATCGAGACTGACACTTGGAGTGTGTTTTTAATCTTCAATAACTAGAAAATTAAAAGGGATATTTTTCAATCTCTTTTTTTTATATACTTGAAAAGCTTTAGCATTTTCGTGACTGGAAACCCTTTTGACAATATCAGAAAAAATTTCGACTCCCTAGAAGAAGTCATCAAATTTGTCTTCTTCCTTTATGAAAGGCTTTTTTTGAGTTTTGCCATGTAATTTTTAATTACATCGTTGGGGTCATATAATCTTCCTGGCATAAATGCCAACTTCAATAACTGAATGTTAGGAACCTCTTTGTATATAAGGCTGATATTAACCAGAGCAAAGGTGCTGTTGAGTCTCAAATCTGCATCTTTTCCATACACTTTTCTATACCTTTTTCACTCACCTAAACCTCCCAAATTGTCAATATCATGTGCAAAAGAGCATCTAACATGGTTTTTAATTATATTTTTGTGTTTTCTATTTGATCTAGATTTTGTTCATACAGCTGCGGAATCTTGCCACTTTCTGCAGCTGCTGCAACTTTCCGCAGCTATTTTGTGAAACTATATGCTACAGGTATCTACAAGGAAAACGAGCCACATGGGCAGGTCAGGAATGGCGTGGACATGGTTCGTGTCCTATTGGTTCAAGCAAACTCATCCAAAGAAGCCGCGGTCAAAGGCGTCCACATGGAAGTCAACCATGGAGTTTCATGTCGGCCGGACTCTGTTTCGTGTCACATGAAGATTCATACGGCCGTTTCTAAGCCTGCGCAGGATAAATCGACATCTGTACAGGACTCTAGAGTCGAATTCAAGCATCCACCTCTCATAGATTTACTTTCCAACACGGCCATGCTCCTATATCCGTGGACGTAGTGGTCTACGTGCTCTCCACCAGCATGAACTTTAGGAGACAGTTATATTTCTTTTGTTATATATAATGTGTTTGCATACGCATATGAAGTTAGTCGATGTTAGTGAATGATAGTCTCTGTTATCTTTTATTATTCTGCTATGTAGTGTGATTACGCTGCACTTGTGCCGTAACATCACCATTCTGTAATGACTGCTTTTTAATATAAGAAGACTCTGTTTTCCAACTTAATTCGTATTTGAGGACCGTTGCCAAGGCTGGTGTAGAGGGCCCCTGCTCAGCTAAGGTTTTGTGCATTAGTGTATAATTTTAATTTTGTTTCATTGTGTCATAATCCATTCATATGTTCATACATTGCATTTGTTTCATTTCTGTTTATAAACTTCCATAATTTCCATTTCATTTCTGTCTTTCATATTTTATGTTGATAACCACTGATCAGTGTTCTTGTTTCAGGTTATAGATAGGCAGCCCGGGAATTTTCATAGCTTTTGTTTAATTTCAGTATTGCTTATCTGCTTCAGTAGTTAAATTTAGATATACTAAGCTGCTCATAGCATCTTCAGTTGCCTCCGAAAGCCACAGCTGGACTGATGGTGAGGGATTGTATTGTGAAATGTGTAGTTTAGTATTAGTTTCTTTTCTGCAAATTTAGATATATTAAGCTGCTCATAGCATCTTCAGTTGCCTCCGAAAGCCACAGTTGGACTGATGGTGAGGGATTGTATTATGAAATTTGTAGTTTAATATTAGTTTCTTTTCTGCAAATTTAGATATATTAAATCATGCATGACATCTTCAGTTGCCTCCGAAAGCCACAACTGGACTGATGGTGAGGGATTGAATCATGAGTGTATGGTTTAGTATTAAGTTTACTTTCTGCAAATTAAATATCAGTTACTCAAATTGTTTATGATTACTTCCGAAAATCATAGCTGGACTAATGATGAAGGATCTTTATTTCAGCAGCACATTTTCATTTCCTTTCAAGTCTTGTCATTGTAAATTTCAATTTGCTTTTTAAAGTTTCAAGTTGGTAAATCATTATAGGGGATATCACTTCCTTGAACAAACATAACCAAACTTTTTTTCATCTTAGAATTTCCATTTCACCTTAGAAAAACCAAAAACGACAAAAAGTTAAGAAATAGGTTATCTTGCACATATAGTGCGCCGCACTTCATCAGCTTATGATTCCCGGATTGACAAATTAAATGCAGCAATTTAGGACACACTAAATTGACCAAACATTTTGGCGCCGTTGCCGGGGAAGTGTAACTAGGTAGCCAATTTCTTAAAAAAAAAAACATAAAATCATAAAAGAAGGGAAAACTTGATAACTTCTTGTAGTATGCTCTCCTCTTGCACCTAGTGTGATCTGGAGGATCAGAAAAGAGAGTTATTGGTTTATTAATTTCTTAAGTATGCTCTCTTCTTGCACCTAGTGTGATCTGGAAGATCAGAAAGAGAATTATTAGCCCAACTTTTTAAAAAATAAAAAAAATGACATGCATAGAGCAAGAGATTCTGGGGAAGGTTTATAGCTAAAGCCAAGAGTTCGATTTTCATAACTCCATCTTCTTCAAGGCATAGACCAGATTCACCACCATCTACCCCTAGCCTTAAGATTTTTGGAAGTCAAGGAACATCTGAATTAGAGGATTCTCCTATACCACCTACTAAAACCCATTTAGAAAACAAAGAGACTCTCTTGGTAGAAGAACTAGAGGACTTTAAGGACTCTAAAGAAACTATCATGGCAGCAGAATTAATAGATGGAGGTAGAGGTAGAGGTAGAAGAGGAGGAAACAATGGAGACAACAATGGTGAAGGAAATAATGATAGAAATAGGGAAGGAGACAATTTGTTTGGATTCCCTATAGTTGATGAGGAAACTCATGCAACAATGAAAAATATCTCACCATCTGTTCTCCCTAACTTTTATGGATTGCGAAGTGAGGATCCTGAAACATTTCTGTTTTAGTTTGAAGTTGTGTGCCGAACTTATGACTATATGGAAGACTCTCAAAAACTCAAACTGTTTCCTTCAACATTGAAGGGATCTGCTTTGAAATGGTTCATGGGATTAGCCACTCAATCTATTAGGACTTGGAATGATATGAAACAAAAAATTTTGGATAGATACTTGGACTATTGTACGCCCACCAATCACAAGGATGAGGTATTCAAAATGATGCAAAAAGAAGATGAAAATTTGGAAGACTTAATTGAAAGATTTCAATACAACTTGAAAAGAGCAAAGATGAGCAACTTAGATGATGAAACCTTAAAATCCCTCATATTAAAAGCCATTAGAGATGAATGGATAGATATTTTAAACATGATGGGGAAAGGAGACATTTCTCAACTTCCACTTCGTGACATAACAGAATTATGTGTCCATCTCTCAAGGGGAAAATCTAAAACAGGAAAAGGGCCTAGGGATTCTTCTCTTATTAGGGCTAACAAATCTGCAACTGGATTAGTAAGTAGGGCAGATATTGGTAATATGCTTGATGAGTTCAAAACTAATATCTTAGGGAGCCTTAGTGAACAACTAGACACCCTTAAAATCCAAAACAAGCAGAAAGCAGAAACAGATGCTTTAGCCATCTTTTGTCCGAAATGTAGGAAGAAACATGCTTTGAGGGAATGTCCCTTGGATGCAAAAGTTGTAGAAACATGTATGATTTGCTCAGAAAATCATGAGATCAAGGATTGTCCTTCAATTCCTGGACTCAAAGCTGTTTTTCAAGAAGATCCAAATTCGGTAGAATCTCTCTGTTTTGTCGCAAGGAGACCTTGGCAGGGACAACAATCTCAAGGGTTTAACAACCCTATGAATCTTCAAACCCAACCAAATTGGAATCCTTGGCAACAACCTTGGCCCCAACATCAAAATTCATATCAGCCATGGGTACAAGGGATGCAAAATCCTTATGGGAGATTTGCTCAATTTTATCAATATCCTCCATCTTTTCAAAATCAACAAGCTCCACAATTTCCAAGCCAAAATCCACAACAACTTTCATTGCCATTTCCACAAAAACAACCTTCTCAACAAAATACAAATCCTCAACTCATGCTCCCATACCAACAGAAGACAAATCAACTTCCAGCTCAGCCATTGCCAAATCCTAACAATAAGAATCCTCAAACTACTTATATGGTAGAAGGACAACAATTTCCTACCTATGTGATTGTTCCTCTCAACGATGTACAACTCAGATCTGGTAGAGTTTTAGAAAAACCTTCTATAGACATTCAAGAGCAAGATACCTCTGAGGAGGACTCTCTTCAAATCAATAAGGGTTCTGAGGAAGAATCTCTTCAAAATTCAAAAATTCAAAAAGAAAAAGAAAAGCTAACATCCACAACTCCTATAGTTGAGCAACCTGTATCTTCATCTATACCTCCTTTTCCGGAAAGACTACAAATTGATAAGGGGGTGGAAAAACAAATCTTGTTGCCTAACTATGACTTTCTAGATGAATTGAAGAATGTTTGTATCAAGATTCCATTGTTACAAGCCATTCGAGAAATTCCTATTCTAGCAAAAACCATAAAGGAGTTGAGTTTCAAAAGACCAGGAAGGAAACTAAAAGACACAAGAAGAATCCACCTGGTAGGAAAGATTGCAGATATTATGATGGGAAAAATTACCATGCCGAAGTATGTAGATCCAGGAAGTCCAATTGTCAAGACACATATAAATGGGATAGAAATTCCAAACACATTGATTGACTTAGGGGCTGCTATCAACATTATGAGTAGACAGACTATGGAACGGCTAAAACTTCCTAACCTTCTTTTTACACCTACTTTACTGCAACTTGCAGATCGATCAGTTATTAAACCAGATGGTGTATTAGAAGATATTTCAGTCTCCTTAGATTCTTTGGAATATCCAGTAGATTTTATGATTTTGACTCCCAAGAGTAATCTAGGAGGGCACCCACTTATTTTAGGAAGACCTTGGCTAGCCACAGCTGATGCTTTTATTAGTTGTAGATCTGGGGACATGTACATTTCTAATGGTAATTCGACAAAGAAATTCAATTTGTATCCTCCAACAAGAGCAATCACAGAAGTAGGAGACAATGAATGGGTTGATGATGAGGACACTATACAACCTGTCTTTACCATTTCTGAAATCAGTGAGGATAGTCAAATTCTGAACACATTAGAAAATTTTGAGACATCCTCAGAATATGACCCCACACAATTTCAGTTGGAATCCGACATAGAATATTTATCATCAAGACAAATGTCTCTTTACTCTATGGAAGAGTTTGGTAGTTCTACTATTGAGATTTTTCCAGGAAAAACATTGAATATCAACAAACATTTGGAAAAGTCACAACAAGAAGAACTAACCAAAATCTTGCAAAAACATTCTATTGCATTTGCATGGGAGTATACTGACATGAAAGGTATTGATCCTAAGACTTGCATCCATCATATCTATATTGAGGAAAACAATAGACCAATCAAACAACCTCAAAGAAGGATGAATCCAAATCTTAGGGAGATAGTGAAAGAAAAGCTCCAAAAACTACTCAATGTAAACTTCATTTATCCAATTTCAGATAGCCGATGGGTTTCTCCTTTGGTTATAGTACCTAAAAAGAATGGTAAATGGAGAGTATGCATTGATTACAGGGAGTTGAACAAAGCAACTTTGAAGGATCACTTTCCTTTGCCTTTTTATTGATCAGGTATTAGATACATTAGCAGGTAAAAAGTACTTTTCATTTTTGGATGGTTTTAGTGGCTATAATCAAATTCAGGTAGCACCTGAAGATCAAGATAAGACCACATTTACTTGTCCATGGGGGACTTTTGCCTACCGAGTGCTTCCTTTTGGGTTATGTAATGCACCAGCAACATTCCAAAGAGCAGTACTAGGAATTTTTTCTGATCTAATCCATGATTGTGTAGAGGTTTATATGGATGATTTTACGGTTTATGGTAATTCATTTGAAGAGGCATTAGAAAATTTGGAAAAAGTTCTTATAAGATGTAAAGAAACAAACCTTTCATTAAGCCATGAAAAATGCTTTATGATGTTTACTGAAGGTATTGTTTTAGGACATCATATTTCGGGAGATGGGATTAAGGTTGATAGATCAAAAGTTGAAGTCATCTCCAAGTTACCTATTCCAAATTGTCAAAAGGATGTTAGAAGTTTTCTAGGATTTACTGGTTACTATAGAAGATTTATAGAAAACTTCACTAAAATAACATCTCCACTCTTCAAATTGCTTACAAAAGACTGTGAATTTAAATGGGATCCTGATTGTCAATCAGCTTTTGAAACTTTGAAAACAAAAATATCTGAAGCACCTATCTTGAGAGGACCAAATTGGAAACTTCCTTTTCATATTTCTACGGATGCTTCAGATACAGCTCTTGGAGCTGTGTTGGGTCAAAAAGATTTAATTCCTTATGCCATTTATTACACCAGTAAAAATTTGACTCCCACAGAGTTAAACTATACTGTGACTAAAAAAGAGTTTTTAGCTATTGTTCATGCAATTAATAAGTTTAGACATTACATAACAGGCTATGAAACTTTTATTCATACTGACCATTCTGCAATTAGATATTTAATGAACAAACCTGTTACTAATGGCAGAGTGACAATATGGCTTTACTTTTGCAAGAATTCAATATTACTGTGTTGGATAGTCCAGGAAAACAGAATACAGTAGCTGATTTCTTGTCTAGGATTCAGAATACTAAAGAAGATTCTCCTGTAGAAGATAAATTTTCTGATGAATACTTGTTTGCAGTAACTATTAAGACCCCTTGGTATGCAGATATTGCTAACTATTTGGTTACAGGGAAACTACCTTCACATTTATTTCCAAGAGAAAAACGAAAGATTATTCAGGAGAGTTCAAAATGTTCATGGATTTCTAACGAATTGTTTAAAACAGGGCCAGATCTTGTGATCAGAAGATGTGTCAGGGAAGATGAAATGCCTGATATTCTTAAGGCATGTCATGATGAACCATGCGGCGGACACTTTGCAGACAAAAGGACGGCCTATAAAATCCTTTCTTTAGGATATTATTGGCCTTTCCTCTTCAAAGATGCAAAACAATATGTCAAAAGGTGTGACAGCTGCCAAAGAGTAGGGAAACCTACCCTTTCAAATGAAATGCCATTACAAACACAGGTACTCATTGAACCCTTTGAAAAATGGGCTTTAGATTTCATTGGACCTATTAATCCACCATCTAAGCAAAAGAAGTATATATTGGTTTGTACTGATTATGTTACTAAATGGGTAGAAGCTAAAGCATTGGTATCTGCTACTGAAAATTCAGTTGTTTATTTTCTTTATGAGGATATTTTTACTCGCTTTGGTGTTCCAAGAGAAATTGTAACAGATCAGGGGAGCCAATTCACATCCAATTTGGTGGAAAAGTTGATGGAAGAATACAAAATCAAGCACAAAAGATCTACTCCTTACCATCCACAAGCAAATGGTCAAGTGGAGTCCACAAACAAAGTTCTTGAAAGTATCATCACCAAAACTGTTCATCTACATAGGAGAGATTGGGCAGAAAGGCTTCCAGAAGCCTTGTGGGCCTACAGAACTACATGGAGAAATACAACAGGACATTCTCCCTATGAACTTGTTTATGGGAAAGAAGTCCTGCTCCCCATTGAGTTCCAAGTCAAGACCTTCAAGATAACAGTTCAGTTGGGGATGGACTTATCAGAAGCCCAAAAGCATAGAATGGAGCAATTGAATGAGCTAGATGAGATCAGACAAGAAGCAATTTTAAGAACTGATCTAGTTCAATATCAAAGAGCTAAATGGCATGAAAAGTATATCAAAGAGAAGAAGTTTCAAGAAGGAGATTGGGCATTGTTATTTCATTCCAAGTTTAAATATTTTCAAGGAAAATTTCAGACTCATTGGCTTGGGCCATATGAAATTGACAAGATCTTTAGCAATGGAGCGGTAAGAATCAAGACCATTGATGAGTTTCAAACTCCTCTTATTGTGAATGGCCATAGATTGAAAATTTATCATAAGCCACTCTCAAAAGAGAATTTTGTCAAATTGTTTCAAGAAAGTTCTGCAATCAGGCTGGTACAGAAG
Organism: Pinus albicaulis; assembly: GCA_034641835.2. NCBI lineage: Eukaryota > Viridiplantae > Streptophyta > Pinopsida > Pinales > Pinaceae > Pinus > Pinus albicaulis. Next base: position 141,395,129 of record CM076572.1, on the reverse strand, counting down.
AATTCTTCTTCTCCACCAGCCTAGCTTTTGTTCTTTTCAGTTAAAAAAAAGAAAGGTATAAGCCTGAAAACCAATCATTGATTGGCAGTCTTATACAGAAAATATAGGGTGAAAATCAGGAACACCTGACACTCTATATTTTCCAAAAAATCTCTCTCTTTCATTTCACAAGTTTTGTCACCACCTACTCCATTTCATTCCACTTCATTCCATTCCATTTCACTTCATTCCATTCCATTCCACTTCATTTTATTCATTTAATTCCATTCCATCAATAAAAATCTTTTTCATGACCATTTCCATCTGGTCATTTGTCATCTGTTCACTTCCATTCATCCAAGTAATAGCTGTGTCAGTTTCCGCAGATGACATCTGTTTCCGCAGCTGACTCCAGTTTCCGCAGCCAGAAGCAGATTCCGCAGCTACTACTCTGTTTTCAAAAAGAATTTACATTCAGACGTTATTTCCATAATTATGAAATAAAATGCAGGTGAGAGGATCAAAAATGAAGACATGGAGCATTCAAGACACCAATGGAGATCAATTAGTTGAAGACCAAGGGAAAAGGCAAAGATTCCAAAGGTATGAATAAAATTTATTTCAAATAGCATTGAAAAACACATTTTTATATAGTTTTGAACCATGAGCTCTATCCATTACGTGCAATGATTATATTGACAGTTCTGTAACCTTTCACGATCTCCATATTATCCTCTTGCATTCATTCACAAACAGTTTCATCATTAAAATTCCGATTTTCATTCATGTTCCAATATCCCACTGGAGATAATGAGACGTATTTGATTTGACCAAGGACTCTTACAGCCGCATGAATTCATAACCGTTGATTGAAACGTGCTCATATTTATTGCACAGCCACCAAAATTCAAAACGCTGCCGAATGTGCTATACTTTGTTAATCTCTTTGTCGTGTCTCTGCTGTATTTACGAAACCCCACTCTGTTCTGTCTCATTCCATTTCGTTCATCGTGCTCATTCTCACTCTCGGATATCTACCCACAGTCTCACTCCATTCCGTTTATGGTGCTCATCCCCATTTTATGATACATCCCCACAGCCATTGTGCTCGTTCCTGTGCATTCAACCATTCTATTTCCATTTGAAACCCTCATGCAGGAAAATTTGTGAAGAGCAGAAAAGAGAAATGGGTAAACTGCTAAGAGCAGAGCCAGAAGGACCTAAGTTTATAGAGGGATATCCGCAAGTAAAGGAGATATTGAAGAAAGCAAAATGGCTGCGTTTTATCCAGAAATTCAGAGGTTATCACAAAGAAGTTACGAAAGCATTTGCAAGGTCATTTGATGGCTTGGAAGCGGAGATTGGAGACCTTAAGTTTGTGGTCAATGAAGCATCTATAGCAACAACCACGGAACTCCTTCAGGAGGGTGAGCGTTGGTTTAAAAATAAAAGCATCGGTGATGAAGCATGGAGGACAATCTTACGAAACCAAGGTATGGACATAACTGTTTTTAAAAGAGGAATTCCTGTGCATGCATTGAAAGAAGAATGGGCTACTTTACTGCTAGTTGTTCAGAAATTCATTACATGTGAAGGCCATTTTGGGTCCATGTATATGTACCATACCAGGCTATTAATGAATTTTCTAGAAAATCAAACTCTCAATCTCCCATATTTTCTATTCAATAGCTTGAAGAAAATGGCTGTGACTGTTCAGAAACACGTAGGAGATGTAGAGCCCCATCTATATCACCACGACCTTGTAAAGATTCTGATTGAAAAGGAGTTAAAGGAAAAGAAAGATACATGGGAACAATTTCTGGTTAGAAATTTCTTTGAGGAACCTCAGGAAATTCCTGAAGGTAGTTCAACAAGGAGGAGTAGAAGAAAAAGAATAAATGTTGAAACCCAAATTACTCCTACTCAGGAAATTCCTGCAGCTAGCACAGCAAGAAGAAGTAGGAGGAAAAGAACAATTGATGAAATCCAAAATACTCCTACTACTACTATGGAAAGAACTGACAGGGAAGAGAGACTGGTAAAAAGGAAGAAGAAGGAAATCAAAGGTAAGAAGCCAATAACACCAAAAGAGAAAGAAACTATTGAGGCTGTACATAAAACTCCTTCTTCTGAAGAAGAAGATCATCAAGTGCTATCTGAAAGAATATTTTATCTTCAAAAACAGTCATCTATACCCAAAAAGGCAGAGAAAGGAAAACAAAAACAAAAGGATAGTGTACCACAGCGTGTGAGGAGAAGCAGCAGACTTAAGGGAAAATTGAGGAAAATACAAATTAAGGGTCCTCATTTCATTGATTTGGGTGAGGAGACATCTGAACAGTCCCCAACTGACCATAGTCCATCTCAGTCAGTTAGTGAACCTGGTTCATTTCATTCCCAATCAGACATTGAACATACTCCATCCTATTCTCAGCAAAATATTGATGTAAGCCCTCCTCGGCTAGATTTTGAATATACCTCTCCTTCACGGCATTATGGGGACAGCCCAATAAAAATGACACCTGAAATATACCCCAAGCAGCAGGAAGTATATGACTATATAGAATCTTTGGAAAAGGCAGCCACAGGTCCAAGTACTTCCTCCATTCAGCCTCATACATTGCAGGATGATTTAGTTCAATCACTAAAACAGGAAATTTTTGAGCTGGAGCTTTTAAATAGGCACATCAAAAATGAAAATGAGACATTAAAAGAACAAGGAAAACTGGACAAGATCATCCATGATAATACTATGTTACATTTGGAAATATGGCAGAAGAAGAATAAGAAATTGAAAAGGAAATGCCAGAAATTGAGCAGAGCACTTGTAAATATCAAATTTAGGTGCTTAATGAAGAAACCCAGAATGTTGGCAGTACCAAGGAAGAAGAGAAGAGGATTGGATGTGCTGGCTGAAGTGTCAAGGCACATGAACTGAATAAAGAGTATCAAAATTTTGGTTGCATGAGGACATGCAACACCTTCACAGTGGGGGTATGTTGAGTCCCAAATCTGCATCTTTTCCATACAATTTTCTATACCTTTTTCACTCACCTAAACCTCCCAAATTGTCAATATCATGTGCAAAGGAGCATCTAACATGGTTTTTAATTATATTTTTGTGTTTGCTATTTGATCTAGATTTTGTTCATTCAGCTGCGGAATCTTGCCACTTTCCGCAGCTGCTGCAACTTTCCTCAGCTATTTTGTGAAACTCTATGCTACAGGTGTCTACAAGGAAAACAAGCCACATGGGCAGGTCAGGAATGACGTGGACATGGTTCGTGTCCTATTGGTTCAAGCAAACTCATCCAAAGAAGCCGCGGTCAAAGGCATCCACATGGAAGTCAACCATGGAGTTTCATGTCGGCCGGACTCTGTTTCGTGTCACATGAAGATTCATACGGCCGTTTCTAAGCCTGCGGAGGATAAATCGACATCTGTACAGCTCTCCAGATTTGAATTCAAGCATCCACCTCTCGTAGATTTACTTTCCAACACGGCCATGCTCCTATATCCGTGGACGTAGTGGTCTACGTGCTCTCCACCAGCATGCTTAAAGACAGTTATCTTCTTCCATTATATATAATGCATTTATCGCATGAAGTTAATTTCTCATTTGGTGGATGATAGTCTATGTTATCTTTTAGTCTCAGTGATTCCACATTGCACTTGGGCATGTATTACCGTGCATAATATTGCTTTTAATGTAAGAAGACCTCTTACCACCAACAGTCGTGTTAAGGACCGTAGGTTAGGGAGGCTAGTGTAGGGTCCTGCTCATTAAGGTTTGTGCATTAGTGTATAATTTTAATTTTGTTTCATTGTGTCTAATCCATTCATATGTTCATACATTGCATTTGTTTCATTTCTGTTTATAAACTTCCATAATTTCCATTTCATTTCTGTCTTTCATATTTTATGTTGGTAACCACTGATCAGTGTTCTTGTTTCAGGTTATAGATAGGCAGCCCGGGCATTTTCATAGCTTTTTGACTAGTGACATGGAACTAACATTGTTCTGCTGCTAATTTGCTTTTCATAGCTTTTTTTTAATTTCAGTATTGCTTATCTGCTTCAGTAGTTAAATTCAGATATACTAAGCTGCTCATAGCATCTTCAGTTGCCTCCGAAAGCCACAGCTGGACTGATGGTGAGGGATTGTATTGTGAAATGTGTAGTTTAGTATTAGTTTCTTTTCTGCAAATTTAGATATATTAAGCTGCTCATAGCATCTTCAGTTGCCTCCGAAAGCCACAGCTGGACTGATGGTGAGGGATTGCATTATGAAATGTGTAGTTTATTATTAGTTTCTTTTCTGCAAATTTAGATATATTAAATCATGCATGACATCTTCGGTTGCCTCCGAAAGCCACAGCTGGACTGATGGTGAGGGATTGAATCATGAGTGTATGGTTTAGTATTAGTTTACTTTCTGCAAATTAAATATCAGTTACTTAAATTGTTTATGATTACTTCCGAAAATCATAGTTGGACTAATGATGAAGGATCAGAAGATAAATTGATGTAATCTGATTTAGATTTATTTTGTTGCAATTTTGAATTTCCTTAAGCATAGTTTCTTTTATGTTTAGTTGGCAGCAAGAATAGTTTAGTTTTCATGCTCAATAGTTCATTATTTTGATTTACTAGACTAGCAGCACTTTTTCATTTCAGCAGCACATTTTCATTTCCTTTCAAGTCTTGTCATTGTAAATTTCAAATTGCTTTTTAAAATTTCAAGTTGGTAAATCATTATAGGGGATATCACTTCCTTGAACAAACATAACCAAACTTGTTTTCATCTTAGAATTTCCATTTCACCTTAGAAAAACCAAAAACGACAAAAAGTTAAGAAATGGGTTATCTTGCACATATAGTGCGCCGCACTTCATCAGCTTACGATTCCCGGATTGACAAATTAAATGCAGCAATTTAGGACACACTAAATTGACCAAACATTTTGGCGCCGTTGCCGGGGAAGTGTAACTAGGTAGCCAATTTCTTAAAAAAAAAAACATAAAATCATAAAAGAAGGAAAACTTGATAACTTCTTGAAGTATGCTCTCCTCTTGCACCTAGTGTGATCTGGAGGATCAGAAAAGAGAGTTATTGGTTTAGTAATTTCTTAAGTATGCTCTCTTCTTGCACCTAGTGTGATCTGGAAGATCAGAAAGAGAATTATTAGCCCAACTTTTTAAAAAATAAAAAAAATGACATGCATAGAGCAAGAGATTCTAGGGGAAGGTTTATAGCTAAAGCCAAGAGTTCGATTTTCATAACTCCATCTTCTTCAAGGCATAGACCAGATTCACCACCATCTACCCCTAGCCTTAAGATTTTTGGAAGTCGAGGAACAGTTGAATTAGAGGATTCTCCTATACCACCTACTAAAACCCACTTAGAAAACAAAGAGACTTTCTCTCATCCTTCCTTGGTAGAAGAACTAGAGGACTATAAGGACTCTAAAGAAACTATCATGGCAGAGGAAGTAATAAATATAGGTGGAGGTAGAAGAGGAGAAAACAATGGAGATAACAATGGTGAAGGAAATAATGGTAGAAATAGGGAAGGAGACAATTTGTTTGGATTCCCTATAGTTGATGAGGAAACTCATGCAACAATGAAAAATATCTCACCATCTGTTCTCCCTAACTTTTATGGATTGCGAAGTGAGGATCCTGAAACATTTTTGTTTGAGTTTGAAGTTGTGTGCCGAACTTATGACTATATGGAAGACTCTCAAAAACTCAAACTGTTTCCTTCAACATTGAAGGGATCTGCTTTGAAATGGTTCATGGGATTAGCCACTCAATCTATTAGGACTTGGGATAATATGAAACAAACATTTTGGATAGATACTTGGATTATTGTATGCCCACCAATCACAAGGATGAGGTATTCAAAATGATGCAAAAAGAAGATGAAAATTTGGAAGACTTACTTGAAAGATTTCAATACAACTTGAAAAGAGCAAAGATGAGCAGCTTAGATGATGAAACCTTGAAAGCCCTCATATTAAAAGCCATTAGAGATGAATGGATAGATATTTTAAACATGATGGGGAAAGGAGACATTTCTCAACTTCCACTTCGTGACATAACAGAACTATGTGTCCATCTCTCGAGGAAAATCTAAAACAGGAAAAGGGCCTAGGGATCCTTCTCTTATTAGGGCTAAAAAATCTGCAACTGGATCAGTAAGTAGGGCAGAGATTGGTAATATGCTTGATGAGTTCAAAACTGATATCTTAGGGAGCCTTAGTGAACAACTAGACACCCTTAAAATCCAAAACAAGCAGAAAGCAGAAACATATGCTTTAGCCATCTTTTGTCCGAAATGTAGGAAGAAACATGCTTTAAGGGAAAGTCCCTTGGATGCAAAAGTTGTAGAAACATGTATGATTTGCTTAGAAAATCATGAGATCAAGGATTGTCCTTCAATTCCTGGACTCAAAGCTGTTTTTCAAGAAGACCCAAATTCAGTAGAATCTCTCTGTTTTTTCGCAAGGAGACCTTGGCAGGGACAAAAAACTCAAGGGTTTAACAACCCTATGAATTATCAAGCCCAACCAAATTGGAATCCTTGGCAACAACCTTGGCCCCAACATCAAAATTCATATCAGCCATGGGTACAAGGGATGCAAAATCCTTATGGGAGATTTGCTCAATTTTATCAATATCCTCCATCTTTTCAAAATCAACAAGCTTCACAACTTCCAAGCCCAAATCCACAACTTTCATTGCCATTTCCACAACAACAACCTTCTCAAAAAAATACAAATCCTCAACTCATGCTCCCATACCAACAGAAGACAAATCAACTTCCAGCTCAGCCATTGCCAAATCCTAACAATAAGAATCCTCAAAATACTTATATGGTAGAAGGACAACAATTTCCTACCTATATGATTGTTCCTCTCAACGATGTACAACTCAGATCTGGTAGAGTTTTAGAAAAACATTCTATAGATATTCAAGAGCAAGATACCTCTGAGGAGGACTCTCTTCAAGTCAATAAGGGTTCTGAGGAAGAATCTCTTCAAAATTCAAGCATGCAAAAAGAAAAAGAAAAGTTAACACCCACAACTCCTATAGTTGAGCAACCTGTATCTTCATCTACACCTCCTTTTCCTGAAAGACTACAAATTGACAAGGGGGTGGAAAAACAAATCTTGTTGCCTAACTATGACTTTCTAGATGAATTGAAGAATGTTTGTATCAAGATTCCCTTGCTACAAGCCATTCGAGAAATTCCTATTCTAGCCAAAACCATAAAGGAGTTGAGTTTCAAAAGACCGGGAAGGAAACTAAAAGACACAAGAAGAATCCACCTGGTAGGAAAAATTGCAGATATTATGATGGGAAAAATTACCATGCAGAAGTATGTAGATCCAGGAAGTCCAATTGTGAAGACACATATAAATGGGATAGAAATTCCAAACACATTGATTGACTTAGGGGCTGCTATTAACATTATGAGTAGACAGACTATGGACCAGCTAAAACTTCCTAACCTTCTTTTTACACCTACTTTACTGCAACTTGCAGATCGATCGATTATTAAACTAGATGGTGTATTAGAAGATATTTCAGTCTCCTTAGATTCTTGGGAATATCCAGTAGATTTTATGATTTTGACTCCCAAGAGTAATCTAGGAGGGCACCCACTTATCTTAGGAAGACCTTGGCTAGCCACGGCTGATGCTTTTATTAGTTGTAGATCTGGAGACATGTACATTTCTAATGGTAATTCGACAAAGAAATTCAATTTGTATCCTCCAGCAAGAGCAATCACAGAAATAGGAGACGATGAATGGGTCGATGATGAGAACACTATACAACCTGTCTTTACCATTTCTGAAATTAGTGAGGATAGTCAAATTCTGAACACATTAGAAAATTTTGAGATAACTTCAGAATATGACCCCACACAATTTCGGTTGGAATCTGACATAGAATATTTATCATCAAGACAAATGTCTCTTTACTCTATGGAAGAATTTGGTAATTCTGCTATTGAGATTTTTCCAGAAAAAACATTGAATATCAACAAACATTTGGAGAAGTCACAACAAGAAGAACTAACCAGAATCTTACAAAAACATTCTACTGCATTTGCATGGGAGTATACTGACATGAAAGGTATTGATCCTAAGACTTGCATCCATCATATCTATATTGAGGAAAACAGTAGACCAATCAGACAACCTCAAAGAAGGATGAATCCAAATCTTAGGAGATAGTGAAAGAAGAGCTCCAAAAACTACTCAATGTAAACTTCATTTATCCAATTTCAGATAGCCGATGGGTTTCTCCTTTGGTTATAGTACCTAAAAAGAATGGTAAATGGAGGGTATGCATTGATTACAGGGAATTGAACAAAGCAACTTTGAAGGATCAATTTCCTTTGCCTTTTATCGATCAGGTATTAGATACATTAGCAGGTAAAAAGTACTTTTCATTTTTGGATGGTTTTAGTGGCTATAATCAAATTCAGGTAGCACTTGAAGATCAAGATAAGACCACATTTACTTTTCCATGGGGAACTTTTGCCTACCGAGTGCTTCCTTTTGGGTTATGTAATGCACCTGCAACATTCCAAAGAGCAGTACTAGGAATTTTTTCTGATCTAATCCATGATTGTGTAGAGGTTTATATGGATGATGTTACAGTTTATGGTAATTCATTTGAAGAGGCATTAGAAAATTTGGAAAAAGTTCTTATAAGATGTAAAGAAACAAACCTTTCATTAAGCCATGAAAAATGCTTTATGATGTTTACTGAAGGGATTGTTTTAGGACATCATATTTCAGGAGATGGGATTAAGGTTGATAGATCAAAAGTTGAAGTCATCTCCAAGTTGACTATTCCAAATTGTCAAAGAGATGTTAGAAGTTTTCTAGGATTTACTGGTTACTATAGAAGATTTATAGAAAACTTCACTAAAATAGCATCTCCACTCTTCAAATTTCTTACAAAAGACTGTGAATTTAAATGGGATCCCGATTGTCAATCAGCTTTTGAAACTTTGAAAACAAGAATATCTGAAGCACCTATCTTGAGAGGACCAAATTGGAAACTCCCTTTTCATATTTCTACGGATGCTTCAGATACAGCTCTTGGAGCTGTGTTGGGTCAAAAAGATTTAATTCCGTATGCCATTTATTACACCAGTAAAAATTTGACTCCCACAGAGTTGAACTATACTGTGACTGAAAAAGAGTTTTTAGCTGTTGTTCATGCAATTAATAAGTTTAGACATTACATAACAGGCTATGAAACTTTTATTCATACTGACCATTCTGCAATTAGATATTTAATGAACAAGCCTGTTACTAATGGCAGAGTGACAAGATGGCTTTTACTTTTGCAAGAATTCAATATTACTGTGTTGGATAGACCAGGAAAACATAATACAGTAGCTGATTTCTTGTCTAGGATTCATAATACTAAAGAAGATTCTCCTGTAGAAGATAAATTTCCTGATGAATACTTGTTTGCAGTAACTATTAAGACCCCTTGGTATGCAGATATTGCTAACTATTTGGTTACAGGGAAACTACCTTCACATTTATTTCCAAGAGAAAAACGAAAAATTTATTCAGGAGAGTTCAAGATATTCATGGATTTCTAACGAATTGTTTAAAACAGGGCCAGATCTTGTGATCAGAAGATGTGTCAGGGAAGATGAAATGCTTGATATTCTTAAGGCATGTCATGATGAACCATGCGGCGGACACTTTGCAGACAAAAGGACAGCTTATAAAATCCTTTCTTTGGGATATTATTGGCCTTCTCAAAGATGCAAAACAATATGTCAAAAGGTGTGACAGTTGCCAAAGAGTAGGGAAACCTACCCTTTCAAATGAAATGCCACTGCAAACACAGGTACTCATTGAACCCTTTGAAAAGTGGGCTTTAGATTTCATTGGACCTATTAATCCACCATCTAAGCAAAAAAAGTATATATTGGTTTGTACTGATTATGTTACTAAATGGGTAGAAGCTAAAGCATTAGTATCTGCTACTGAAAATTCAGTTGTTCATTTTCTTTATGAGGATATTTTACTCGCTTTGGTGTTCCAAGAGAAATTGTAACAGATCAGGGGAGCCAATTCACATCCAATTTGGTGGAAAAGTTGATGGAAGAATACAAAATCAAGCACAGAAGATCTACTCCTTACCATCCACAAGCGAATGGTCAAGTGGAGTCCACAAACAAAGTTCTTGAAAGTATCATCACCAAAACTGTTCATCTACATAGAAGAGATTGGGCAGAAAGGCTTCCAGAAGCCTTGTGGGCCTACAGAACTACATGGAGGAATACAACGGGACATTCTCCCTATGAACTTTTTTATGGGAAAGAAGTCTTGCTCCCCATTGAGTTCCAAGTCAAGACCTTCAAGATAGCAGTTCAGTTGGGGATGGACTTATCAAAAGCCCAAAAGCATAGAATGGAGCAGTTGAATGAGCTAGATGAGATCAGACAAGAAGCAATTCTAAGAACTGATCTAGTTCAATATCAAAGAACTAAGTGGCATGACAAATATATCAAAGAAAAGAAGTTTCAAGAAGGATATTGGGCATTGCTATTCGACTCCAAGTTTAAATATTTTCAAGGGAAATTTCAGACTCATTGGCTTGGGCCATATGAGATTGACAAGATCTTTAGCAATGGAGCTGTAAGAATCAAGACCATTGATGAGTTTCAAACTCCTCTTATTGTGAATGGCCATAGATTGAAAGTTTATCATAAACCACTCTCAAAAGAGGATTTTGTCAAGATGTTTCAAGAAAGTTCTGCAATCAGGCTGGTACAGAAGAATTCTTCTTCTCCACCAGCCTAGCTTTTGTTTTTCAGTTTAAAAAAAAAAAAAAAAATGGTATAAGCCTGAAAACCAATCATTGATTGGCATTCTTATGCAGAAAATATAGGGTGAAAATCAGGGACACCTGACACTCTATATTTTCCAAAAAAAATCTGTCTTTCATTTCATTTCATTTCACCACCCACTCCATTTCATTCCACTTCATTCCGCAATGGAGCGGTAAGAATCAAGACCATTGATGAGTTTCAAACTCCTCTTATTGTGAATGGCCATAGATTGAAAGTTTATCATAAACCACTCTCAAAAGAGGATTTTGTCAAAATGTTTGAAGAAAGTTCTGCAATCAGGCTGGTACAGAAGAATTCTTCTTCTCCACCAACCTAGTTTTTGTTCTTTTCAGTTAAAAAAATAAAAATAAAAATGGTATAAGCCTGAAAACCAATCATTGATTGGCAGTCTTATGCAGAAAATATAGGGTGAAAATCAGGAACACCTGACACTCTATATTTTTCCAAAAAAAAAAAATCTCTCTTTCATTCCACAAGCTTCACCACCCACTCCATTTCATTCCACTTCATTCCATTTCATTTCATTTCCATTTCACTTCATTCCACTTCATTTTATCCATTTCATTCCATTCCATCAATAAAAATATTTTTTATGACCATTTCTATCTGGTCATTTGTCATTTGATCATTTCCATTCATCCAAGTAATAGCTGTGTCAGTTTCCGCAGCTGACATCTGTTTCCGCAGCCGACTCCAGTTTCCGCATCCAGAATCAGATTCCGCAACTACTACTCTGTTTTCAAGGAGAATGTACAGTTAGATGTTATTTCTATAATTATGAAATAAAATGCAGGTGAGAGGATCAAAAAATGAAGACATGGAGCATTCCATTGTTTGTAAATAATAAATAGGCCGTCGAGCCTCATTGTAACACAATGGAGAGGCTTGTAGCCGCCACTTCTCTTCTCAGAGATAAGCTACCATCGCCCTAGCTAGTTTATTTCCATTCTTTCTGTAAGCATATTTAAGTTATGTGATATTAAGGAAATGAAGTCTTATTTCTATTGCATCTATGTGTTTATGTCTATTCCTATATTTTATTGCATTCCTATATAAGTCCAAATCACTGAGTGTGCTTTCCTAGCTAGTCTCTTCTCCACTAACACTTATATATGGTACATAGAGGATCTAGATGTTCTAGGAGTGATTACCCTTCAACATGAGAAAATGACCAGATACAATTTTTAGAGCTCAATGAGGGTACCATATCAAATAAAAGGTTTTAACCTAGAGGTGGACCGCGGATCCGTTGATCCACGTTGGCTTGATGGGGCCTAGACCCAGGTTCAAAGTGACTACGTAGTCCAAAAAACCCTGTTAATCAAGGTTTTCATTGATGTCAATATGGAATTTGTCTGATATGTCAATAAGCCTGAGATGCCTGGCTCCAAAATATGATGCCATGACTCTTGGTTGATATCATCAACAAAGATGTCGATGATCTAGATGTCAAGCCACGAAGAAGTAAAACCACTAATGAAGGAATACCTAAGAATTACTTGATATAATGTTGCATGCACTTGATGATCTAGACCTTAATATATGATGACATGGAAGATCTCATTTGATGGTTGGAATACTATCTTACTATATTGGAACTTTCCTAATGATGAAGTTGCATATGTCATATCACTGCACTATGACATGAATACATGATGACACTATGATGAATCACTTGGTGACATAACATGACATGGAGGACGTCATGATGATGTGGAAATAATATAAAGACATAGCTGGAATCATAACAATGAAGAAGGCCTAATGACCTCTTGCTGTCACAATCACTTTCTGAACATAAAAATTCAAGGACAGTTATAAAGAAAAATAAATGTTGTCATCTTGGAGGCATGATATCACAATGAGTCCTAGAGCATCTGAAAGAGGACTTTTTACTCTTTCCAATGAGCCTTTTCTTGCCCCTAAACTCCCAACAATTGATGAGATATGGAATTTTTAAGTCAAGAAAAATTAACCTTAGCAGTTAGCTGACCTATCCTTCTCCTTCATGTTGGCCTACCTCCAGAAAGACGTTTCCATTCATTCTAATGTCAAACCAGTATTAATATGAGTTCAGGCACCTCATTTTATCACTAAAATTACTCTGAAGAACATCTGAAAAAAAACAGAATAGCGAGGAGAGGGGGACTTAAGAGTTATTTGTTTGGGTTAAAATCTAAAATTTAGCTTCTATAATCTTAGACCTCTTGCAGCCTTGTATTGACAACCCTGTGGTGGATACCTTTAGCTCAAAAAATACCTATAACAATTCCTTTAGATATTTTACATTGCTGTGAACCAGACCTCAAATTTAGTAACAACTTGAAGGTGAAATCCAATTCACAGCAGCAGAATCTTGGACCTGTGTTTTGGAAGATTGGAGTATATTACAGTCACATCTAAGAGGTCAGATTTTTTGTTTCCAACTGTGATCCAAAGAGTGTAAGGGCTCAACACTATTACCTCAGTCCTAACCTCCAACAGAAGACCGAAGTTACAGTGTTTCAAGCTTAGACAATCATCCTTCCAGTTCAGAATAGTGTTGCAAGTCTCGGTGATAATACATCTGTGGATGTCTCGGGTACACATCTATGGTGGTTCCACACCTCTGATAGTGACAATATTCTATATTATTTCAGACCAGAAATATGGACCATACTTGGAGGATTGGAAAAAAAACTTGAAGCTTGGTTTTTTGACCTATAAGGGCTCAACAATTGTGCATCAAACCTTTACCAAAAAACTTGTGGCATAGCTTTCTATTGTAGGAATTAAGGAGCACTCATTGAAGGATTATTGAAGTACTATTTGAGGGTATCCTTGAAAAGCACTATTGGAGTCAATTATGGAAAATATCTTGAAGTAATATTAAAGGGTGTCTTGAAAGCATTTTGTCAGTTATCTTGTGAAGAAAATATATAGACACCTCCAAGCAAGCATCATTGAATAAAAATCCTTGGAGCCTTGCCAGCCTTTTTGGAGTAAGACCTTGGCATGAGATTATTGAAGACAATTGGAAGCATAATATAGGCTCACCTTAGAGTCTTGTAGAGACGTTGGAATTGATCTTAAGCATACCTTTGAGAGTCATCTAGTAGCCTACTGGAGGCATTATTGGAGACCATGATGCATTATTAATGTCATCATGAGGTGACCTTGGATATTTTTGTTTTGGGTACCATGAATAACAATGGAGACACCTTCATGTGAAGAACAAGGTTTTCATTGATGAAGTAGCATGGAGACTAATATAAGGCATTGCTGAAGATTGACATGGCTCGTTGAAGAATACATTGGGATCCGTGAAGTATAACCACACACATCTTGATGAAGTAACACTAAGGATCGGAGCCCAAGAGGTTGGAGCCTCGTAGAAACAAGGTTGCCTCCTTGGAAGATAGGGTTGGAGCCCTAGAGGATAGGTGTCCACAAGAAACCATGTCAAAACCTGAACCAGAAATAGGGTTGGAACCCTAGAGGTTGGTGCCTCAAACTAACAAGGTTAGAGCCTTGTGAAGTCCAAGTCGGTGCTTTGCATAATACAGGGGTGAGCCTTAGAGATTGAAGATTGGGCTCTTCATCTAGGGTTGGAGCCCTACATATATTTTACTTGATTTATTGTAAATAAAAAATTAATAAAAGTATTTATTCTATCATTTTTCATTTCATGTTCTAAATATAAGTGATCTAACTGGTAAAAATAACAATTGAAAATAAATATTGATTCACCCCCTCCCCCCCCCCTCTCAGTATTTCCAAAAATTGGTATCAAAGCCAGTGCCTTCACTCAAAGCCTAACAACTTGAAGGTTGATCATTAGAGTACAAATGGAAAAGCCAAGGAAGAAAGCGTCCAATCCTTCTAAATATGTCTCTTCCTCGACGATGAAAAATGAAGAAAATCAAATTGGGAAAGTTCCATTTTTCAATGGAAACTTTGATGTATGGAAGATGAGAATGAGAAACTTCTTAGTGGTTGAAGGCATGGAAGTATGGGAATTGGTGATTACTAAAAGCATGATGGAAGGAGAATACAAGAAGTATAATACAAGAGCAATCCAAGAAATCTTGAATGGGCTACCTGATCCTATAAAGGTCGAAATGGAAAAATACTCATCAACAAAATATTTGTGGGAAAAACATCATGAGTTTCACTCAAAAGGAGCATTGACCATGACTGCTAGTCAAGAAGATAATGGAAAGCAAGAATAAAATCTAGAATACATTAAGGAAGCTGGAAATAAGAGTGATGACATCAAGGCCATAGAAGACCTAGAAGAAGAAGAAATTAAAGAAGACTTTGAAGAAGATCTCCTGACTAAACTTATAACTGACATGGAAGAGGTTAATAGTTTGAAAAAGGAAAATGAGGAAATTAAGAAAGCACAAGATGGTGACGAAGACAAGACAAGGAAGGAAGTTGACCTTTTCAAGCTTCAAGTACAAGAAAGAGATGAGGATCTCACCAAAATTAAAGATGAATTTTATCAAAACAAAAGAAATCATCATGAAGAAGTTGTCCATGACAAATCAATTGGATAAGGAAAAGAAAATGGAAGAAACTTTGTCAAGCCATCTTGAAAATAGACATGAAGACTTGAAAAACCTTAAAGGACAAATTGGTGAATACAAGGAATAATTCTCCTCCGTTAAATCTCAACTAGAAGAAGCAAAGAAACAAGCACAAGGAGCTGACAAGGTGATGGAAGCTTTGGCATTCATAGAAGGACAAGTTGATGAAGCAGAAAAGGAGAGAAACACTATGACATGTCAACTAAAAGAAAAGTGTGAAGAGATTTTCCTACTAAAATAAAATTTCATCTCTCTAAAAATCGAAACACATGAAGTAACAAGGATGATGGAAGAAATGAAGAAGAAACTAGTTATGGAAGATGAAGATTGTGAAAACTTGAAAGGAGAAATTGTCCTTCTTAAAAAGGAAGTCGACTTGCTAAATAAGAACTTGAAAATTTCTCAAACCCTAGATGACATCCTAAGTCATCAAAGGTCTCCCCTTGATAAATAAGGGCTTGGCTATGTAGATGAATCCTCAAGCAAGAATGATAATGTTTCAAAAAACAAGGATGTGAGGAAGCCATGAAGAAATTTTGATGTTCCCAGTTCCAACAAAGGAAAGTAGAATAGTCAAGACAACAATGGAAGAAATCCTAATCCAAGGAGACTTGAAGATGATGTGAAGAATAAAAAAGGAAATGAATATCATCAAAGAATCCCAAGGTAAAAATAAATCAGAAGTACATCAAGGAAATATTTGTCTCCCAGGTACCAAAGTATATTTCTTGGTTATTTCTATTCTTGTACAAACTTTGGGTACATCGTAAAAGATTGTAGGGCATATCACAAAGACAAATATAATGGTACCTATTAATCTTCTGAAGCAATTTTACAAGAAGAAGCCATTATTACTCATCCATGAACAAGATGGAGTACTTCAATTGCCATAACATTGGACATTTGGCATGTGATTGTAACTTGACTTGGGTCCCTAAAACCATGAAAACCAAGAAAGAGAAGAAAGTTACACAAGTATGGAGAAGGAAGAAAATTGGGTCTGAAAGTCTCTTGAACACTCCAGCCAACAACACATGTTTTTAAATTGATGGATTCATCCTTGATATTCCAATTATTTAATAGCGAGACTCCACAAAAAGGAGACCATATAGTTAGGGGGAGATTTGTGACTCTTGAGCTTATGATTCTTAAGAATTCTTGCAGAAGCTATCCATGAATGGGCCCTATGAAATCCTTGATGAGTCACACATGGAAAATAATACTTTGATAGATCATCTCTTGGGATAAACTCCATTTGAAGAAATGTGGACACATCTATCATGGACTACATTTCTAGAAGGAAGAGCACCATGACAAAGGGAGTAACATACCTATGAAGAATTACTATTGATGAAGAAAATAAGCAACTAGAAAAGGGGAGTACTTGAGCACCCTGTTTGCCATTGACGTAAAAGGAGGAGAGAATATTGGAAGGGAAAGAATATTGCCATTAATGAAAACGAGGGATATTGTTAATCAAGTTTTCATTGATATCAATATGGCATTGACTGAGATGTCAATATTCTTGAGATGTCAGGTTCCAAATGATGATGCCATGACTCTTGGTTGATACCATCAATGAAGATGTTGATGATCTAGATGTCAAGTCACAAAGAAGCCAAACCACTATTGAAGGAAGCCCTAAGAAGTACTTGATCTAATGTTGCATGCAATTGATGATCTAGACCTTAATCTATGATGACATCGAAGATCGCATTTGATGGTTCGAAGGCTATCGTACTATCTTGGAACTTTCCTAATGATGAAGTTTCATATGTCATATCACTGCACTATGACATGAATGCATGATGACACTATGATGAATCACTTGGTGACAAAATATGACATGGAGTACATCATGATGATGTGGAATTAATATAAAGACATAGTTGGAGTCATAACAATGAAGAAGGCCTAATGACCTCTTGTTGTCCCAATCACTTTTTGCACATAAAAATTCATGGATAGTTACAAATAAAAGTAAATTTTGTCACCTTGGAGGAAGCCTATCACAATGATTCCTAGACTATCTGGAAGAGGAATTTTCCTCTTTCCAACGAGCCTTTACTTGCCCTAAAACTCCCAGCGGTTAATGAGATATGGAATTTTTAAGTAAATAAAAATTAACCTTAGCAGTGAGTTGACCTATCCTTCTCCTTCATGTTAGCCTACCTCCAGAAAGACGAGTCCATTCATTCTAATGTCAAACTAGTATTATTATGATTTTAAAAACCTCATTTTAGCACTAAAATTTCGGTGAAGAACGTCTGAAAAAACATAACAGCGAGGAGAGGAAGACTTAAGAGCTATTTTTTTGGGTTAAAATGTATAATTTAACTTCTATAATGTCAGACACATTGCAGCCTTGTATTGACAACCCTATGGTGGATACCTTTAGCTCGGAAAATACCTGTAAAAGCTCCTTTAGACAGTTTACATTGTTGTGAACCAGACCTTAGTTTTAGTAACAACTTGAAGGTGAAAGCCCAATCACAGTAGCAGAGTCTTGGACCTGTGTTGTGGAAGATTGGAGTATATTATAGTCACATCTAAAAGTTCAGATTTTTTGTTTCCAACTGTGATCCAAGGCATGTAAGGGCTCAACACTATTACCTGAGTCCTAACCTCCAAGAGAAGAGCGAAGTTACAGTGTTTCAAGATCAGACAATCATCCTTCGAGTTCAAAATAGTGCTGCAAGTCTCGGTGATAATACATTTTTGGAAGGCCTGGGTATACATCTGTGGTGGTTCCACACCTCTGATAGTGACAATCTTCTATATTATTTCATACCAGTAATAAGGAGCGTACTTGGAGGATTGGAAAAAGAAATTGAAGCTCGGTTTGCTGGCCTATAAGGGCTCAACACTTGTGCATCGAACCTTTAGCAAAGAACCTGTGGCATAGCTCTCTATTGTTGGAATTAAGGAGCACCCATTGAAGGATTATTGAAGTACTATTTGAGGGTAGCCTTGAAAATCACTATTGGAGTCAATTTTGGAAAACATCTTGAAGTACTATAAAAGGGTGTCTTGAAAGAATCTTCGTCAGTTATCTCATGAATAAAATCTATAGACACCTCCAAGCAAGCATCATTGAATAAAAATCTTTGGAGCCTTGCCAGCCTATTTGGAGTAAGACCTTGGTGTGAGATTATTGAATACAATTGGAATCATAATAGAGGCTCACCTTAGAGTCTTGTAGAGAGGTTGGAGATGATTTTGAGCATACCTTGGCGAGTCATCTTGTAGCCTATGAGAGACGTTATTGGAGACCATGATGCATTATTGATTTCATCATGAGGTGACCTTGGAGATTCTTGTTTTGGGTACCATGAAGAACAATGGAGACAACTTCATGTGAAGAACAAGGTTGTCATTGATGAAGTAACATGGAGACTAATTAAAGGCATTATTGAAGATTGACAGGGCTCGTTGAAGAAGAGATTGGGAGCTGTGAATTATAACCACAGACATCATGATGAATTAAATCTAAGGGTTGGAGCCCAAGAGGTTGGAGCCTTGTAGAAACAAGGTTGGTGCCTTGGAAGATAGGGTTGGAGCCTTAGAGGATAGGTGTCCTCAAGAAACCAGGTCAGAGGCTGAACCAAAAATAAGGTTGGAGCCCTAGAGGTTGGTGCCTCAAACTGACAAGGTTGGAACCCTGGGAAGTCCAAGTCGGTGCTTAGCATAATATAGGTTGGAGCCTCAGAGATTGAATATTGGAGTCTTCATCTAGGGTTTGAGCCCTACATATATTGTACTTGATTTTTTGTAAAGAACAAATTAATAAAAGTATTTATTCTATCATTGTTCATTTTGTGTTCTAAATATATGTGATCTAATTAGTAGAATAACAATTGAAAAGAAATACTGATTCACACCCCCCCCCCCGTCTCAGTATTTCCAACAAACCCACTATTACCAGCCCTATCAGCAATGACATGCTTGTGCATATCGAGGTCTCACCCAAGGAAATATAGGGGGATTCTAGAACCAGGTTTCTGCATCCAAAGGGATAGTGGATGGTGGATTTAGGGCTTTTCCTTCTTAACAAAGCTCCGAAAGGAAAATCTATCCGTAAGACAAGCATTTTTCAACACATCTATTGAAATTACTAACTGTTAGATTGAGGGGTCTTGACCCAGGTTTAGATTTAAGGCTATCCAACAAACCCTTGTACTACTGGCCCTTTCGGCAATGGCTTGCTTGCGCAGGTCAAGGTCTCACCTGAAGTAGTATGGGAGGGTGTTCGAACCAGGTTTCTGTACCTTGAGAGAGAGATTTAATGAAGTGGGCACATTTAAATCTAAACAAGCCTGTGCTGAGGAAGCCCTAACCAAAAACCCTTAACAATATGCGTAACACAATAATTTGTGCAACCCATAAACCATACGATAATCACTAACAAGAGAAATATAACTCATATCTATGCATTCATTATTCTTCTAATCATCTATTACAGGTATGCACTTAAACTATAAGCAGCAGTTACTATGACAGAGATAACATAGAAATAACAAGAAATCAACATGTAGCACAACCCGTAATAGAAAACATAGATATTCCAATATCAGTAAAATGTCTTCTTTTTGAAGAGGTTAATCCCCTCTGTGGACAGAAGCGATCCCTACTAGCCCAGATCGGGTCTAGCAAAAATCAAACACGCTACAGTGCATGTTCCTAATTGCAAATAAACCGACTTGCGAGGAAGGCTTACCTGGAATCCAACGCTGTCGTTTGTAGAAGAGGTGGTGCTCTCGTTCCTTTGCCCTGGCAGATCACAATCCTCACGATCTCCGTGATCGGACACCTGCACATGCAAGAAACAACACAAACGCAAGCGTAAAATCCAGTATATACAACTATATGTCAGTCGAAGAGGACATAACTCATGAACATAATCAAGAACAAGAGTGGAACCATAACCAATAGTCGCTTATCATTAATGAGTCAAAAGAAGAATACAACCATAGCTTCGACGCAGCACTATCCTTTGGCGGGCCGTCAGAAAAACATGTCTCAATAAAGCCTGTCAAGGATGGGACAAGCCTCTCTCTCTGGGTACTTGGCAATAGTCTCCTTGCTTGGATTTGGCCTTAAGGGAATCAAGAAGGTTCTTGCAGTATAAGGATGTGAAAGCTCTTGGGAACTTGAAGACTAGCTTGCCATGGAGATGGGCAAGCTTTTATAGATGGAGGAAGAGGAGTTGGGATCCCTATAATTATGGGATTGGCCCTATCATCAAGGAAGCTTCCATGAGAGGTGGAAAACCACTTCCCCTCTATGGAAATCTGTAGCCAAACCTCCCAAATCAAGATAGATATCAGTCCAGGAATTTGTTAGGACGAAACTTCCGCCATTTATTTTTAAAAAATACCTCTTAATATGGTTGGCGCGGGTGCGACTCTATGACAGAGCGCCAATTGGCGCGCCCTCTTTGGAGGATTTGCCCCCTTGGCGAGAGGGCTTAACTGTGGAACCGCGCCAATGAAAAAAGAGATATTTTTAGGGTTTTTTGTAGGGAGATGTCTTAAGGGCAATGAAAGCTCATCTTCAGAGGGATGCAATGAAAGTATTTTCAAGTCTTGTCTCTGCTCACAGGTCATGAAATGAGCCCTCCAATGTGCGGGATGGGGAATGGCAGGGACAATGACAAATTGTTGTGTAACACATCCTTAATCAATTCTCTTTCCAATCTTAAAACGAATTCAAGTGAAAAGATCAAAGATTTCAACTCCAGATTTAATAGTTTATTAAACA